>OZ012690.1:14342301-14347301 GCA_963942565.1 Maea johnstoni
CACAACTACTCAACACTACAGATCATACTGCACCTTCAGAAATATTTGAAATCCGAGCGTTCGAGGCTTGTCATCAATTGTTGCTCGGTATACAATGAACCGCAATTACGCAACACTTCAAATCACACTGCACCTTCAGAAATCTCTTAAGCCTCTTATCTTATGAAACCGAGCGTTCGGGACTTGTCAACACTTGTTTCCTGGTAGAGCTCTAAGGCCTAGTTGCAGATTTCCCATGCTTGTGGTAGGCAGGTCCTGATAATTGAAGATATAACTATTGACAGATAAACCAGCCCTCGTCGCCTTGACTGCCTGGACAACATCACTACTCGACATGACCAGAAGTGCATATTGAAAGGAAAAACTATAATTGTGTTGTGGCTTCATTATAATGCCATTTGCCTATCTGGTTGAATTGCAATCATATTAACTTTCCACTGTTTTACTTTCTATGTGCCATTGAGGTAGTGGCATGCACAAAGCGGGAATAATTAAAAACATATTGCACATACATATATTACAGTAACTTATATTCTTTTTGGAACTTTGCTTATTTATTCTTAGACATATCACTACTGGCGCCAAACAACGTGAAAAGGTCGTGAAACAGCGTCTTGAAAAATGCAATTTGCAGTGTCGTGAAAACGTCTTGAAACGGGATGAGCGTCGCGGAACACTTGAATAAGTGAAGGTCGTGAACATCAAGGTCATGCTAAATTTGATGTTGTGAAAATTTCATGAAATAGGGAAATGCAAATTAGGGCGACTTTGTTCCTTCATGCTTAAACTCATGCATTTGCAGTTATTATTGCATCATCTCTCTACATTTCTTTCACATTTAATGGTTTTCCCAATATGTTACAATGTATGCTTGTATTGATCAATGTGGGACCACTATGGAATAAGTTTCCAACTTTTAGTGTATATATCCTGTGTCTGGTTAGAATTCTATTGCATAGCAGTTAATGACTCTCCATCTAGTCACCGTTATATATGATTTTTTGTGTGCCAAATGCTATGTAATATACATCTTACTAGACCGAATCAAATCAAATAAAATCAAATCATAATAAAAATGATCTCAACACGATGATATATCCTTACTTTATGATTCCTTACTTTACTCTAGATCTGGTATTTTATTAAGATCCTACCACTCCTTCAGAAATCTCTCAAGTCACTTATCTTATGAAACAAAGTGTTTAAGGCTTGTCAACAATTGTCACCTGCTCTACAATTAGCCACAACTACTCAACACTATGCTATGCTGTGCTTACTTTATTGAAAGTTTGTTTATTGTACCCCGTGGTTATTGGTGTTTTGGCTGAGAAATGAAGCATTAACATAGGGTACAATTAGCTGCAACTACTCAACACTAAAGATCATACCGCAGGGCTAAACATTAAGAAAAAAAATTATAAGCCCAGCAGGGCTAGTTACCGAAACTTTTACTAGCCTGAAATATTTCTGTTAGCCCTGATATTTAATGAAAACTCTTTTCAAAAAGTCACCTCTGTTGATATCATTGCCTCTGTTGATAACATGAAAGGAATACTGTGTATTGTGGCATATTGAGTTATATTATCATCCAGGTATGCAGAGCCAAAGGAGGGGCTTCATACTTTTTTAAGTGCTGATATTCTAATTCTATCTCGCCCCTCAGGGCTACTTACAGGTTAGAATTCACTAGCCCTGACTTCCAATAACTAGCCCGGGGCTACAGGGCTAGCCTTAACGTCGAGCCCTGTACCGCACCTTCAGAAATCTTTTAAGTCTCTTATCTTAAAAAAATATATAATTATGTTGCTTCATTGTCCATACTTGTTTTCTATCTCGTTTAATTGTATTCATATTTGTAAGCCCCTGATATACCAATAGCGTTTTCCCATTAAATTGGCAAGTCAAGGTCAATCCCTGTGACATCCCAGGAAACCAGACTGTTCGAGCTCAGTGAAGTTAGCTATTTTTTCTGTTTTCCTTTTTAATTACTTTTTCGTCTTCACTTACTTATTCGCAGTTACCACATTGCATTTCTTGATTTGTAAATACATATAGATACTTTTTATCATGTTTACAATATTTTGATTAAATTGCATCATGAATTGATAAATGGCATCCACTGTATTTTTATTTGAGTACGTATCATTTTGAAAATTATGTTTCACAGCAAATAAAGAAACTACTCCTAATGTTCATTTTGATACGAAATGGTTTGTTGGTATGTTGGTTTTAACAGTTGATTGTAACAGTTAGCTTAAAAACGGGATGTACTTATTACATTGCGTACGTTCGTTCAAGATTTTCCCGATGCATAACGTTGCTGAGATTTTTAAGTTGGTGGCAGCCCCTACTTCAACATACGTTAAAGATACATTTTAAGGCAATTAATATTTTTTTTCACACCAGGTTTGATTTGATTCTTATATAATTACATCTGCTATATCTAATGAACCCCAAACTAAAAATGATTAGACTGCTCCTTTAATGGGGATATACTTCGCATTTGTATTAATAATAGTAATAATAATAATAATAATAATAATAATAATAATAATAATAATAATAACATTAATAATAATAATAATAATAGTTATAGTTAGTGATATCAATGCAAACAGCCGTCTTTTTCCTGAGAGCTCAATGGCCTAACTGTCTGTTTGCCAACTGGTCATTATTAAGCAAAACTTTCTTTGGGCCTACAAACGTCGTTGGGACTACCTAGTCTTAATCTTCGCCACTCAGGGTTTTCCTCGAAGGTATCAGTTATGCCTGCTAAATGTGTGGATGGCAGGTTTGTGATAAGGCTACAAATAACCCAATAATGATAATGAACAAATAGTAGTAGTATTTAGTAGTAGTAGTAGTAGTAGTAGTAGTAGTAGTAGTAGTAGTAGTAGTAGTAGTAGCAGTTATCGTATTAGTAATACTGATACAAATGCCGCTCTTATTGTTGGAAAAGAGTCACAAGGAATCTACCCAAGAGCTAAATGGCCATGATGCTTGTATGTCAACTCTGTATTAAAGAGTTCCTTCTTTGTGCCTTAAAAATGCCGTTGAAACCATCCGGCCTTAACATTTGTCACCCTGAAGTTCATGTTGAAGTTGTTATTGGCAGGTGTGTGCTATGACCTAAAATTTCCCAATAATCCCCCGCAGCACACGGATTAGAGCAATAACAGGAAATTACCTAAAATATCCCAATAATTCCCTGCAGCACATGGATTAGTGCAATACCAGGAAATTACCTAAAATATTCCAATAATTCCCTGCAGCACATGGATTAGTGCAATAACAGCAAATTACCTAAAATATTCTCCACTGTAGAACTATTTCAAAAGAAAGTATAGTTCAGTATGTTAGAGCACTAAAGTTATCCGGGAAGTCATGTACTAATGACTGGGCATACTGAAGTTGTTATGAATAAAAAGTAATTAACTTGCATCCACAAGTTAGATACAGTAGAGCTAAGTATAACGTAATATCCTCTTTAACTAAGGTAGGCCTCTATTCAACATTTAAAAATCCCTACTGAAAGGATTAACCAGATCGTTCTAGAGTTGAACTACCATCAACAACTTTCTGAAAGATAAAGCCAGAGAACTGATCACAGTGTGTGTGGGGGCGGGGGGGGGGGGGGTGGTATATATATGAACATACAATTATACATTCTGTTTTCATTTTTTTCTGAATAAAAGTCTACCCACAGCAAAAGTTCTTTAAAAAGATTGAAATAATTCAAAATATTTCTTTTATTGGAGCAAATGTTGTCCGTTCTTTTTTTTTGCCGCCACTTTGGAAATGAATGCACAAAGTGATTTTAGCAGAAGTTTATTACGATTTTAAGAAACGTAAGGGAAGTTCAGGGGCAGATGCAGGAATTGAGAATAAATGTGTTATTATGTTATCATGTGGGAATTCAAATACAATTTCACTCCTACTCCATAACATATTTTGTTATTTCTCATATGGAACCCCTTGTTTAACTTTTCATTTTTCTGTAGTTAACCCATGGTGGTGTTTTTTTTAAATCATCGTTAGTGGCACCACCAGTGTCTCTTTGTGGAACTAAATTGAACCCCTCTTCTCTAATCCTGGATGGGCCCCTGAGTGGGGTGGTGGCGCAAAGTGACTCGCCAGCCAGGGTGGAGGGGATTGGACGAACCCTCTCTCACCCCTCCCCCCCCCCCCCCCCTGGATCAGCCATCATCCTGATTTATGATTGATGCTTCCTGTAGATCATAAGTTGAAAATTATTGTAAGTTTAGAGGTAGATGATTTCACTCACCACCAGGTCAGTTCTTAATCACTTTTGTACAAATCAAGCTAATGGTGTATCCAAGACAACAGGTTTTCTTCAAAGGATAAGAAGATTTCAAATGATCTAGAAGTTTGAGAGGTCACCGAACCCCCTCCTCCCCTCACCTAACAAACTGAAATAGCACTTACTGTAGTCACTTTTCTACCAGTATTCTTAGTCTCCATATAAAACACCCCAGACCGTAATTGCGTATCCATCCATTAACAGCGCAATCTCCTCAAACAGGCCCATCCCTGTCTGACATCAATCAGCTTGTAGCCGTCTAAAAGACTGACGAAACAAATGACAGGCAAGAATTGCAATTGGAACTGGTGGCCGAAGTGAGTATAGCAATTTGTTTTGATGTTTATCCACGGGTGGCGCAGTGTTGCAAAGTGACCACTAGAACCCCCTCTGGATCCGCAACTGTGCTTAATTGTTCATATGTAATACCTACACGCAATGTATGGGCAAGAGGACAGTCTATTATGGATAATGATGTCATATGAATTCAAACATCTAGATCTGATCAACACCAACTCTAACCGTTGTAGTAAAATTGACATAACTCACTCATTTCTTTAACAATTGTGACATACTAGGTACCACTTTATAGGAAATTGTTAATTGCATCTATCCATTTTTTTCTTTCAAGGTCATTTGAAGGTTACCTGAAGATCATATGATGAGCATTTGAATATTT
>OZ012690.1:14349801-14352301 GCA_963942565.1 Maea johnstoni
CAAATGTCAAACTTACAGTTGATTTCAATGATCCTCGTGAGTATGATGTTGTTAATTACAAACTGAACTTATGATGCTATGATGGACAACTTCCTAAAGCCGGCGTCACACAGGCAGGACATGGCTCAAGACACTGCTAGGACGTGCCACGATCAGGAATTTCGTGTGCAGAAAATTCGTTCAATATCTGATCGTGACAGCGTCCCGGACAGTGTCCTAGCAAGATCGTGGGTGTCCTAGGTGCACCTACGACAATAGGGTGATCGGGGCAGATACTTGGACATGTTCAAGTATTTGCCACGATCTCGCCAGAGAGCCAAGACAAAAATGAAGTCGGGGATGTTGCCGCGCCATGTCGGGGATGTGTCCTAGGACAGTCTTGAGTGTCCTAGGTACATCTTGTAGTGAAATTTAGTATGCCAGGACCACGACACAAGCCGATGTACTCAAGACAGTGCTAGGACACGATTTTGGCCGTGGCCTTATCACGTGACAGGGGGATTCCCCGAACGAGAACGAGGCCATAACAGCAATTGGCGAACTTCTTTGCCATCTTTATGGGAATTATGTCCACCAGTCACATTCAATGGCACCATTCCCAGTCCTTGTCTCCATGCTCCTGGCCGGACGTCATGGGTATTGGGATCTTCCACATCTGCCAGTGCATGGAAAGCCCTTGGATCCATGTCAATGAGGAGGTTATGGAGGGTGCAACACGCAGTTACAATAGTTTCCACATTCTTGGGGTTTTGCAGCTTAGGAGATAGCATACACCTGAATCTGAAATAATATAGGGAAAAATTGGAGTTATGGTAGAGCAGTTAGACATTCATATGTGGTAGTGACATTTAATTATTACAACAATCAAGTAATAACATAATTAGCTTTCTATGAAGATATAGTTAAATAATAATTACCTTTGTGCCAATATTCCAAAGGCATTTTCTACCACTCTGCGAGCGTGTGACAACCGGTAATTGAAGATTCTTTTGGCTTTGGTTAAACCCCTACTTGGATGCGGCTTCATCATCCATGACCTTAATCCAAAGGCATCATCCCCTATGAAGGAGTAGGTAACAGGGCTGTCATCATGGGGTAACTTGTCGCCATTGGGTAATCCAGCATCTCCACTCATCACAGCTTTATAAATATTAGTTAGTTTGAATATCCCTGAGTCTGCACATGAACCATTCGCCCCAATGTCTACAAATAGGAATTTGTAGTCGGCATCTGCTACAGCCATCAACACTATGGAAAAGAATCCTTTGAAGTTGTAGTAGTAGGTTTCTGATTGTTTGGGTTTACGGATAGCAATGTGTTTGCCGTCAATCGCACCAAGGTAGTTATGGAAGTTCCATAGAGTTGAGAATCTCTGTGACACTTGTTTCCATTGTTCTGGGGTTTTGGGACATCTCATGTGTGTTTCGGAGAATTCCTGAATGATTGCTTCACATGTTTCGGGTATGAATAGTGAAATAGTATTTGCAGCCACTCTAAAACCATATTGTAAGCTTTTATAGGTATTTCCTGTGGCTAGATATCTCAAAGTTATTGCTATTTTCAATCCGGGCTCTAATGGTGGTCTCCAATTTGTATGAAATTTCTGTATGCGCGGTCCAACGCGATGTAATATTTCCATGAACTGTTCTGGGGACACTCTAATGAAATTCTTATATTCGCGAACATCCTCCCTATTTAGTTCTTGCAGAAGGTGTTCATAGTGTCCGAAAAGTGGACTCCTCAAGAGCCATGGTCTCACCCATACTGAACGTGGTGCCCTCCTTATTCTTCCTCTTCTCCTCCTTTCCTCCCGTCTTTGATTATCCCGAAGCAGCAATAGCGCTGCAGCAAGTAAGAGGTCCTTGTCATCCCGGAGTTGTTGTAGATGTTGATTTCTGGCTCGAAACGCCATGTTTCAGGCATAGAAGTTGATCATTTAGAGAATTATCTGCATTCAGCATTTAATAAACTGAAATTTATTGGGAATGAATATAACACATATTGAAGACATGTCCCCGCATGGTCCCAGTCACATCCCAGATCCATCGGCGACACATCCCGGAAGAAACTTGTGTGTCCTACATCATTCGTGGACAATTAACACCTCTTAATGATATGTGTACGATTGTCGTGAATGTCCTAACAGTGTCTCAGATGTGTCCGCGACACATCCCAGACAATCTTGCCTTCATTAAGACTTGTTCACGATTTGTAAACTCTCACTCAAATAACTCTTTAATACATCACGACTGTCGCCTACCTGACGCCGACATGTCCCCCAACTTGTCCCCGATATGTCCCCGACCTCATCAAGACTCCCTAATTTGCATATTTTTTGTGCTTTTCCACCCACCACTTTGTTGGCTTCAAAAAAGTTGTGATGTCCTAGATGTCCTAGCTATGTCTTTGGCAAAAGTCGTGGCTTGTCCTGCCTGTGTGACGCCGGCTTAAGTCACGTACCCTGGGGTGCTCTGACGTGCCACTGACTGCTTTCTTTCAC
>OZ012690.1:14354801-14374814 GCA_963942565.1 Maea johnstoni
AATAGTACATTAATGTATTGTTAGTAGCTTTATTGACGGGTTTTTATTAAGTTGACTCTATTTTTCCTGTGAAAGTTTTCATATGAATTTCTGGGTATTCTAATTCCCTCAAATATTTAGAAATGCTTGGTCATTATTTAGAGTCTAAATGGCAGAGAAAGAGACGGCAAATCAAATTCGAAATTTCCTTATTGATATGACATAAAGGGTATGGGACTGGTACATATTTCATGAAGTTAGATTTTGGCTTGGTCAAAATATATTCTTATCCTACTATTTGCTAGCTTTTGTGTATGTGATCCACTCCATTAAAGCAGGCCGTTCATTATATGAATATTTGAAGCCAGAAAAAAATTACCCTTATGACAAGGGCCTAAACCTATAAGGAGCTATGTCCCTCCAGTCTTCATATATGTATGTAGTTACAGAAAGAAGACTGATTATCACGTGGGAATCAAACCTCAGAGATTTAGGCAGCGCTATTTATATTTTGAATAAAACCTCCAATCATTTAAATTAGCCTTATCTTTTATAATCTATACTCTGTCATGGCCAAGACTTGGGAAATGGTAATTGTATGGCTATGCTTATTTATCTATTTGTCTCCATGCAGATAGCTACGATGCATTGGTTACGAGTGGAGCTATGGGAGAGGGCCACCTTAAGCTGAACTCCATTCCAGAAATGATACGTGTTGTGAAGCCAGGTGAGCTTTTGTTGCATGATTTTGATATGTTTTACTTGTACCTGTTCTACTTTGATTATTTGGAATACAGCTTTCATCACTTTTTCTAACATTATGCCATGTAATTATAATATGTATATATACATATATATATATATATATATATATATATATATATATATATATATATATATATATATATATATATATATATATATATATATATATATATATATATATATATATATATATATATATATCAACGTAATGAAAACTGCTGTCAATAAAGACATAAGCTGCATTTCACTTCAGATAACTTCGATGCTTTCACCATGTAAGGGTTACTTTTGACGGTGTAGGGAATATATTTTCAGGTGGCCTCATTGTGATTGTGATGCGTGAAGATTGGGCGTTAAAGGTGAAGGAGTATACGGACCGTCTAGACCCCTTTATGCAGGACCTGGAAAAACAAGGCCTTTGGAAAAAGTTGGAACGCACTGTTGTATCAAAATATGCATTTGGAAAAAACGGTTTACTTTATGTTTATTCAGTGCGCTGAGTTATACAATTCAAGGATGAGATCTTTGAAAAATATTCAAACGCACTATCGTATCAATATATGGTTGGCAAGCGATATAGTTCATGCTTATTCATTTTTCTGGGCATGCAATATAGGCGGAAATAAATGTGATCTTTTTCTAACTGAAATCACTAGTAGAAGGTAACAGTGGAACCATCTCAGAGATGCAATGTAGATGCAACGTGTCCATCAGGAAAGGCCTATATAAGAAAATAAAACGGGGGTTATCTGTATTGTTCAGGGATGACTATGTGCCGAGTACACAAAAGGAATTTTAAAATGAAGGGTGGTTTAAGTAAATATCTATCAGAGGCTTGAATATGGGTATGCGGTATTAATGCTTTTCTGGTAATGGACTCAGCCTTTAACCATGATGTTGAATACTTCATAATTTGGTTTTTGTTATAAATGGAACGTATTGTACTCTGTGAAAGAATTTGCTTAAACTGCTCCCGGTTCCATATTGTATGCTATGTTTGTGTTTTAGCAAGTCAATAAAGATACATACATTAGACAAGTGCAATGAGCATCGGTGTTTTTCTATAATCAAATTGACCTTGCATTAGAGATAATGCTGAGCAAGGACTTATTCGTATTTCAACACACACACACACACACACACACACACACACACACGTACGTACGTACGAACATACGTATATATATATATATATATATATATATATATATATATATATATATATATATATATATATATATATATATATATATATATATATATATATATGTGTGTGTGTGTGTGTGTAAGTTTAAAGCTGACTGTTATGCACCATTGGGTGGTGCTACATATGACTAAGCTTTTAAGGCATCGTTAAACATGAAAGCCAGACAATCAATAAATCTCCATTTCGTTCTATCACTAAAATTGCCAATGTTTAACCGATTAAGGAGAAATCATTGACAGGTTTAGAAAACCTCATTCTTCTTATCATTTTCTTGTTTGAAATTTCACAATACGAATTATCATTCATTTTCAAATACATCCTCTCATTGTGGCACCCTGTTGGTATGACGAAGCCAGTTCGTGTTGAAATACACTTTATATGCAATACACATTTCTCTCTGTAAAACTTACTTGTGGAGATTCAAATGGTATTTAATTTCTTTTGATTCAAGATGTGACATTTTCTCTGAAAAAGTTACTTTTGCCGTGATTTTTTTTTATTAATTTTCAGATTCAAAACATCTTTTTAAAAATCACAAGATGAATCATGAAGATGATTGATAATTCGTATTGTGAAATTTCAAACCAGAAAATGATAAGAAGAATGAGGTTACATTTTTGGTCTAGCGGATGTATATAACTAATAAATGTATAAATATATATTTTCTACAAAAAGAATCTGAAATAAATGGTTATAAATTTTGAAGTGAGCAAAAGGATAAATATGGTACCCTTCCCTTCGTATTGATTTTTCATTCGTATTTCTGAAATGTGATGCTCCCCTGAGTTCGGAATTTTGCATAGAAGATCTGTTCATAACCCAGTTACTATGTTCCTAACTTTGTTTATCCTCTCACATCCCATCCCCTGCTGGGAGGGTACTTCTGTTGTACTGTGATCTTTGATGATTTCCGATGGGAAAAGGTTTCAGGCAACATACATTTAGTAGCGGCTAAATAGTTAAGTAAAACAGGGGAAAGGAATGGTTGAGTTGAGAACTTGACCTTAAACACATACTTTCATATTGCCATTTCCCAATCAATCATTGATTAACCCAACTTGCTTACTAAGATACAGTACAGGCATTTAATTTCTGCACCAGTCGACCGGACGTCTGCCAATGCCTGGTTGTATAAAAAGCCATGCTAAGATGTCAAGAAAATAATCCAAATACATCAATGACGCATGTAGCTTGCGAATCAAAGCTACGTTCAGTAAGTAGGTCATCCTCGCTTCCATGCCCACAAAACTGGGTTGTAATCGGGCGTGCAGTCGTGTATTATGCCCGGGCTGCCCTAGCATTTAGTGCAGGAATTAAATGTCGGCACTGTACAATATTCACCAGTGTAACCAAATATTGCCAGAAAACACGACATTCAAAGGTCTGATACCATGAAGGTCAGGGGTTTTTTATTTCCAATTTAACCTGTTCTTTAGTAACCTACGATGGGGCAGGTGTGAACGGCAGAAAAAATTGAATATTTTTCCGCTATTTTCCAAGTTTACCAAAAAAAGCAGATTTTTTCCAGTGTTCCAAGTTCTCCAAAAACAGCGGGAAAAAATGTTTATTTCGTTTTCTGCTGTTCTCCAAAAACAGCGGAAGGATTTTTTTTTCTGCTGCTTTGAATTAGTTTGCTCTTCTCCCGCTAGATGGCTCCTGTTGCAAACTAACTGGTTATCTGTCCCACTTCCAACGGATATTCCTCGCTCGGAAGTGGTAAAGGTGGATAGATAACCAGTTGGTTTGCAACGAGAGCCATCTAGCGGGGGAAGGGAAAACTAATTTTTAAACAACATATTCTTTTCTGCTGTTTTTGGAAAACTTAGAAAACGGTTGAATTTTTTTTTCTGCTGCTTATGGAAAAACTGTAAAGAAAGTTTTTTTCTGCCGTTTTCCAAAGAAAACCTGCCTTGCTCCACTACAAAATGAAAAACCTGTGTCAGATCAGTACCACACTCTTATTTACTCACTGCAAATAGCTTTTAGCCATTTTCGGTCTTTCCACAGTGTATTCCTTCAACTATAGAAATAGAGAGGATAAGCCCCCAATATTCTTTTCTGAACTGCTCTATGCTGAACATCAATACTTGTAATGCATGTGTTTATGTATTGTATTGTATTGTATTGTATATTTATTGACTGTATCATTGAGAATACAAAATCATACATCACAACATTATTAGATAAACTGGATACATGATAGGACAAAAGACAAACGAAAAATAAAAAAAATAAAGAACAAATTAAATAGTTAGCATGTATACATGGTAGGACAAAAGACACAAACGAAAAAAAACAAATTAAAGAACAAATTAAACTGTTAGCATGTAGCAAAGTGCCAGCTAAAGTGAGGTTTATACCCGCCCCTCTATCGAAGGAATCTATTTTCCCCCGCCTTTAACCCTTCCAATGCTGAGGCTACTTTCGACCAAAGCGCAAGGATGCAAAGATCTTTGAAAACCATCGAAACCATGTCATATTGGTATTCATAAGATAGCTCTCAGTGAGTACTCTCAGATGAGTACCCATTTGTCAGGGTTTCAATCATTTTTCAGGATGTTTGCGTCATCCTGTATTAGCCGAAGTAGCCACCAGCAGCATAAGGGTTAAGGTGTACCGAAAATTCTCCTGCGCCTCTGATTCAGGGGCAGCACAAGGCCTGATCACAGGTTTATAAACGCATTGAGAACAATGCAAACATTCTTGCTGTTCTATCAATAGATCTGTTTAGGAATACTAGTACGCGGGATCTTCGTGTCTCTCTCAGGTTTGTTAAAACTGAAAACCTTATAACTTCACTAGATAGTGCATCTCTGTAAAAAAACATCCTGATTCATTTAGATGCTTTACAAGGCGCCTGTCTTTTGGACAACAATTAAAACCATCATTGGTAGCTATAGGCTTTATTCAACAGTGGAAATAGCTGTTAATGTGGACATCTCATTACTAGTATCTAAATGTTTATACACATACTCATTAAGCATATGGAAACAATGAACTATGTAGGAACTTTAGAATTTCGTTATTTAAGCCATAAATGTCAAACTCTGAAATATGATGTAATCCAGATTCGGAAATCTGCCATCCCTATGAATTTGGAATTGCAAGGTGGAAAAGGTAAAGTAACCCGGATGTAGAATAGTAACCCGGATGTAGAAATTCAGCCTGAGCCAGTGCAGCAAGAATGATGACTACTGGCCGGAATGATGGACTATCCGATGACGTAGAATACATTACCCGTGACGTCAGCTATGCCCTATAGTGTATCTCCAGTGAGAAGGTGATCACTGTTGACAAGATGACAACCTTTACCTGTACTGATATGAGGTTGTACACTATTGTTAATTCTAAGCTAGAATTAAGCTTTGTTAGCATTAATTTTGCCAGCTCATAAAGCACGAGTAGCTTTATCATTAGGATTAGTTATCAGTAATCCCTTATGGTCCTTTTGGCTTATTTGGCCATTACAAAATGATGCAAAAACCTGAAATATGACTGAAACCCTGGTACATGGGTATTTATCCAATGAATACCAACATGACAGGGTTTAGTAGTTTTCAAAGATAATTGCGCCCTTGCTCTTTGGACGAAGGTAGCCTTATAATCGGAAGGGTTAAGACAGTAGTACGCCTATTAGAATACTCTTATTTGTTCACACTATAGCTCTTAGAAAGGTGGACCATAACTAATAAGAAGACGACTTCTAGACTATACTTGACAAATATATTTCTTAATGCGAGTGCTGTTCATCACTTGTACTCTAGAAACATATGACACAGTCTCTCTGAGAGGTTTGTGAAGTTTGAATTTGAAACATGAACCTTTTGTATAAGAGAGTGGAAAACGGTCTGCCACGATTTTCTCGGACACTCTATTCGTCTGTGCTTTGGTAGTTCCTCCATAAATTGTAATAAGGCCACTTTTTCTGTTTTAGGAAAAATCCCTGGTTGATTGTGGGGCCCTCATTGAAAGAAAAGGTAAGGAAGCTTGAAAAGTTACTCCTTAAAAGCTATATTTTTGCATGTTTTATAGGAAAAAAGATAGAAAGAATAAATACATATGGTTTCCATGTTGCTCAATAGGTGTCAGATCTTCAATATTTAGCTATTTTACTCCCTAGATGTGACGATAAAAAAATATGTTTGAGCGTGTATAACTGGCTTTTCACTTTTTTGACTTTGTTTAGCTCCCTCTCGCATTGGTTTTGGGAAAGAATCTTCCTAAAACAGAAAAAGTGGCCTTAGCTAGCTACATAAGTGACACACCATAGGTTAATTCTATAGACCAATTACAGCTAGCTACATAAGTGACAATTCATAGGTTAATTCTATAGATCACTTACAGCTAGCTACACAAGTGACAATTCATAGGTTAATTATATAGATCACTTACAGCTAGCTACATAAGTGACAATTCATAGGTTAATTATATAGATCACTTACAGCTAGCTACATAAGTGACAATTCATAGGTTAATTATATAGATCACTTACAGCTAGCTACATAAGTGACAATTCATAGGTTAATTATATAGATCACTTACAGCTAGCTACATAAGTGACAATTCATAGGTTAATTATATAGATCACTTACAGCTAGCTACATAAGTGACAATTCATAGGTTAATTCTATAGATCACTTACAGCTAGCTACATAAGTGACAATTCATAGGTTAATTCTATAGAGCAATTACAGCTAGCTACATAAGTGACAATTCATAGGTTAATTCTATAGAGCAATTACAGCTAGCTACATAAGTGACAATTCATAGGTTAATTCTATAGAGCAATTACAGCTAGCTACATAAGTGACAATTCATAGGTTAATTATATAGAGCAATTACAGCTAGCTACATAAGTGACACTTCATAGGTTAATTCTATAGAGCAATTACAGCTAGCTACATAAGTGACAATTCATAGCTTAATTCTGTAGAGCAATTACAGCTAGCTACATAAGTGACAATTCATAGCTTAATTAAATAGATCACTTACAGCTAGCTACATAAGTGACACTTCACAGGTTAAAGGGCAAATGCACCATCAGAATGATGTAGGTTCAAAATGAGCGTATACATGTCACCTTTCAAATAAGACCTCCCCCGAACCTGTCCTCTTCAGCACCTCTCAGTTATAGCTTACAGAAGTTCAGCAAGCAACAGTCCTGAGGCAGCTATACAGGGCCTCCATGCATCCCAAGACGCACTCTGTTTTTGACACTTTCTAAGCACCTGCCTGTGTCACTAGTGCTTAAGAGATAGCAGTAATAGGGGGCTGGGCTCCCCTTTCCTGCTTAGATTTTCATTACTGGCTTTCAATAAGTTGTCACAATTCCCAAAGATTGAACTTCTTCAATTTCCTATTGTATATATTTCAATAATCCTTGGAAGTTATACTATGTGGCTTGTCTTTGATTTGTAGCTTATTGTTGGGTAGAAACCATTACTTCCTAATTGCTATGAAATCAGTTTGTGCTAATCACTTACAGGAAATTGCAACACTTGTGCCAGTTAGCAGTTACTCATGGGAAAAGTGTAGGACTTATTAGTATTGTGTATTCCTTCACTTCCTGTTATCAAGATGCTATCTTTGAGTAAAGAACCTGGCACCATTGAATAAAGGATCATGTGGGTCTAAGGGAGAAGTTCCCTCGGAGAGTCAGATATTTCCATTCCTCCAAATTCCTGAATTGCTCAATTCTGCCATACTATGTAAGTTTTACTTCTTGAAGTTTTATTTGCTTCCAAAAATTGTGATCAGGGATGAGCCAGGAATAAAGATAAGCAAGTAAGGGAAATCCATGCAGGCTTCTCTGCTACTGCTATCTCTGAAGCACTAGTGACACAGGCTGGTGCTTAGAAGGTGTCAAAAACAGAGTGCATCTTGGGATGCAGGGAGGCCCTGTGTAGCTGCCTCAGGACTGTTGCTTGCTGAACTTCTGTAAGCTATAACTGAGTAGTGCTGAAGGGGACAGGTTTGGGGGAGGTCTTATTTGAAAGGTGACATGTGAAAGATCATTTTGAACCTAAATCTTTCTGATGGTGCATTTGCCCTTTAAGTATGGTTACGCCTGCCTGTGCGGTTGAATTCTGAAAACTGCATGCTCTTATGAAGATCAATACTTGATCAATTCGCTAAATTGAAGCACGCCAATATTTCGAACTTTACAGTATCTGTGCAAAAATCGACCTGCATGTACCTGGTGTGCAAGCTATGGTACACACCATAGATGAAAAGATTCTCAGCTGTTTTTTCTGTAGCGCTGTCGATTTTAAAAGGGCACAGTAATATTTAAAGGTGATATCATACATTCTGTAGCGTACCAGTAAATATTCTGAAAGGATGGCTTAAGAAACCATAACTTTCAGTTCATCTGAAGCCCAAAGTGGATTGCCCACCTAAGTTCTTCAAACAATATTGAGATACAGTACAGACATTTAATTCCTGCACCAGTCGACCTGACGTCTGTCAGTGACTGGTTGTACAAACAACCATGAATGACATGTCAAGAAAATAAGCAAAGCACATCAATGGCCCACATAGCTTGCAAATCAAAGCTACGTTCAGTTGTGAGGTTATACATGCAACAATACCAAGGAAAGATGGGTGGAAATCGGCCGTGTGGTCGTGTATTTTGCCCGGGCTGCCCACAAATTTAGTGCAGGATTTAAATGTCGGCACTGCACTTAGATTAATCAATCATAAACTGCACTTTTACTGGAAAACACCGCAGCTAGTATCAATGCTATCATTTAAATCGCTTTTATAGCTAAGAATAATAGCATGTTTTTGAAAATCTAACTGAGCAAATAGGTTCATGATCATATCTGTGATGTATGTGGTATTGTAAGATTTTAATGATATGTCCTACTTGTTATCAGGACTTATTTATGGGAGCACTTAACACATTAACACTCAGAGCAGCCAAATGAGGCCTGACGATTTGGGAAATGTTTTACTTACTAAAGCATTTTCTTGAAAACATTTGAAGGAGAAATGTTTATTTGAAGCCAGACAACAACTCTCTGTCAAATATTTTGTGAACTTTCGCTTTATTCACAAGTTATTTTCAAAAGGAAGAAAGAAGCAGACGATGCCCTCTAGATATACTCTAAGTGTGAAGTGTGGGTTAATATGTGGTTAGCATATAATTGTGCATAGTTGACATGCTACTACATTTCCTTTTTTACGGAATACTGAGCACACAGTCTCTG
The DNA here is from genome assembly GCA_963942565.1 of Maea johnstoni. Lineage (NCBI taxonomy): Eukaryota > Metazoa > Annelida > Polychaeta > Spionida > Magelonidae > Maea > Maea johnstoni. Next base: position 14,363,964 of record OZ012690.1, read on the forward strand.
ATCGAGATCTTGGCTAGATCAACGTGTGTGGGCAACCAACTAGACTGATGTTCTTGCTTTCTGTAAAGGTACAACAGCCCGCGACGATACCAGCTACTACAAGAGGCCCAAAGGTGAATGATTTCATTTGAATCTTGAATGTTTTTTGTTTTCATACTAATAGGGTAGCAGCTACTCATATGACCACAAGGGCAATTTAGGGATCTTTCAGATAGAAGAGGGGTTGGAGCCGCTAACCTAAACATATTTAGCGTTACGTAGGGCGTAGGAGCCAAATGTTCCCACAACGTAGCCCGAATTTCAGTGCATACGCCCCACTAGGCTGGGTTAGCCTTGAGAAGGTAGTTTACGTAAAGAAACTACTCTTCCTTAGAAGTATCTGTGTAATGAAAGACGAGGCCATCTCTAGAAGACTTCTGATGAACAGAACACATGCTTACAATAATGACCGAACTAATGGCAGAACAAATGTGCACAATAGTCCAATGTTTGAAATCTACAACGTGGCAGAAAGGGTTAATCTCTTAGATGAGTGTCTTAATATGGCACTAAACGGCCATTTTTACGGTAAAAAGGACTGGAATAGGATCGTATGGAGTAAAGTGTGGGCTCTCGAGGATGAAGAAATACTCCTATACAAGAATCAACTTGCCAAGGAAAAGTTACTTTTTCGGATCGTCGAAAAACCATACTATTTGACGTGGTGGGTCATCTCTGATTTGTCTAGAGAACATATAGATAAATGCGAGATTATGGCAAAATGATATGTGAGGCTACTCTCTTGAAAACCGCAGATACGAGATTAAAGAATAGATCCTTGGCAAGTAGGTTCTGCGAGAAATGCGACCTAAGTAGCGAGGAAACAGCAATGCATATTGTCATGCAGTGCCCTTTCTTTGAGGAAGATAGAAGGAAGATGTTCGCTGAAATGGAAGATCTTGCGTGTAGAGAAATTGATGAAATCCTTAATGATGCAGCGAACATCTTCCTGCATCTTATGGGCAAACACCCACCTAATGTCAGCTTTGATGTCATGTACGAATTCTGGGTGCTAGCAGCTAGCCATATATCTAATATGTACAGGAGTGTAATTACAGGCCGATAACATGTATATAGTTAACCATAACGAAAAGTATTAAGACACATGAATTAAGGTATACCCTGAGTAAACAGTCTATAGCGTACCCCATGTAATCTAATTCTTTTACTTGTACGTTTATGTAGGGAACAACAGTCTTTCCCCTAGTCTGTACACCCTGTTTTTTTGGTTTAAGTTTTTCAGTTCTATGTTCCTGTTGGTATTCACAGTTTTCTTTTTTTGTTTCTTATCGTTCGTGAGTTATGTACCCGTTCTATTTTTTCGCATATTTGTACCACGTATGATTTTGTACGCAAGTGCAGCCAATAAAGCATACTATACTACTATTTACCTAGTTACACAAAAAGCATCGGCTCGCATATTTATATGCTAAATAATCAGTATTTTCAATACAATAGTTTACTTTTTGAAGTAGTGAAAGTATAGCAATTTTCATTGGTACAGTGGTAAAATAGGGTGGGTGATGCTTAAGCCTCTGTCACATATACAGGAACTTAACCTATTCATGCCTGTAGCAGCCAAAAACGCCTGACAATTTTAGTAATATTTCTCTAACAAAAGCAATATTTCAAAAATACATGAAGGAGAATTGTTCACCAAAACATTACCAACAACTCTCCTTCAATTATTATGTAAAATCATTCCCAAATCCAAACACTTTGTCAAAAGTATCTTAGATCCAGACGACAACTTCTCTAGGAACTTTTAAGCATCATTGGGTTAAAGCAGCATGCAATAAGATGATGAAGAGTCAGATATTTGGCCTAAAGGTTTGAAAATTCCCCTTAACCCTTATGCTGCTGGTGGCTAGTTTGGTCAATACAAAATTATGCAGAAATAAATAACTGAAACCCTGGCAAATGAGTACTCATCTGAGAGTCCTCAGTGAGAGCTTTGCAATTAATACCAACACGACAAGATTTAGAAGGTTTTCAAAAATCTACATCCTTGAGCTTTTCGCAAAAGTAGCCTTAGCATTGGAAGGGTTAGGTGTGCCTTTAGCAAGACTGCAGTGGAACACCAATACGCCTTCATTAGGGCATTGCTGTGATAGCAGTATATCCTAATCTAAAAAAGTTCAAAATCTACAAAACCGCCTGCAACTATAGACCACAGTGAACATGAATATTACATAATGTGTAGAGATTGCAGAGATACATCAAAAAATCCAATGGAAACTCCAGCATCACTTCATTGCAACATTCTTGGGTGACCAAATGACGTCATTTGTCATATACCGTATAACTGGGTAATTTAGCGTGGTTTTTAATTTGGCGTTTACCACCAACGCCAAATTAAAATTCGCATAAAAATATGTCTACATGAAGATGGCGTTGTTCTGACTGCTCCAGACGCCAAAATAGATACAGGGAAAATACATTTTTGAAAAGAACGCGAAGTACACGCCAAATTAACCAGTTATACAGTATTATGCAGCAGCATCATCCTAATATTTCTTCATACATTGCTCCCTCCCTCGGTTATTTTTTTATAGATAATATCATCATAGCTAGATCTGAAGGGTTACACATAACATTATAGCAGGAACAGCATTACTATATAGGAAAGAAATAGGAGTACTCTTTGGGTGAAGCATTGGCGACTTTGTCATATATTTTTTCCATTATTAAAACTTGCAAAGGAAATTAATTGAATGTAGACGACGTCAACTTTCTCTTTGTCAATTTAGATTTGCAGAATGAGATTGTCTAATGGGAGGATATGCTCATACTCAAAAAAGAGATATTTTGCGAAAAAACGCGGGGCTTGTTTTTATATTGCTATTCCATTTAGATGCTTCAAAAGGGGCCAGAATGAGAAAGGGGCTTTAAAACATGCGACGAACCAACAACCTAAACACTGTTGAACTTGGAAATTTCCGCAACACATGACCAATTGAGCCTATCAGATATTTCACCCGAATCATTTTTGATACATATTGTATTTCAAAACCGGTTGACTCAATCTAGTAACACTTTCTATGAATTGGTCTTGGTCCTAACTATTGCAATATAGTAGTGCCACCAGGTGACAGCATTCATAGCTATTATCGAACCACGGTCACCAAAAATCGCAGTGCTCTGGGACTAAAAATCACATATCTCAACAGCTTGGCCAGCTTAAAACAAAGCCTTTTTCACGACCGCCATGACTGGTTGCCTTTTCAAAATTCTTTTGGAAAGGGAAGGTGCCTTTGCGCCATTTGCAATAGTTGCACTTCGGACCGAATACGCCTTACCCTCAGTGGCCTACCTTGATTCAAACCATTATGCTGCTGCTGGTGGCTGATTTGGTCAATACAACATGGTGCTAAAAACTGAAAAATGACTAAAACCCTGGCACATGGGTACTCATCTGAGGTACCCAGTGAGAGATATCTAATGCGTAACAGCATGACATGGTATAGATGGTTTTCAAACATGTTTGCGTGCTTATGCTTTTGACAGAAGTAGCCTCAGCATTGGAAGGGTTAAGCACTTTTCAAAACATTGTAACATTTACATATAAATATCCGTTAATCAATGCTAGATATACTTTGTTCATTCATTTGTTCATTCAGTGGCGATTCGTTGTAAGTGGTTGTTGTGAGAAAAGTTTTTTCGTTGTGTTTTGCTGTTCATATTTGAAGAATTGCGCAAAACAGAGGATAGCAGTAAAATGAAAATCGGCCTAGTAACAGACACCAAATTAGTTGTAACGCTATATTCTAAAGTAGAATTTAGCGAAATTTACTATTTGTTATCAAGACAATAAAAAGACTTAAGGGAACGTTTTTTATGGTAAATATACCAAGTATAAAATTCTGTATAGGACTACAACATGTATTTCCTTATTCTATAGAATTCAGTGTACTGCGGAGGAGAAGATGAGTGAGACCTCGGCAGATATCAAACGACTGTGGGAAACCAATGATGTTGTTTTTAGTTTAACACCCAGCGAGACTATCAGCTACTACAGCAAGTGGGCCAAAGGCGATGGAGTTGATAGAAATTATGTACGTCTCTCCCTTTCACAAATAATAGGACAGTCTCTACAGTACAGACATTTGATTCCTGCTCCAGTTGACCGGACCTATGCCAGTGCCTGTTTGTTCAAAAACTTGTGGATAACATGTCAAAAATAAGCCAAGCACAGAATAGCTTGCGACCCAAAGCTACGTTCAGTTGTGAGGTCGTAGTCATCCATCCATGTCCAGGAAACTTGGTGGCAATTGGGCGTGCAGTCGTGTATTATGGCCAGGCTGACTAGGCATTTAGTGCAGGAATTAACTGTCGGCACTGTATGACTAGAAAATAATTTACCCTCTTATTGCACTCTGGCAAGTGGAAAGACGCACTCATAGGCGATCAGAAAAGGGGCGATCTATTTTCAGTCAAAGACGCAATAATGGGCGATCTTTTTTCAGTCAAAGACACAATAATGGGCGATCTTTTTTCAGTCAAAGACACAATAAAGGGCGATCTATTTTCACTCAAAGACACAATAATGGACAGTCTATTTTCAGTGAAAGACGCAATAATGGGCGTTCTCTTTTCAGTCAAAGACAACAATGGGCGATCTATTTTCAGTCAAAGACACAATAATGGGTGATCTATTTTCACTCAAAGACACAATAATGGACAGTCTATCTTCAGTGAAAGACGCAAAAATGGGCGATCTATTTTCAGTCAAAGACACAATAATGGTGGGGGAATTTCGCTGCGCAGAATTCCTAGTCATTATTGGAACGGGATTCCCCTGTTCCCGCCTTATGACGTAGTGCGCGAGCAGTGGGCAGCCAATCATTGAGTGGCTGTGTCAGACCAAAACGCTGTCTTGAACGCAGCCACTCGAGAGAGCAGATTTCTAACTGCTGCTTTCTCGCCTGCACTTTTCGATCATACTAGACATCTAACTTCTAGGGATGTTAAGTTCGTAGCCTTTGGCATGTTAGTAACAATAAGATGGGCTATGAATAGACAGGATGCTTCTCAATTTTATCGCTTTCCAGTTCTTAAGAATAATTCAGACTTTTGCTGTCCTGTAAAATTTTTACAGGAGTATATCGCTTCTGTTCCTGTTATTTCTCCTCTGCAGGCTTTCTTGCAATTTCGGGCAGCGCACGCTGTGCTGCCACTGGGAGCTAGACAAGCATACTCGTGGCTCCGACACGTGCTGAAGAATTCGCCACTTGCTGGTCGGCCTGTAAATTTTTATTCAGTGCACCGTTCTGCATGTACAAATGCTTATCAGGCAGGGGCGTCCTTGAACGACGTAAAAACTTTTGGTGGCTGGCACAGTGATGCTGTATTGCGCTATTTGCATGAGAAACCAGCTCACGTGGCAGGTTTGCTTGCTAAAAATTGCTGAACTTCTTAAAAAATAAGTACTCTTGCAACTTTGTATCTTCTTAAAATTTTCTAAACTCATACTTTCTTTTCTTATCTAACAAACTTTTTCTTGGCCTTATAAACTATTTTGCCGTGTAAATAATTAACTTAAATACTTAAGGTGGTATGAGACATATGAGTGTTATGCTACTTATTGTCAGCTAATTCATAGAATCAGCTGTAACTGATACATTGTTGCTTGTTTACGATTTGCAGAGGGCGTTGCCGACGGCACGAGAAATACTCAATTAACACTGAAGCCACTGACAGTAATGAGTTTCTTGTGTCGTCGGAGATGCGCTCTGCCATGCATGTATAGTTAAGATAAATAAACTGTTTTTGACTGCATATCATGCGACTTGTGGTTTCTGATAATGGGCGATCTATTTTCACTCAAAGACACAATAATGGGCGATCTATTTTCACTCAAAGACACAATAATGGGCAATCTACTTTCACTCAAAGACGCAATAATTGGCGACCTCTTTTCAGTCAAAGACGCAATAATGGGCAATCTATTTTCACTCAAAGACACAATAATGGGAAATATATTTTCAGTCAAAGACGCAATAATGGACAATCTATATAAAATCCTAAACGCCACATAGTTAGTCACACCATTCCTTGTTGTTTCAGGATATGGTAGCAGATGGTTTACAGTATGAAGGCCCCGTCATCTGTGCCCGAGCTGTAGCAAAGTATCAGGAGAAAGAAAATGATATCCGTATTTTGGATGTCGGCGCTGGTACAGGACGTGTTGCAGAAGAGGTTGGGATATATATATATATATATATATATATATATATATATATATATATATATATATATATATATATATATATATATATATATATATATGTATATATATATATATATATATACATTGGTAAGGTTCCTCAAGACAGGTTTTTATCATATTCAAATGGTATTGTTCTTTTACTAGTAGATTGTGTGTTCTGAAAACAATACTAACAACACCTTTTTTCTGGAATAAAATAATAATTTACCTGCAGATGTTCATGCATTTTCCTCATTGGTTTTGTATTGACATTTCTATGATATCATTCTATATAAAGATGACGCCAAATAGCTTTTTGGGCCAATGTGTCATTAAGCAGCCATACATTTACACGAAATGCTAGATGCAGTGCTTCTCTTGCGATGTGTGTGCTTAAAAATAATTCATGTTTTAGGTATTTTCTATTAATTGTAGACATCTTTTCTTTCATACCATACAGCTTCATCGCCTTGGCTACACCAGTATTGATGCATTTGATCCCTCAAGGGGCATGCTTGACGTTGCCATCAGCAAGAACATCTATAACCACTTGTATTGTGCCTACTGGACAGATAAAGTAGACCTTATCAAAACAGGTATGTTTCGAAGCAGTAACCTTATTTATTGAAGACACGATATAAGAATACATCGTTGATAATAATTAAATAAATAATTCTTGAAACGAGTGACAGTCAGCTGGAAATAATTCTTGAACAAGCTTAATAATCATTTTACATTATTTTACATTTTAAAGATTGGACCATTATGCATCAGACCAATATGCATCAGCCTTGTTTGGTGGGGATGATGTTTACTTGTATATACTTGGTACCTGGCTTCATAGAATTATGATTCAATTATTATTCACTGAATTATAGTTATGAAATGTTAGATATCAATTATAAAATTGCTCGTCTTGTATAACTAAATATATTACTTGTCTTTTACGATTACAACCATATCTGGTTAATGTTATAACTATTTTGCTTTGTTTACCCGGTGGGGATGATATTGTTTATTTTCATATACTTGGTACCTGTTTAATTAAACTGAATTTCCTCAGAAAGTTGTCAGTGACTTCGGGATAAGCATTGATTTTCCCTGATACTCCAGTTCTCCCCACAACTTACATTAGCCACTAAATGGCAGGAAAGGTGATGATGAAGAAAATACCAAACTCCTTTTGTAATACGAAATAAAAAGAAAATTTCCCTACTCTACCATATGATGCATATGTCCCTTTTGTAGGACCACTGGCTATGTGCATTGTGTAAAGGCTTCTTGGACAACTATAATAGTATGTTCCAGGCTTGATTCAAAACGCATCCTTGTTTGTCTGGTGCTAGCTTTTCTGTACATATTCAACATTTTTAAAGCAGGTTATTAGGCATATACATACATAAAGAAAATAGTACGTTTCAGTCTGATCTGTAATATGCCAGGGATCTGTAATTAGCCAGGGATCTGTGATTAGCCAAGGATCTGTATTTAGCTAAGGATATGTAATTAGCCAGGGATATGTCATTAGCCAAGGATCTGTACTTAGCCAAGGATCTGTAATTAGCCAAGGATCTGTACTTAGCCAAAGATCTGTAATTAGCCAAGGATCTGTACTTAGCCAAGGATCTTTAATTAGCCAAGGATCTGTAATTAGCCAAGGATCTGTACTTAGCCAAGGAGCTGTAATCAGCCAAGGATCTGTACTTAGCCAAGGATCTGTAATTAGCCAAGGATCGGTATTTAGCCAAGGATCTGTAATTAGCCAAGGATCTGTAATTAGCCAAGGATCTGTACTTAGCCAAGGATCTGTAATTAGCCAGGGATCTGTACTTAGCCAAGGATCTGTACTTAGCCAGGGATCTGTAATTAGCCAAGGATCTGTAATTAGCCAAGGAGCTGTACTTAGCCAAGGATCTGTAATTAGCCAGGGATCTGTAATTAGCCAAGGATCTGTAATTAGCCAAGGATCTGTAATTAGCCAAGGATCTGTACTCAGCCAAGGATCTTTAATTAGCCTTTGTCTCGACATTAAGAACCAGAGCTTACGCAGTGGTATTTGTATCATTGAGGCTTTTGAACCACACCCCACCCTGTCTGTGAAAGCAGTTGCGTAATAAAAGCATATTTATGTTTTATTTGTCAAATGGCAACCAAAATATCTCGATACTAATTTTAGTCTCTATATGTTTATTATATTTATTCTGTGAAATCTAAATCGGAGGGCAATATCAGGCATTATCCTACTTTCAGATAACTTTACTATTCATGCTCATACAAAGACAATTGATACTGTAAACCTATTTCTATTACTAGTCTACAATAACCATACCTAATGGTGATATTTGCATGCAGATACTTACCACGCTATTTGTCTCCTTGTAGATTATAGCTACGATAGATAGTGTTGTTATGTTCGTACATAGGCAATGGATAGAGTAATCCCATTTCTGTTTTGACTTTTTATAATCTACTGTATATCCACAAAATATTGTGTAGAGTAAATTGTTTTAACTTTGCGAATTGGCCGCTATATGGAGTGCCAGCTATACACTTAGAGAGGCAGCCCTACTCATTGCGAATCTTAATTTTGCGTCCGAGGCTAAACGCTAAAAACGCAAAGATTAAACTAACGCAATCTTTTCCAAATTTACAGTATACTCTGTCATGGTCAAGACGTGGGAAGTGGTCACTGTATGAGTACAGTGCCGGCATTTAATATGTGCACTAAATGCATGGCTAGCCCGGGCAAAATACACGACTGAAGACCCGATTGCCACCCGGTTTTCTGTGCACGAATGACCTCACAACTGAACGTAGCTTTGATTCGCAAGCTAGGTGGGTCATTGATGTGCTTGGCCTAATCTTTTATATGTTTTCCATAGGTGTTTTTACAGCTAGACACTGGCATGCACCCCCAGGCGACTGATACAGGAATTAAACGGTTGTACTGTATGCTTCTTCTGTCTCTTTGCAGATAGCTACGACGCGTTGGTAACAAGTGGAGCTTTTGGGGAGGGCCACCTTAAACTGAATTCCATTCAAGAAATGATACGTGTTGTGAAGCCAGGTGAGCTTTTGTTTACATGTATAGTTTGCATATGTTCTACTTTAACTTGTTCTGATTTGATATTCCACTTATCGTAACGTCTTCGTGCATATTAACATGTGAGCTAAATCATTACTATATAGCCATTTGATGGTGGTAAAGGAAAATCTGTGTACAGCACCACTTGGTGGATGAGATTTTGATTTAAGTGTATTGCTATGACACCTAAGCTATTGGACCTATCAGCTAGGTCAACATGCCTGTATATAGATAAATGTATATATATATATATATATATATATATATATATATATATATATATATATATATATATATATATATATATATATATATATATATATATATATATATATATATATATATATATATATATATATATATATATATACATATATATATATATATATATATATATATATACATATATATATATATATATACATATATATATAAATATATATAAATATATATATATATATATATATATATATATATATATATATATATATATATATATATATATATATATATATATATATATATATATATATATATATATATATATATATATATATATATATATAAAAACATATATATATATTCATTCCCTCACTTATACTATTAAATACCATTGTCATGGGACTAAATAAGTATTTTTCAAAATAATGTTTGTATTGTTCACAACAACAAAGTTATGTTTGCCTGCATATAACATATTTATTTCCATTATGTAATCCGCAGTCAATCAAGATAATCTGCGTTTTGTCTTTGCATACCATTGATGCTTTCAGCATGAAAGGGTTACATCTTGAGTATTTTTTCAGATGGTCTCATTGTGATTGTGATGCGTGAAGATTGGGCGTTAAAGGCGGAGGAGTACAAGGGCCGTAGCGACCCCTATATGGACAATCTGGAAAAACAAGGCTTATGGAAAAAACTGGAACGCACTGTTTTTCTCAAATATGCATTTGGGAAAAATGGTTTACTTTATGTCTATTCAGTGTGCTGAGTTATGAAAGGCAAGCACAAGCCCTTTCTTTCTGAAAGGTTTAAAAGCATTGTATCAACATATGCATTTGGTAAAACGATTTAATTTATGTATATTCAGTTTACTGAGTTATGTTATGTATAACCAAGGGTCATAATGTATTTTTCGAAGTAGATTCAATAGATGACAGTAGTCACTGGTCGAACCTTTTTACAGATGCATTGTAAAATCTTACTTGTCCTACAGGAAAAGGTTATAAAAGACCATACGCACAAGGAAATGGAGGTATGCATTAGAAAGGTGTCAGTTTATATATTATAGAGGTTTTATTCATGCTTATGTAATGTTAACTCTTTTATGGTAATGGAATAAGCATTTAATTTTGATTGTTGTTTTTTATGATTTGTGTTATAACTTTAAGTATTCAGCTATTCCATATGAGAATTTTAAAGATGATATGATTAACGTATTAGATAGTAAAATGTTTAGTTTCTGTATGTGTATCTATTTCTACCACTTTTGCATGAACGATTTGTGCTTCTAAGACAT
>OZ012690.1:14375014-14435014 GCA_963942565.1 Maea johnstoni
TTTAGCTCTGATGTTGACTACTTCATAATTTGGTTTTTGTTATAAATGGAACGTACTGTACTGTGTGAAAGAAGTTGTCTAAATTGCTCCCGGTTCCATATCGTATGCTATGTTTGTGCTTTAGCAAGTCAATAAAGATACATACATTAGACAAGTGCAATGTGCCTCTGTGTTTTTCTATACTCAAATTGACCTGGAGGGATATGCTATGCCAGGACCTCTTTGTATTTCAAGACACACACACACAAAAACACACAGACACTCACACACATGTATATATATATATATATATATATATATATATATATATATATATATATATATATATATATATATATATATATATATACATATATATATATATATATATATATATATATATATATATATATATTTATATATATCAAAGCTGACTGTTATGCACTATTGGGTGGTGTTACATACGGCTAAGCTTATAAGGCATCGCTTAAAAATGAAAGCCAGACCATCAATAAATCTCCATTTCGTTCTAGCACTAACATTGCCAATGTTTAACCGATTAAGGAGAAATCAGTGACATGTTTAGAAAACCTCATTCTTCTTATCATTTTTTGGTTTGAAAGTTCACAACACGAATAATTATTCATTTTCAAATACTTCCTCTCATTGTGGCATCCTGTTGGTATGACGGAAGACAGTTCATGTTGAAGTACACTTCACATACAATACACATTTCTCTCTATAAAAGTAACTTGTGGAAATTCAAATGGTATTTAATTTATTTTGATTCATGATATAACATTTTCTCTAAAAGAAAAAGTTACATTGGACGTGAATAACATTATCAATTTTCAGATCTAAAACATCTTTTTAAAAATCAGCTAATACATTTTTGGTCTTGTTTAAGCGTTATTTATCTAGCGGACGTACATAGCAAATATATGTACATATATATATATATATATATATATATATATATATATATATATATATATATATATATATATATATATATATATATATATATATATATATATATATATGTGTGTGTGTGTGTGTGTATATATGAAATTATTGACAGGTTTAGAAATGTATATATTTATATATATATATATATATATATATATATATATATATATATATATATATATATATATATATATATATATATATATATATATATATATGCTAATAGGTAAGATCAACAGTGCTATTCTAGAAGCAGAGCAAAGTAAGACACCAAATACCACCCAAACATAGGCTTGAGCACAACCCAGAACGATTTTCGTCTGCTTTCTCCATATTGAATTGCACTGAATCATGGTTATTTCAAGTTTGCGATTTGAGTATCAAACTTCAACTAATGCGCCTGAACCTGGCATCACTGTATCTTGCTTTTCAATTTGAACTTTGGCAGAAATTTTCCAATCTAGTAAGTTTTTCTCAATTTTCTACAAAAAGAATCTGGAATAAATGGTTATAGATTTTGAATGAAGCAAAAGGATAAATATGGTACCCTTCCCTTCGTATTGATTTTTCATTCGTATTTCTGAAATGTGATGCTCCCCTGAATTCGAAATTGTGCATAGAAGATCTGTTCGAAACCAGTTATTATGTTCCTAACTTTGTTTATCCCCTGTTGGGAGGGTACTTCTGTTGTACTGTGATCTTTGATGATTTCCGATGGGAAAAGGTTTCAGGCAACATACATTTAGTAGCGGCTAAATAGTTAAATAAAACAGGGGAAAGGAATGGTTGAGTTGAGAACTTGACCTTAAACATATACTTTCATATTGCCATTTCCCAATCAATTATTGATTAACCCGACTTGCTTACTAAGATACAAGAATCTCAATATTCACCAGGGTATCCAAATATTGCCAGAAAACACGACATTCAAAGGTCTGATACCATGAAGGTCAATGTTTTTTATTTCCAATTTAACCTGTTCTTTAGTAACCTACGATGGGGCAGGTGTGAACGTCAGAATAAAATGAATATTTTTCCGCTGTTTTCCAAGTTTACCAAAAAAAAAGCAGATTTTTTTCCAGTGTTCCAAGTTCTCCAAAAACAGCAGAAAAAATATTTATTTCGTTTTCTGCTGTTCTCCAAAAACTGCTGCTTTGAATTACTTTGCTATTCTCCCGCTAGATGGCTCTCGTTGCAAAGTAACTGGTTATCTGTCCCACTTCCAAGGGATATTCCTCGCTTGGAAGTGGTAAAGGGGGATAGATAACCAGTTGGTTTGCAACGAGAGCCATCTAGCGGGGGTAGGCCAAACTTATTTTTAAACAGCAGAATTTTTCTTCAGCTGTTTTTGGAAAAGCTGGAAAACGGTTGCATTTTTTTTCTGCTGCTCACGGAAAAACTGGAAAATAGGTTTTTCTGACGTTTTCCAGAGAAAAAAACATGCCTTGCTCCACTACAGAATGAAAAACCTGTGGCAGATCAGTACCAAACTCTTATTTACTAAATGAAAATAGCTTTTAGCCATTTTCGGTCTTTCCACAGTGTATTCCTTCAACTATAGAAATAGAGAGGATAAGCACCCAATATTCTTTTCTGAACTGCTCTATGCTGAACATCAATACTTGTTATGCATGTGTCTATGTATTGTATTGTATTGTATTGTATATTTATTGACTGTACCATTGAGAATACAAAATTATACAGCACAACATTATTAGATAAACAGGATACATGATAAGACAAAAGACATAAACGAAAAAAAAATACAAATTAAAGAACAAATTAAACAGTTAGCATGTAGCAAAATGCCAGCTAAAATGAGGTTTATACCCGCCCCTCTATCGAAGGAATCCATTTTCCTCCGCCTTTAACCCTTCCAATGCTGAGGCTACTTTCGACCAAAGCACAAGGATACAAAGACCTTTGAAAACCATCGAATCCATGTCGTATTGGTATTCAATAGATAGCTCTCTGTGAGTACTCTCAGATGAGTACCCATTTGGCAGGGTTTCAATCATTTTTCAGGATTTTTACGTCATCCTGTATTAGCCGAAGTAGCCACCAGCAGCATAAGGGTTAAGGTGTACCGAAAATTCTCCTGTGCCTCTGATTCAGGGGCAGCACAAGGCTTGATCACAGCTGTATAACCGCATTGAGAACAAGGCAAACATTCTTGCTGTTCTATCAATAGATCTGTTTAGGAATACGCGGGATCTTCATGTCTTTCTCAAGTTTGTTAAAACTGAAAACCTTATAACTTCACTAGATAGTGCATCTCTGTAAAAACATCCTGATTCATTTAGTTGCTTTACAAGGTGCCTGTCTTTTGGACAACAATTAAAACCATTATTGGTAGGCTTTATTCAACAATGGGAAAAGCTGTTAATATGGACATCCCATTACTAGTATCTAAATGTTTATACACATACATGTACTCATTAAGCATATAGAAACAATGAACTATGTAGGAACTTTATAATTTCGTTATTTAAGCCATAAATGTCAAACTCTGAAATATGATGTAATCCATATTCGGAAATCTGCCATCCCTATGAATTTGGAATTGCAAGGTGGAAAAGGTAAAGTAACCCGGATGTAGAATAGTAACCCGGATGTAGAAATTCAGCCTGAGCCAGTGCAGCAAGAATGATGACTACTGGCCGGAATGGTGGACTATACGATGACGTAGAATACATTACCCGTGACGTCAGCTATGCCCTAGAGTATATCTCCAGTGAGAACGTGATCCCTGCTGACACGATGACAACCTTTTACCTGTACTGATATGAGGTTGTACACTATTGTTAATTCTAGGCTAGAATTAAGCTTTGTTTGAATTAATTTTGCCAGCTCATAAAGCACAAGTAGCTTTATTATTAGGATAAGTTAATAAGTTAGTAATCCCTTATGGTCCTTTGGGCTTATTTGGCCATTACAAAATCATGCAAAAACCTGAAATATGACTGAAACCCTGGCACATGGTACTTATCTGAGAGTACTCCGCGAGAGCTATCCAACGAATACCAACATGACAGGGTTTAGTAGTTTTAAAGGATATTTGCGTCCTTGTTCTTTGGACGAAGGTAGCCTTAGAATCGGAAGGGTTAAGACAGTAGTACGCCTATTAGAATATTCTTATTTGTTCGCACTATAGCTCTTAGAAAGGTGGACCATAACTAACAAGTACGGTTGTAGATGCAAAGTCAAAAGGCGAGGCTAAGTTATTTATGAACTTGTGAGGGAACCGGATGTATAAAGAACATCAACATTATAGAGGAAAATAATTTATAATGACTAGATTTGTATCAGTTTTGTAGAAATGAAACAAATATCGGAATTCTAGGCGCAAGCTGGAGACTTCGAAATCTTTTGGGTGCGAAGCTACTTGGGTACGCATCAGTTTGGTTACGAATCAGTTTGGTTACGAAGTCTCCTGATTTCATTCTATACACATAGTAATTTTTTTCTTTAGTAATTTTCCTTCCTATACTGAAAAATATACTTTATGTCCGCTTAAAATATTTTATATATTTGAAAGCTTCATGCTAAATTAAAATAAGGAAGGCACAATTTTCCGCGGCAAAGGCAACATTTATATTATAATCAATCAGAATAGAGAACTATATTCAGTCCGGCCTCAGGATTTCGAACATGGCCGTCCGGACTATGAACATTTCAAAACAGCTTCCCAGATAGGCGCGGCCTGAGGGCCCCGCCAATAAGAATACGACTTCTGGACTATACTTGACAAATATATTTCTTAAGGCGAGTGCTGTTCATCACTTGTACTCTAGAAATATATGAAACACAGTGTCTCTGAGAGGTTTGTGAAGTTTGAATGTGAAGTATGAACCTTTTGTATAAGAAAGTGGAAAAACGGTCTGCCAAGCTTTTCTCTGACACTCTATTCGTCTGTGCTTTGCTAGCTCTTCCATAAATTGTAATTAGGCCACTGTTTCTGTTTTAGGGAAAATCCCTGGTTGATTGTGGGGCCCTCATTGAAAGAAAAGGTAAGGAAGGTTGAAAAGTTACTCCTTAAAAGCTATATTTTTGCATGTTTTATAAGAAAAAAGATAAATAATAATAAATACATATGGTTTCCATGTTGCTCAATAGGTGTCAGATCTTCAATATTTAGCTATTTTACTCCCTAGATGTGACAATAAAAAAAATATGTTTGAGCGTGTATATAACTGGCTTTTCACTTTTTCACTTTATTTAGCTCCCCCTCGCATTGATATGGGGAAAAATCTTCCTAAAACAGAAAAAGTGGCCTTAGCTAGCTCCATAAGTGACACATCATAGGTTAATTCTATACATCAATTACAGCTAGCTACATAAGTGACAATTCATAGGTTAATTCTATATATCACTTACAGCTAGCTACATAAGTGACACATCATAGGTTAATTCTATAGATCAATTACAGCTAGCTACATAAGTGACAATTCATAGGTTAATTCGGATCAATTACAAGTATGGTTACACCTGCCTTTGCGGTTGCATTCTGAAAACTGCGTGCTCTCACTTATGAAAATCAATATCCGTGCAGAAATCGACCTGCATGTATCTGGTGGGCAAGCTATGGTACACACCATAGATGAAAAGATTCTCAGCTGTTTTTCTGTAGCGCTGTCGATTTTAAAAGGGCACGTATATATAAAGGTGATATCATACATTCTGTAGTGTAGCAGTAACCATTCTGAAAGGATGGCCTAAGAAACCCTAACTTTCAGTTCATCTGAAGCCCAAAGTGGATTGCCCAGCTAAGTTCTGCAAACAATATTGAGATAGAGTACAGAAATTTAATTCCTGCACCAGTCGACCTGACGTCTGTCAGTGACTGGTTGTACAAACAACCATGAATGACATGTCAAGAAAATAAGCCAAGCACATCAATGGCCCACATGCAAATCAAAGCTACGTTCAGTTTTGAGGTTATACATGCATCAATGCCAAGGAAAAATGGGTGGAAATTGGCCGTGCGGTCGTGTATTTTGTCCGGGCTGCCCACAAAGTTAGTGCAGGAATTAAATGTCGGCACTGGACTTAGATCAATCAATCATACACTGCACTTTTACTAGAAAACACCGCAGCTAGTATCAGTGCTATCATTTAAATCGCTTTTATAGCTAAGAATAATAGCATGTTTTTGAAAATCTAATCGAGCAAATAGGTTCATGATCATATCTGTGATGTATGTGGTATTGTAAGATTTTAGTGATATGTCCTACTTGTTATCAGGACTTATTTATGAGAGCACTTAACACATTAACACTCAGAGCAGCCAAATGAGGCCTGACGATTTGGGAAATGTTTTACTTACTAAAGCATTTTCTTGAAAACATTTGAAGGAGAAATGTTTATTTGAAGCCAGACAACAACTCTCCTTCAAATATTTTGTGAACTTTCGCTTTATTCACAAGTTATTTTCAAAAGGAAGAAAGAAGCAGACGATGCCCTCTAGATATACTCTAAGTGTGAAGTGTGGGTTAATATGTGGTTAGCATATAATTGTGCATAGTTGACATGCTACTACATTTCCTTTTTTTACAGAATACTGAGCACACAGTCTCTGAACGAGATCTTGGCTGATGAACAACGTGTGTGGGCAACCAACTAGACTCATTTTCTTGCTTTCTGTAAAGGTACAGCAGCCCACGACGATACCAGCTACTACAAGAGGCCCAAAGGTGAATGATTTCATTTGAATCTTGTATGTTTTTTTTGTTTTCATACTAATTGGGCAGTGGCTACTCATATGACTACGAGGGTAATTAAAGGATCTTTCAGATAGAAGAGGGGTTGGGGCCGCACACCTAAAAACATTTACCTAGTTACACAAAAAGCATCGGCGCGCATATTTATATACTAGATAATCAGTATTTTCAATACAATAGTTTACTTTTTGAAGTAGTGAAAGTATAGCAATCTTTATTGGTACAGTGGTAAAATAGGGTGGGTGATGCTTAAGCCTCTGTCACATATACAGGAACTTAACCTATTCATGCCTGTAGCAGCCAAAAACGCCTGACAATTTTAGTAATATCTCTCTAACAAAAGCAATATTTCAAAAATACATGAAGGAGAATTGTTCACCAAAACATTACCAACAACTCTCCTTCAATTATTATGTAAAATCATTCCCAAATCTAAACACATTGTCAAAAGTATCTTAGATCCAGACGACAACTTCTCTAGGAACTTTTAAGCATCAATGGGTTAAAGCAGCATGCAATAAGATGATGAAGAGTCAGAAATTTGGCCTAAAGGTTTGAAAATTCCTCTTAACCCTTATGCTGCTGGTGGCTAATTTGGTCATTACAAAATTATGCAGAAATAGATAACTGAAACCCTGGCAAATAGGTACTCATCTGATAGTTCTCAGTGAGAGCTTTCCAATGAATACCAACACGACAAGATTTAGAAGGTTTTCAAAAATCTGCATCCTTGAGCTTTTGGCGAAAGTAGCCTTAGCATTGGAAGGGTTAAGTGTGCATTCAGCAAGACCGCAGTGAAACACCAATACGCCTTCATTAAGGCATTGCTGAGAAAGCAGTGTATCCTTATCTAAAACAGTTCAAAAACTACAAAACCGCCTGCAACTACAGACCACAGTGAACATGAATATTACAGAATGTGTAGAGATTGCAGAGATACATCAAAAAAATCCAATGTAAACTCCAGCATCACTTCATTGCAACGTTCTTGGGTGACCAAATGGCGTTATTTGTCATATACTGTAAATCACTTAAGTATAGCGGGAACAATTAGATAGCGATACTAGCGCTCTGCCCATATGCGCTATTATAAAATCCCCGTCTTTATTAGATTCTTAATTGAACTTGCTGCTGCTGTTCCCGTTCACCGCTATACTTAGATCACGCTATCCAGGGCAGTACCGTAATTGCGTTGTATAATGTTCACGCCATATTTAAGTGATTTACAGTATTATGCAGCATCATCATCCTAATATTTCTTCATACATTGCTCCCTCGGTTATTTTTTTATAGATAATATCATCATAGCTAGATCTGAAGGGTTACACATACAGTGCCGACATTTAATTCCTGCACTAAATGCGTGAGCAGCCCGGGCAGAATATACGACCGCACGCCCGATTGCCATCTAATTTCTTAGCCGCATGGATGCATGGATTACCCTTACAACTGAAGGTAGCTTTGAGTCGCAAGCTACGTGGGTCATCGATGTGCTTTGCGTATATTTGTGACATAATATCCATTGGTGTTTCTACAATCAAAAAAAAATGGGAATAGGGAGGTGCCTTTGTGCCATTTTTAAGTGTTGTACTTCGGACCGAATCTGCCTTCCTCTCAGCGGTCTACCTTGATTCAAACCCTTATGCTGCTGGTGGCTGATTTGGCCAATACAACATGATGCTAAAAAACTGAAAAATAACTAAAACCCTGGCACATGGGTACTCATCTGAGCGTACCCAGTAAGAGCTATCTAATGCATAACAACATGATATGGTTTAGATGGTTTTCAAACATGTCTGCGTGCTTATGCTTTTGATAGAAGTAGCCTCAGCCTCAGCGTTAAGCACTTTTCAAAACATTGCAACACTACTTAAAACTTTCCATAGATATTCATAATTTAGATATGAATAATCGTTAATCAATGGTAGCTTTACCCGTTCATTCATTTGTTCATTAAGTGGCGTTTCGTTTTAAGTGGTTGTTGTGAGAAAAGTTTTGTTTTGTTTTGTGTTTATATTTGAAGAATTGCGCAAAACAGAGGATAGCAGTGAAATGAAAATCGGCCTAGTAACAGACACCAAATTAGTTGTAACGCTATATTCTAAAGTAGAATTTAGCGAAATTTACTATTTGTTATCAAGAAAACAAAAAGACTTAAGGGAACGTTTTTTATGGTAAATATACCAAGTATAAAATTCTGTATAGGACTACAACATGTATTTCCTTATTCTATAGAATTCAGTGTACAGCGGAGGAGAAGATGAGCGAGACCTCGGCAGATATCAAGCGACTGTGGGAAACCAATGATGTTGTTTTTCGTTCACCCAGCGAGACTATCAACTACTACAGCAAGTGGGCCAAAGGCGATGGAGTGGATAGAAATTATGTACGTCTCTCCCTTTCACAAATACTAGTAATAGGACAGTCTTTACAGTACAGACATTTGATTCCTGCTCCAGTTGACCGGACCTATGCCAGTGCCTGTTCGTTCAAAAACTGGTGGATAACATGTCAAAAATAAGCCAAGCACAGAATAGCTTGCGACCCAACGCTACGTTCAGTTGTGAGGTTGTTCATCCATCTATGCCCAGGAAACTTGGGGGCAATTGGGCGTGCGGTCGTGTATTATGCTCGGGCTGACCAGGCATTTAGTGCAGGAATTAACTGTCGGCACTGTTTGACTAGAAAATAATTTACCTTCTTAAGCACTCTGGCAATGGGAAAGACGCACTGATAGGCAATCAGAAAATGGGCGATCTATTTTCAGTCAAAGATGCAATAATGGGCGATCTATTTTCAGTCAAAGACGCAATAATGGACAGTCTATTTTCAGTCAAAGACGCAATAATGGGCGTTCTCTTTTCAGTCAAAGACGCAATAATGGGCGTTCTCTTTTCAGTCAAAGACACAATAATGGGCGATCTATTTTCACTCAAAGACGCAATAATGGGAAATCTATTTTCAGTCCAAGACGCAATAATGGACAATCTATATAAAATCCTAAACGCCACATAGCTAGTCACACCATTCCTTGTTGTTTCAGGATATGGTAGCAGATGGTTTACAGTATGAAGGCCCCGTCATCTGTGCCGGAGCTGTAGCAAAGTATCAGGAGAAAGAAAATGATATCCGTATTTTGGATGTCGGCGCTGGTACAGGACGCGTTGCAGAAGAGGTTGGGATATATATATATATATATATATATATATATATATATATATATATATATATATATATATATATATATATATATATATATATATATATATATATATATATATATATATATATATATATATATATATATATATATATATATATATATATATATATATATATATATATATATATATATGTATTTAAATATATATATATATATATATATATATATATATATATATATATATATATATATATATATATATATATATATATATATATATATATATATATATATATACATATATATATATATATATATATATATATACATATATATATATATATATATATATATATATATATATATATATATATATATATATATATATATATATATATATATATATATATCGGTAAGGTTCCTCAAGACAGGTTTTTATCATATTTCAATGTTCTTGTTCTTTTACCAGTAGATTGTGCGTTCTCTAGACATTACTAACAACACCTCTTTTTCTGGAATGAAGTAATATAATATCTGCATTAATTCATGCTTATTTCTTCATTGGTTTTGTATTGATATTTCTATGATATCATTCTATATAAAGATGACGCCAAATAGCTTTTTGGGCCAATGTGTCATTAAGCAACCATTCATTTACACCGAATGCTAGATGCAGTGCTTCTGTCGCGATGTGTGTTCCTAAAAATAATTTCTGTTTTAGATTTTGTTTTTATCAATTTTAGATATGTTTTTCTCTCATACCATACAGCTTCATGGCCTTGGGTACACCAGAATTGATGCTTTTGATCCCTCAAGGGGCATGCTTGATGTGGCCATCAGCAAAAACATCTATGACCACTTGTATTGTGCCTACTGGACAGATAAGGTAGACCTTATCAAAACAGGTATGTTTATAAGCAGTTACCTTATTTAGGGAAGACACGATATAAGAATACATCGTTGATAATAATTAGAATACTTAACTAATTCAAATCTTTCTTGAATAGAGTGACTGTCAGCTGGAAATGATTCTTGGACAAGCTAAATAACCATTTTACATTATTTTACGTGTTTCAAAGAATGGACGAATATGCATCAGACCAATATGCATCAGCCTTGTTTACCCAGTAGGGATGATGTTTACTTTTATATACTTGGTACCTGGCTTCATAGAATTTTGATTCAATTATCATTCACTGAATTATAGTTATGAAATGTTAGATATCAATTATAAAATTGCTCGTCTCGTATAACTAAATATATTACTTGTTATTTACGATTTTAATCATATCTGGTTAATTTTATAACTGTTTTGCTTTGTTTACCCAGTGGGGATGATATTGTTTACTTTTATATACTTGATACCTGTTTAATTAAACTGAATTTCCTCAGAAAGTTGTCAGTGATTTCGGGTTAAGCATTGATTTTCCCCGATACTCCAGGTCTCCCCACAACTTACATTATCCGCTAAATGGCAGAAAAGGTGATGATAAAGAAAATTCCAAATTCCTTTTGTAATACGAAATAAAAAGAAGATTTCCCTACTCTACCATATGATGCATATGCCCCTTATGTAGGAGCACTGGCTATTGGCATTGTGTGAAGGCTTCTTGGACGACTATACTATTGTGTTCTGGGCTTGGTTCAAAACGAATCCTTGTCTGTCTGGTGCTAGCTTTTCTGTAGATATTCAACATTTCTAAAGCAGGTTATTAGGCATATACATACATAAAGAAAATAGTACGTTTCAGTCTGATCTGTAATTTGACAAGGATCTGTAATTAGCCTTTGTCTCGACATTGAGACCCAGAGCTTAAGCAGTGGCATGTGTATTTAATGGAGGCTTTTGCAGCACACCCCACCCTGTCTGTGAAAGCAGTTGCATAATAAAAGCATATCCATGTTTTATTTGTCAAATGGCAATCAAAATATTTCGATACTAATTTTAGCCTCTATATGTTTATTAGCTTTATTCTGTAAAATCTAAATCGGAGGGCAATATCAGGCATTATCTTACTTTCGGATAACTTTACTATTCATGCTCATACAAAGACAATTGATACTGTAAACCTATTTCTATTTCTAGTGTCTACAATAACCATTCCTAATGGTGATATTTGCATGCAGCTGCTTACCATGCTATTTGTCTCCTTGTAGATAATAGCTACGATGGATAGAGTTGTTATGTTCGTACATAGGCAATGGATAGAGTAATCCCATTTCTATGTTGACTTTTTATAATCTACTGTAGATTCACAAAAGATTGTGTAGAGTAAATTTTGCGAATTTACAGAAAATCGATTTCTGCAATTTTTAACTTTGCGAATTGGCCGCAACATCGATTACCAGCTATACACTTAACGAGGCAGCACTACTCATTGCGAATTTTAATTTTGCGTCCGAGGCTAAACGCTAAAAAACGCAAAAATTAAACTAACGCAATCTTTTCCAAATTTACAGTATACTCTGTCATGGTCAAGACGTGGGAAGTGGTCACCGTATGAGTACAGTGCCGGCATAAAATATGTGCACTAAATGCGTGGGTAGCCCGGGAATAATACACGACTGAAGACCCGATTGCCACCCAGATTTCTGTGCACGGATGACGTCCCAACTGAACGTAGCTTTGATTCGCAAGCTACGTGGGTCATTAATGTGCATGGCATAATTTGTTATATGTTTTCCATTGGTGTTTGTACGGCCAGACACTTGCATCCGCCCCCAGGCGACTGATACAGGAATTAAACCGTTGTACTGTAGGCTTAGTTACCTGTCTCTTTGCAGATAGCTACGACGCGTTGGTTACGAGTGGAGCTTTTGGAGAGGGCCACCTTAAGCTCAATTCCATTCCAGAAATGATACGTGTTGTGAAGCCAGGTTAGCTTTTGTTATACATGTATAGTTTGCATATGTTCTACTTTAACTTGTTCTAATTTGATATTCCACTTATCGTAACGTCTTCGTGCATACTAACATGTAAGCTAAATTATTACTATATACTGTAAATCCTATTAATAATTTACCGATGTTTTTAATTTGCCGAAATTTACCGATCAGACCCGGATCAGACTTGATCGGTAAAATAAGATTCGGACATTTGTTGAAAGCTTTTAGATCGGCAAATTTAAGACATGAATCAGAAAGCTGTGTATTTTCACTGTTCTTTCAGCTGTTGAGAATCTAGGACCAATAGACGAGACACATTTATTATATTTTAGAAGGGTTTCTGACGGTAAATTGTAACTGAACTGACTAACGTTAACTGACGAGTGCCCGTAGCCATTTGATAATGACCAATAGCTATTGGGTGATGGTAAAGGAAAATCGGTGTACAGTGCCGACATTTAATTCCTGCACTAAATGCGTGGGCAGCCCGGGCAAAATACACGACCACATGCGCGATTGCCACCCAGTTTCCTGGGCATGGATGCATGGATGACCTCACAATTGAACGTAGCTTTGGCTCGTAAGCTACGTGGGTCATTGATGTTCTTTGCTTCAATATTTTGACGTGTTAGCCATGGCTGTTGTTACAACCAGGCAATGGAAGACGTCCGGTCGACTGGTGCAGGAATTAAATGTCTGTACTGTTCACCTGGTGAATGAGATTTTGATTAAAGTGTATTGCTATGACACCTAGGCGATTGAACCTATCATCTAGGTCAACATGTCTGTATATATAACTTCATTCCCACACTTATACTATGAAAGGCCATTGTCATGCAACTGAATAATTATTTTTCAAATAGAAAAATGTTTGTATTGTTCACAACAACAAAGTTATGTTTGCCTGCATATAACATATTTATTTCCATTATGTAATCTGCAGTCAATCAAGATAATCTACGTTTTGGCTTTGCACACCACTTTCAGCAGGAAATGCTTCATCTTGAGTATTTTTTCAGGTGGCCTCATTGTGATTGTGATGCGTGAATATTGGGCGTTAAAGGCGGAGGAGAATAAGGACCGTATAGACCCCTATATGGACAATCTGGAAAAACAAGGCTTATGGAAAAAACTGGAACGCACTGTTGTCAAATATGCATTTGGGAAAAATGGTTTACTTTATGTCTATTCAGTGTGCTGAGTTATGAAAGGCAAGCACAAGCCCTTTCTCTCTGAAAGGTTTAAAGGCATTGTATCAACATATGCATTTGGTAAAACGATTTAATTTACGTATATTCAGTTTGCTGAGTTATGTTATGTATAACCAAGGGACATGATGTATTTTTCGAAGTAGATTCAATAGATGACAGTAGTCACTGGTATAACTTTTTTACAGATGCATTGTAAAATCTTACTTGTCCTACAGGAAAAAGGGTATTTAAGACCATATGCACAAGCAAATGTAGGCGTTCAGTAGAAATGCGTCAACTTAATATCATAGATGTTTAATCATGCTTATCCCATTAACGCTTATTAGGAGTTCCTACAGAAATTGTCATCTGGATCTCCGATACCTTTGGCAATAACTTTTGAATTGAGAATGTTTTTTACAAAGTTTTAGGAGAGTTGTAGTTAATCTTTTGATGAACATTTCTTTATCAAATATTTTTCTAACTCTTCTTTTGCCTACACGATTTCATTGAAATTCTCAGGCTGTTTTGGCTGATGTGAGCATTGATGGGTTAAGTAGTATCAACTCTTTTATGTTTATGGAATAAGCCTTCGACTGTGATTGTTGTCTTTTAGGATTTCTGTTATAACTCGAAGTATACAGCTATCCCACATAAGAATTTTATAGATACTATGACCTACATGTATTAGATATTAAACTGTCTAATGTATTCATGCGTATCTATTTCTTACAATTTTGCATGAATGGGTTGTGCTCCTAAAGTTTATATTTGTCGGCCAATTCCCTTGTAATATTTGAACAATGACTGAAGCTTGTTTTGTTGTTTGAATTGTTGAGTGTAACAAACGAGCCAAATAAAATAAATAAAGTCACACCAGCACCCTCATTAGGCACATGCATGTATGTTGTTTATATGTACGTAACTAACTTTGGTCAGTCAATGCCTCTTCTACGTCACCTTCGTAACAGAAAAAACCCTGGAAATATTGAGAGAGAGAGAGAAGGTAGTTTACTCCCGGCTCCAGATACTGTCCGTCTGTGACCTTTTTTGATAAAGTATCCGGAGTCGGTAGGCAACAAGCCCCCCCCCCCCCTCCTCTCTCTCTCTCTCTCGCTCTCTCTCTCTCTCTCTCTCTCTCTCTCTCTCTCTCTCTCTCTCTCTCTCTCTCTCTCTCTCTCTCTCTCTCTCTCTCTCTCAATACTTCCAGCTACGTAGCTAACGTCGACAGCC
This sequence comes from Maea johnstoni, assembly GCA_963942565.1. Classification (NCBI taxonomy): domain Eukaryota; kingdom Metazoa; phylum Annelida; class Polychaeta; order Spionida; family Magelonidae; genus Maea; species Maea johnstoni. The sequence goes on from OZ012690.1 coordinate 14,390,155, forward strand.
ATTTGCAACTACGCACATTTGTCAAGTGGGCTGGTCAACTCGTTGATCGAAATCGTGATCGCAACTTTTGGACTCAGTCATCTTTAAAACTATAAAAATCCATGACGGGTCACCAAATGTCCAGCTAGACTAGTACATTTACACAAATAAGGCTTTCGTTGGCTCTACTCAAAGCCTATCAATGAGGCAGAAACGTAAAAGCCCTCGGTAGCCAGTACTTGTTTTAAAAACCAAAATAACCCATTACCTCCACAAACCTTGTTATAAGGTTTTCTTCGTAAGGACTGAATCCCCAACAATTAAAGGGTCTGCTCTGATGGACCAGAGTTTAGTTGTTCGGGATTTCGATTATCGTCACTTTTTCTGACATTTTAGGCTAATATGTAATTTAAGTAAGTAGTTGATGGGGGGAGGCAACCGGTGGACCCGGCGAAATGCTCCGCTTTAAAAACCCCACATTATTGGCAAAATACTCTTGCCGGAATTCGAACACGAACAGTGGTGAGAAAAAGGCGAGCAGGCAGTGCAGGCGCCCTCTTAATACAACTACATGTATATTTCTGGATCGCACGCTATATCAGTACCGAAACCATAGCACCCTTTTTACTGATTTCTGATATTGCCTAGTGGGGCTTACAATGTGCAACACCGAGCATCCAAAATAAAATATCGTTGCATATAGTAAGGTTCAATATCATTGAATTAGATCGCACGCATGCTGTGAAATATACTTCTATATTGAATATATCACAAAAATATGATCGATTCAAAGACAATTTGGGTGTCAAATTTCGACAAATTTGCTAGAAATTTGGCATACTCCGAGCTATTGGGTATCACGCATAGAAGGGTAGCACATGTTTCATCATTTTTGAAGTTTTGCAAACTTAAGTTTGAATAAGAATTTTTCATATTCAACAAAAAGTTTGAATTATCTTATTATCTGAAAGGGGTATACAGATTAGAAAATATGGCGATATTGTTACCTTCGTAAAGATCTCTTGTGCACATATTGTAGGTAGGAGCTCTGTATGAGATCCCACTATATTTATTATTTTTCTGTTATTTAACCCTCACATTTTACTCTAGCTTTTAGGATACTATTGATATGCTTCATTCCATTCACTTTCAAGCAAAATATACTTCTCATAGGCTGAAATGGTCAAATGAAAGCAGGATACAGTAAACAGTTGTATGCGTATACATTTGAACAAAAGTTTGAAAGGACAAAATCCTAAATTGTCCCGTAATCAGATGAAGCCGACTGTTGGTACAATTCGAGTTCGACACTCACTAGCGACCCGGGGGGGCACATCGGTACTTAGGCGGGGGGGGGGGGTACATATGCTAGTTATCAAAATCTAAAAATACCCCTAAAGCACTGATTTCAGGCCAAAAAAGCATCCTTATTTTCAAAAAAACGCTGACTTTTTCCAGTTAAAAAAACACCCCTTCATTTATCAAATCACTGACATTGGATGAACGGGAACACGCATTTTAACTTTTGATGTGATAATTCCCTGCCTGTTTAGCGGCAGCAGTAGCGGCAGCAGACTCGGGAGCCCAGTCACTTCGGCGTCAGAGCTGCGGATATTTCGCCCCCCCCCCCCTACTTCCTACCTGGGTACAAAAAAGTACCCTTCTTTTACAAAATCGCGCACATGCCGAGGTCTTAAAAAAGACCCCTTCTTCCGCGACATACGTAACGCGGGTGCGGCCCCCCTCTCTACATGAGTGCCCCCCCCCCCCCCCCCCCACGCCCGGACTATCGTTCTAACACATAATGTCGGTGTTGTAAAAATAATTAGGTAGGTCTAACACTTTTATGATATGGGGTTATTTCGTGCATTATATTGATATGGCTAACACATTTCCATTTCCATCCAAATAAATTACTTTTCAAAGTTTGGCTAAGACCACCTCTTAAAACATGCAGGTTGCTGTCTCCTTTGGAATTATCAATTGCTAGTAACGATTTAGCCTTAATTTGGCATTACAAGTAGGTGATGATAAACACAATACACTGTTGGCTTCTAGTCCTATGTAAGAAAGGCCTTATCACTGTATGTTTACAAACAGCACGTGGTAGTCCCTTATCTATCCCGATGAAAGTCCAATGCCAATAAAAATGGCGCCCATGCAATGAGAGCACGGTTATGATCAACTAAACTGGATCAATATCAACCTGAACGAAGTAGGTATATTCAACACATACATTTAGCTTTTTTGTTAAAGGGATAGTTTCTTTTGCTTTAGCATATCCGTTGACTTGCCAAGCTAATCATTTGCGATAACGAAATCATTACTAGTACATGGAGATATTTTCCTATGCACTAAGTTGCCATCTTTAACTATTTGTAAATCCACTGACACCAAACGTATGAATGAGTATAAGTGCAGAACCTAGTAGCGTGGCGAAAACAGCCAAATACGTCTTCGCGTATATTTCAGAATCAAAGGGCGGTTAATTTTTGTATGTATTAACGTGTGTATGTACATGATTGTATTAGGTATATATATATATATATATATATATATATATATATATATATATATATATATATATATATATATATATATATATATATATATATATATATAAATATATATATACACACATATATATATATATATATATATATATATATATATATATATATATATATATATATATATATATATATATATATATATATATATATATATATAAATATATGTATGATAGTGAACATGTTTATATATGTATGTGTGTACATTTTCTGTGTTCCTGCATTTTTTAAACCTCAAATTGAAACTTGAAAACCCGACAAGACTATGCGCTTGTTCTCGGTGTTGCTCATGAGTAGGCCAAACTTATGCTCCTAACCATGTGGAGGATCAGTTTTTGATCATTTCCAAGCTAGATACAAGATTCCAATAGAATGCCGTACTATTCCTACTTCTTTAGAAGGGAAATATCCGGAAATTGAATGCATGAAAAAAACATTTTTTAAAGAAAAAATGGCCATTACATATAGCTTAATGGTTATTCTCGTTCACGGCCGTGGGACCATGTATCTGATTGCTCTTATCAACATTAGTGAAATATTTCCTCATTAATGATGAAGTCCGTCCTCCCTTGATCCCCTTTTCCCAACTACACACCACTTAAGACATTCATAACTTTGCTGTGGGAGAAAGATCTACCCTGGAACTGCTGCTGCACTGATTCCAAGCTTGTTCCCACAATTTTACACAGAACAAAATAAAATATTGGTACTGCAGATTTGGGCCAATGCTCTGACAGCATATGCATAATTGGGTCTCCATAATGATGATGTAGCTTATTTTGATGAGATTACCTACTGAGCCTTCCAGGGACAGGTATGATATCAGTTAATTGCAAATTGAAGGCCACCTTAGATTAGCTACCTAACGGAACACCACTCTGAGGTTTGGTAAGGTAATGTTAATTAATGTTTGGAAATTATAACGTGTCCACCCGAAATGCCAGAATCAGCCCCTAATCTCCAAAATGTGGTATCAATCAAGACACGTTTGAAAAGTCTGTCCTACGCAACAAAGCCGGGAAACTACCCTAAATATCGGCATTGTGGTGAGAAATCCTTGCCGTTGATGAAGTCTGATGAAGAGTTTTCTCGAAAACCTGCTGCAAGAATCTTGAACTTAGAAATTTGTGCTTATCGTATTCTAAAATCATGTTGGTGTGTGTGTGTGTGTGGGGGTGGGGGGGGTAGCTTATGATAAATTTGTTACCCTTGTTGTGAAAATGGTGTACGGCAAGATGTCTGTGCTCAGCAGGCAGGTATTGCATGTGACCATCAGGCCGAATGCAATAAATGCCGACTTCTTGCAGACATCTTGCAATACAACATTTGTGAAAATTCAATGAAAGTATAAAGCAAAACATTTAGACCTTTACATATCGCGAAGCATGCATATAGCCAATGTTATCCCTAAAATTTCCAATGTTCCCCTAAGATATAGATAATTTGAATGGGTTCCGTGTCAATGTTTAATTTTGTAAACCTTATCTTTCAGATTTAGTCGCCAACAATGAATGAAGCAGAAAATGGACCAAAGAGTCCTGCCTTGTCGGGTAGTGCATCACGTGACCACACCCAAGGCAGTGGCCACAGATTGTCATGTGACAAAGGTCATCCTTTCCGCAGCACATCGTCTCCAGGTTGCTTGGAGCACATGCCAAGTTCGCCATTGGACCAATCAGGATCTCTCTCTCTAGAAGACTGCTCATTGGACAGTTCAAATGACAGTCGCTCTCCAGGTGCTGTTTCAGAGTTGTCAGAAAAAGATGTAAAGTTGCCATTATCCCCATTACCGCCAGAGGGTTGGATGAGAATGACTGAAGGTGGTTGCGAATGGAATGAAAAAAACAAAAGAAAGTACCGGAAGTACTGTGAGAAGCTCAACAGACGACAGGCTAAAGCAAACCGGAAGCTTGAAAAAGAAGCACAAAAGATTGAAGAAGATGATCAGAAACGGGCAACTAAACATAGAAAATCTAAAGAAAGAGAAAGACCCCCTTCTGACTGCAAAGCAGATGTTAAAGATACTGTGCATGCACCTTTAACGTTTGACATTTACACACAGACTGAATATATTGGGGTCCATGCGGCAACTCAGGTTGATGCTGATTTAAATACTAGTACCACAAATACCACAAATGAAATAGCAGAACCCTTAGAAGGACCAACAACTGGTTGCCATGATGGCAGGGTACGTGGACCGGAAGTAGAAGAGGCAGCAGAGGCTTTGTGTCGAGATAATGCCAGAAATGCCTATATGGAGGTTGTGAGTGTATTTCTGCGAGGAGAGTTACTTCCACCCAAGAACTTGGTAGAATTACTGAAAGAGAGCTGTCTACCAGAAGATCAGCTGAGGCGCTTGGTGCTGTGGATATATAATGCTGTTGTTACAGAGCATTCGGTATGTCATGCTATTATTCCACTTAGAGGTGTAAATGGGTGGGAGGCTTCCTAGATAGCTGAGTGGTTAAGGAATTTCACACATGCAAACTGCTACCTGTTTTGCCACTACCAAATGTCCAGGGTTCGAGGCACATACATATATGTACATATATATATATATATATATATATATATATATATATATATATATATATATATATATATAATATATATATATATATATATATATATATGTGTGTGTGTGTGTGTGTGTGTGTGTGTGTGTGTGTGTGTGTGTGTGTAGCCATATCATCAGATCAGGTTTTAACAAAGAAAATTTCCCAAGTATATAGTCGAAGACTGGGCATATCATGTCATGCATATGCTGCAATTGTTGTTAGAGCATTAAACCAAATATTTAAAGAATCATATTATCTGACACTTTAAAGGTAGATTTAACTTACCAACTAATGTTAAATGTAATTACTACAAGGCCGGCAAGCAAACATCTAGAGACACAAGGTAAAAGGACAAGCCACACTTCAAACACAGATATGTTTTCTGATTTTTGATTATGTCATCTGCGTAACATTTATTTCATATATAATTTTCCATATCTTTGTATCGAAATCCTGCCTTAATGTTTGACACCTTGTATGTCAATTGTTCACTCTTGGTTCCCTTTCTTGCCATCATGGTACTCCCTCCGTATGTTTTTGTTCTCCCACGCATAGCTGGAATTAATATGCAAAAGGCGTGCCATGAAAATGCAGAGGCACCAACTCAGTTTTAACGTCTAACAAGGTTGCCATAATACAATTTTAATATTACTATATCCTTTTTTGATAAAAGATGGAATATTTTCATTTAGACCCTTTTCTATGAGTCATGTAAAAGTGATTTTAGCGATCAATAATCAGGCAATTGTAGATATCATAAGAAACCTTGAACTGCCATTCATGCATAATTTGCTTGAATTCTCTCACATGAATTGTCTGCGAATCTTGCGAATTTGTTCCAACTGACAATTATGACATACTGTAAATCACTTAATCATGGCGTGCACATAATAGAGCGCAATTACGGTACTGCCCTGGATAGCGTGATCTAAGTATAGCGGTGAATGGTAACTGCATCAGCAAGTTCAATTAAGAATTTAATAAAGACGGGGTTTTTACAATAGCGCATATGGGCAGAGCGCTATTATCGCTATCTTATTGTTCCCGCTATACTTAAGTGATTTACAGTACATTATCATTTTTATTTTCAGAACTTTCTCTATTTGGTTGAGCTAAGAGGAGAGTTGCAAGGGGTATTACCAGCAGGCTGGCTCAGCAGGTATATGTATAACTGTTCCGATGCATGGCACAGGTGTTATGAAACGAATGAAAATATCTGGAAGACATTACAATAATTTGTGAACCCCTTCATAACTGAACCCCCTCCCCTCTGTCCATGATATATCTTTGATGTAAAAGAAGGCATCAAGTTAGTCACATCAGGAGAATTTAAGTACAATAGATTACTCTCGGACTAGTTTCCCCAGGTACTACTGCAATATGGCAGAAAAGTTGATGATGGATTAAATTCTTTGCTAATTTCAATCTGGATAATGAAGGGCCCAAATCAATATGTTTTTAACAAACACATGCTACCTCTATGCTGAAATCATATGGGCAAGAGTGAAATAGCAGCCATCCTTTAGAAACTTTTTGCACATAAATAACTAGTGCTACTATGGACCAATTTCCGAAAATGAAAAAATGCAAAGATTTCCATAGATTATAGTTAAACATCTTATATGTGGGACTGAGGACATAGCTTATTAGGGGGGGTGATCATATCATCAGCTAAGCTACTTTGATGAGTTGTGTTAAGAATAAAAATTAATTAACACCTTAACATATGGAAGTAACAGGGTCTTACATTTAAAATTTCTCTATCTCTATCTCTCTCAGTATGTGTATGCTTTATTTTTTGCAGGTGCTTACCCTTACCAGATGTGCAGCCTATACACTATGAAGAGTTCACCAAGAAGTAATACATAATAGCAGATATACGAAGAAAAAGGATATCCCCAAGACTTGGCTGACTGCCTTACCAACTTGCAGTATTTTAAGCACATTGTGATCCTAGATGTGCATGCACTTGAATGATTTTGAATGAGAAAAATGGAAAAAATGGAAATCACTGCATAGTTAAAGGCATTCCATCATTTTTTCCAACCAAAGGTATCCCTAGTTCAAATATTCTAGAGTGAAATAACTAAGATTTTTTGGTTAAGTCAGATACCTTTAGGATATATGCATTAATATCCTAGTATTTCCGTTAGTGTAAACATTTTTTCCCAAATCAGAAAGGTTTTGATGGTCCCATTGGATCCAAATAATATGCAGGTTCACCTGTATGTTTATAATGTGTTCATCAAACGGAGGATATAACATCAAATTGGAACCCCCCCCCCCCTCTAAAAAATCCCTAACTAATTACTATACATGGGAATGTCACTGGGACGTAGCAACATTTCTTTAGCCCCATACAACATCATTTTGCCATTACTCTTATCACATTATCAATTCTTTCACTGATTTTAAAGGTTAGATATTCATTGAATAAATAACTGCTGCACATGTCCTTACATCTTTCTCTTTTTCCTTATTTTCTAGCAGTATGTAGTGTAGTGTTTCTAGCTTGTAGCAGTGTGCCATGACCCATAGTCTTACCAATTGAGGTTCCAGAGATCTTCTTAAGTTCAAGACGACGTTTTTAAGATTTAATGCTACTGCAACTTTCAATCTAATATTCCCTGAGATAATATCATAGAATTGATAACAAGAACGTGATTGATTGAGTGTTGATTGTGATACTTTTGGGACAATAGAATAATCAATAGCCACAAAATGGTTAACTTTGGCAATGATTAGATTTGAAGGGTTAAACTTTTGAAATATGATTTGTATTCTAAAATTGAACAAAATGACCTCTTGGATAAAATTATCTTAGAATGTGGCAGTAGGGAGTGGGACCAAATCTCTCCTTCTCTGTTTATGCTTAGTGCTGAAATTCTGCCTATGGTAAGAGGAACTACAAGGGTGTGTGGGGACTGAGAATGTGTATTAAAAAGGTCAAGATTTTTCAATATGTTTATATCACCCTATTTCCTCAGATGAATAAAACGGCATGAAGAAAACTCGAGATATGTTTCATTTGTATAGGATAGTGTCTGGCCAGGCAATTAATATAGACACGACTAAATTGATACAGATTGGGGAATATAGAGCCTAGGAATTGACATGGGAAGGGCGTTACGGCTTGGAAGGGACTAACATATGTTAAGTAATGGACGGACTTCCAGAATGTTACCGAAAATGATATCCAGACAAGAATACAAGCAATGAAAACCATATAAACATGGAAACAATGTCATTAAACCTTTATGGTAAAGTGGCAGTAAAAACATAAATGCTATTCATGTCAAAGGTAGTACAGGGCCGACGTTTAATTCCTGTACTAAATATGCGGGCAGCCCTGGCATAATACGGACCTGCTCTGACGACCGTGTGGTCTAGGCCGCCGTCACTGACTGCACGCTCTCTCAATGCTGCCTGGGTTCGAATCCCAGCCTGGGCATGTGAGAAAGTCAGCAGTGAATTGGGGCTATGCGGTGGTTTTCGTCGGGTACTCCGGTTTCCTTCACTACTTACAACTGGCTAGTCAGATATTAGCCACAATTAGCGTAAGTGTGACGATAAACGAAATTCCAGGCATAAAACACGACGGCACACCCGATTGCCACCGGTTGTATCGGGCTCACAACTGAATAAAGCTTTGATTTGCAACCTACGATAGTCATTGATGTGCTTGGCTTATTTTGTTGGCATTTTAACCAGGGGAATTTGTACAAGCAGGGTCTGACAGACGTCCGGTCAAATGGTGCAGGAATTAGATGTCTGTACTGTAATCCATGGAAAAACAAGACATCAAGATTTCCAAGGAAAATAATAGAGGCAGAAATAAAAGAGGGAGGGATGAAACTTCTTAATCTACACGGATTTTCTAGGGTTTAGGATTTAGATTGAGTCAATTATAGTTGACTATTGTGCAAGTTGATTTACATGATATTAAAGGTAGAAATAGAATGTTTCTTCCCCAACTTCTCTATCAATGGGTAACCTATATTGTTAATCATCTGCCACCGTAAGTATGAATGACCTGTGGAAAAACATGTGTGGATCCATGGAAGGATCCAGGATTTCTGGCTGTTCTGTATGAGGGGACTGGTTTTAACAGCTAGGAAATTCTTCCACATTGGCTCTAAGCAAAACTAGAAAAAGATGGTAATGCGTGGCAAGAAGATTAACATTTCGATTGACGAATTGTCGTTCGTCGAACCCCTACAGTGCTGATATTTATTTCCTGCACTGAATGCGTTGGCAACTTTGGCATGATACACGACCGCACACCTGATTGCAATCCATCTTAGTGAGCCTGGTTGCACGAGCGACCTCACAACTAAACGTAGCTTTGATTTGCAACCTACATGGTTCGTTGATGAGCTCGGTTGATTTTTTTAAAATGATATCCATGGGAGTAGGCACAACTCGGTGCTGGCAGACGTCCGGTCGACTGGTGCAGGAATTAGATATATGTACTGTAGACCCCCCATTCAACTGATATGTCGTGCGTAATTCTATGTCACTCACTACTTTATGTTGGTTTAGTGTAAATGATCTGTGATCCATCCTGTGTTGCATGCAAGGCTTCCTACTGTAAAACCCTCAGTACAGTTGTGGACGGTCTCGTGATAGAATATCATGTCACTCACTACTTCATATTGGTTCAGTGCAAATGACCTGTGATCCACCATTTGTTACGTGCAAAGCTTCGTACTGTAAACCCCTCAGTACAATCGCGGGTGGTCTCTTAATACAATATCATGTTGCCTATTCCTCTTCATGCAGTGGTCGGTATTGCTTTATGACGCCTTAGTGAAGCCTGTGGGAAGTCTTTAGAAATATCAATACCCGGCGCGGAGGGGGGGATGGGTGCACAGCTGATGCTCAAAAACTGGTCAGGTACAGGAAGCGCAATAACTAAAGTCCAGAGGCTGATCGGATACATGGCGGCTTACATACAGTCTCTCGTATATGGGTTAAAGGCTGAACAGGTAAAGGGACGGCTGTAACAACTGCTTATGTAATAACTACAGCTTATGTAATACAACCGCTTGCGTAATAAGAAATTGACTGCTTATGTAATAACACAAAACAGTTAAACGACTGTAACAACTGCTTATGTAATAATCACGACTTATGTAATATTCAACCAGTCATCCATGAATAATTGATAAAAACACAACTAATTACCATTATTTTGAGTTGTGAATTAAACATCTATCAGTACCAGATTTTCATGCCTGTTTTGCTGGAACATTCCCCCCCCCCCCCCCCCCCCCCCCCCCCCCCCGTTGAACATCAAATGTTCACAATGAGAACTGAACGATGATATCCATTTACCAGTCATCCATGACCAATCGGAAAAAAAAACACAACAACTTACAACTTATTTTTCCTGCATTCCTTAAATCACCTCTATCATGTATTAACCAGTATCATAATACATGCATCATCCACATCATCATCATCATCCACATTCAGTGTCATTCATCATCATCATCATTGATCTGGGATCAGGACCACCCCTGACGCTGTTGAAAAATGATTGGCTAAAATTCTTGCCTGTATTTACTCTTCTGTGTTTCTGATTTTAGAGATATTTTTCTTTTTCTACAATGAATTTGGCCCTACTCCGTGGGGCATTGCTGTGTTAGTTATTCTATGTCATGGATGAATAACTAACACAGCAATGCCCCACGGAGTAGAAAAAGAAAAATATATTTAAAATCAGAAACACAGAAGAGTAAATACAGGCAAGAATTTTAGCCAATCATTTTTCAACAGGGTCAGGTATGTTGAGCAAAACCTTGGATTAAGAAAAGTTTGTGTTTGGTCTTCTAAGGCAAAACTAAATTAAATACCCCGTATCAAATAAAATGAATACAAGCTTACCTACAACTCCTTTCCGTCTGTGCCTGCTTCCATGATACTAATACATGTATGCAGTTGAAAACGGCAGGTCCTTTATTTGTGCATTGCACACCCATAACAAAACTTATTTTCTTTCAATATTTGGTTTATTATTACATAAGCAGATTTTGTTTATTACATAAAGAAGTTGGTGCTACATAAGCGGTTAATTTTTTATTACGCAAGCGGTTGTGTTACACAAGCGGTTAATTTTTTATTACGCAAGCGGTTGTTATTACATAAGCAGTTGATTTTTTATTACGCAAGCGGTTAATATTACATAAACCGTGATTATTACATAAGCAGTTGTTACAGACGGCTAAGTGTCTTGCCCAACGGTTGGTCAGTTGCAGGGAGGGCTATAGGTAGTTGCATAGAGGGCTATATGTATTGCTAAGAGACAAGTTAGCTACTGGTTGATAGTCCCCAGGTGCAGAGATGGGTCTGGTACACCGACGGCTTTGGGTATTGGCCAGAGACCATTCAGATGTAGGGAGCGCTAAAACATTGCCGAAGGTCCACTTAGGTGCTGGGGGGGCTTCATCAGTAAAAAAAAATAAAGAGCCTCGTCAGGAGGTGGGAGGACTACAGGTGATGTCCAAAAACTGGTCAGCAACAGGAAGGGCTACAGCTATTGATCAGAGACTGGTCAGAATGAGAGAGGGCTACAACTGATGTCCAGAAACTGGGAAGCAACAGGAAGGGCTACAGCTATTGATGAGAGACTGGTCAGGTGCAAGGAGTGTTAAAGGTCCAGAGTCTGATGTATTGCCCAACGGTTAGTGAGTTGCAGGGAGGGCTACAGGAAGTTCCCCGGAGGGCTAAAGGTATTGCTAGGAGACGTGTAAGCTACTGGTAAATGGTCCCCAGCTACAGAGAAGGTTGCAGGTATTGATCAGAGAAGGGTCGGGTACAGGGATGGCTAAGGGTAGTGGCCAGAGACCACTCAGATGTAGGGAGCGCTAAAACATTGACCAGGGACCACTTAGGTGCAAGGAGGGCTTCATTGGGAGAAAGAGGTATCCTCAGGTAAAGCCAAGAGTTGGCCGAGGTGAAGAGAGGGCTAATGGATGTACAGTGACGACATTTAATTCCTGCACTAAATGCATGGGCAGCCAGGCATAATACACGACCGCACGACCGATTGTCACCAAGTTACCTGGTCATGAATGGATGGATGACCTCACAACTGAAAGTAGCTTTGTTTCACAGGCTACGTGGGTCATCAATGTATGTTGCTTATTTATTTTAACATGTTACCCATGGGTATTTGTACAACCAGGCACTGACAGACGTCCGGTCGACTTGTGTAGGAATTAATTGTCTGTACTGTAAGTCAGAGACAGGACAGCTGCAAGCTAGGTGGGCTACATACAACGGCCAGAGACGATGTGTTTAAGAAATTATGTAGGGATAGCAAACGTAGCCCATCACTGACGACCCCAGGGGGCTTGTATTCTGTAAAGTAGATTGATAATAGTGGGGTAAACATATCAAGTTGTGGGAGTTAGCGTCATCCCTGTGTAAGACATGGATGACAGATGTTTAGTAGAATAGACGTGGTGGAAAAAAAAACCTTCCTGGCATTTAGCAGGAACTTTTAATCACCAAAAAAAGGAACGTTCAATCATCCACTATATTTACAGTTGCGTATTACATTTGATGTGAATGATTAAATTTGGTGTTGTAACAATCGTCTCTTCAAAATGAAAGTGTGCAGACTGACCAGAAGACTGCAATGCCGCGTGTTCATTTTGAAACTTTTGTAAAAATACTTAGGGCTCTTCCTGAAAAAAATGGCTGGGTGGGGGATGGACTCTCTAATTTTTTAGACCAATGATTACTTATTGCATAAAGATCCCATCTACAATGATTTTGATTTTTTTTCTACGAACCCCTCTCCCCCATCAATATGCTGCTGTTTTTTTTTTGTTTTTACCACACCTACAATAATTTACTATTTAGTTACATGAATGCGAAATCGGCACTTGCGATTGCCTGAAAACATCATGTGTTTTTTTCGATTTTCAGAAATATGAAAATAAGAATTATGTTCTTATATTTGTTCTGGGCGATATGTTAAAATGATTTGCGATTCAGGCAAAGACAATTTGGTTAAATTTATAATCTTCAATGAGGTGCGCCTCGGGGATGCCTCCGAAGACAAACATTCAATGTGGCTTTCAGACGACGAGGTGAAGCTAGAATTTCCACAGATATTTCCTGAGGAAACCTACCTTGGGAGCGAGATGTTCACTATATAACTAGATAGTGGTCTCGCATCGTCCACGTAATGAGTAGATTCTCGGCGGTTAGTATACATATATATATATATATATATATATGTGTGTATATATATTATATATATATATATATATATATATATATATATATATATATATATATATATATATATACATACATACATACATACATACATACATACATACATACATACATACATACATACATACATACATACAATTTGGTGAAAATTGAATGAATTCTGACTCACACTAATTATGGTTAAACGGCATGTTTCTGAAATATCTTGATATTGCTTTCATATTGCCATATAACTGCAAAAAGACTTTCATCATGGTAAAAAAGTATATCAGGTAGTGACAATAACGAAGAATATCAATAATGGAAAATGGCACACTCATGATACAAATTGCATAATTTTTTCTAGAATGTAAAAAAATAGAGTCAATGACCCCATAAATAAAAGTTATTTCTTGATAATTGTTTTTTGTATTCTCTTTTTATGCAAAATTTCCGAACTTGCCCTTAATACTTCGATGTCCATTTGCTGTTAAATGGAATTCATGTTGTTTAAAAAAAATCTAGATCTGAATTCTCTTAAAAGGGAAATCTTTATCATAAAAAATAGTTTCTCTTTCCATTTAAGGAGAATAAATCTTATTTAATTTCCTTTAAGGATATTCTCCGCGAAATTTCTTTGAAAGACATGTTTTTTTCTTTTTAGGGAATTCTAGTTTAAGAAATGACTTCCTTTTGAAAGGCATGACTTTCTGTTGACGGAAATTGAACTCTCTATACAGAAAGGTCTCGTATAAACGCAAGAAAAACATATAATTCTGTGATTATTTTAATGTAGTACGCATGCTGTGTTACTTTTATGTAAGGGGATTTGTTTCCCCATCCATCAGGTGAGAGGTGTGTAATCTTAATTAACAATACAGTTATATAATCCTGTGAGGTCAATCAGAGGATGTTCTGAAGGCGTGGGCAAATCAATTGTAGCCATCAGGGACTCCTAAAAACTCACATTTTATACTCCGAACATTGTGAGAGAGTACACACGTTCAGATATTGATATAATAAGATATATGATGTAGATCAGTTTCTTTTGCAAAGGAGGAAGTTGATATAGCTATTTCGTCTTCAATTAACAAATAAATTGCCACTTGATTCAAAGAAGTAACAGCCGAGCATTTGATATAAGCTAGGGAACCTCTCATCAATATTCTGATTTTATCCTTTGTGATCTGGATTATGTTTCACATGACCATGGCCAAGCCAATCGAACCAAATGTTTTGACAAATGTTCAGTTGCTTTCTTCCCCATGGCCAATGTATTTGACACCGTAAGGATAGAGAGTCTGTTTTATCAGCTATATCAATTGGGTATCCGAGGTAAAACATGGCGCATACTGTATTTGAATTTTAAATGTCGCGAAAGGATCCAGGAACATTGTAGGATGGTACCAACTTATGTGTAGGATCCATCAAGGTGAATACCTGTCCTTGTTCACATACACCGCATTTATCAATCCCTGATTAGTCACATTGAGAATTTCTCCTCTTTCTTGCACTACTTATAAGATGCAAAGTACGCCTGTGGGATATGCTGGCGATTTGGCGGCAAGTTGTCTGCCCAAGTATTAAGTAGTCAAAGTCATGGACCTTGTGTCTCATCACTGGTATTAATCTTGGCGTTATGAGTTTTACACTAAAAGAGTGGTGTATAAGTGTTTGGGGAAAAGAGATGCGAAAATAGTTTCAGTACTTCTTTCAGCGAGTTCAGGTTAAGCCCTGATAAAGTTTGAAATTTGGGTGCTGAAGTACTTTACAAATGAGTAGTGATCACGCAGGCTACAAATCTCGACCAAGCGACCCTCTGTTGACTTGTCCTCTGGAAAACAAAAGGTGATAAGTTCTCTTGATGATACCTACAGTACAGGCATTTAATTTCTACACCAGTCGACCGGACGTCTGTCAATGCCTGGTAGTATAAAGAGCCATGCTAAGATGTCAAGAAAATAATCCAAATACATAAATGACGCATGTAGCTTGCGAATCAAAGCTACGTTCAGTAAGTAGGTCATCCTCGCTTCCATGCCCTCGAAACTGGGTTTCAATCGAGCGTGCAGTCGTGTATTATGCCCGGGCTGCCCACGCATTTAGTGAAGGAATTAAATATCGGCACTGTATTTATGGATCAACTCAACGACCTGGCTGTCTGCTTTGACCATGTACAGATTCCTCTGAATTATTATATCCTGACTAACATTTCCATCTCATCTTTTGGCTGAAAGTGTATAACGATAGTCTTCGAGGCCAATGTTTTAGAATACGACAGATATGAACCCCCGCAATGTCCAAGGTTATGTCACAAGTACCTTGAATTATGACAGGACCTGGAAATCAACATTTGATATGTAAACCACGTTCTGTTAGTAATTTTGAGGCTTATGGGAACATTCGAAAATGTTTTTGAATACTCATCGTGCAGGTCCTATGTTGAGACAAAACCTTGGACCTTACCAAAGATATGCATGATCAAATGGAAGAGTATATCTTTCAGGTAAAGGGTGAATCTTGACATTTTGCCAAAAACGAAATACAGCCAGATAAAATCTGAAATGGTGCAACATCACATCAAAATAGTCACTTATTGATAAGTTTATCATTATTCTGTAACTAAGAGATGTAAACTAAGCAAAAGCATACTACCATTGACTACTTTTAACTCAGTTTTCAGATATTCAAGTTTTTAAAGTGACCCGAGTACCGCGTAGGTTTTAATCTTAATTCATATCAGTAAATTTACCATGCATTATATTGTATGTACAAAGTGCTGGTTGTAGCCAAAATATAAAAAGAAATATAATATGATAATAATAATAATTGAAATTTGATATAGTGCCCTTTCCACCTATAATGTACAGAAGCGCTTTTATGAGGTATGTATTAAGTTATGAGACCATGTGTTCACAACATACGCACTATCAATTTTCAGATGTTTGTGCTATACTTTTATAAACCTATTTCTTCAAACTTATCCGTGGACATATCTGCTATACAGCTTGTTTCTGTACACATCTTACATGGGTTTTATATTGCGCATATCTTTAACGGTTTCGATCCTGAAACGTCATTTACCACGCCATATCTAAGGTTAGCAGAAAGAGTAAATACTGTGTCAAACGTTGCTTCACAACATGAAAAGCGGTTTTAAATAGCATCCGGTATTGTGATATAAGTGATATCTCAATAAAAATCTCTATTGATTTGATTTGATTTGGTCTAGTACGATGTATATTACATAGCATTTGGCACACAGATAAATCATATGTAAAGGTCTATATACGTCTGGTCCTACATCAGAACAGATAAAAAGCTTTATTGGTGATGACGGGTACACCCAATTCACTTTTGGGCAGGTGTGAATTATTGGGTCTAAACATCTAAAGCAGTGCAACTGGAGATCTTAAACTTGCATTAACCAATTGAAGTCCAATGTTGATATCCGGAAAGTATATCCATCCTTAACACTATACAGTACATACAGCTCAGAATCATTCACCTTGGGAAACATGTCTTGGCATATGTATAGAATTAAGAAACTAAAGACAGGCCGCACTGATACTATAGACTAGTGGCCTAGATAACATACAGGTTCTGGAATAAACAATTATGTTGTATTGATCAAACAACTGTGATATGACTATTCATAGAAGATTCTGAACTGTTCTAGGTACCCAAATTATAAATCGCATGAAAAGGGAAAAGCAATTAAATTCCCAATGTATTCTCAAGAATGTGTACAAAGAGCTTGTATTGCACTTCAGATTTGGTGGGTATTTCACTTTGATAATGTTTTATCAATAATTGACCATTCAGATCAACTATTGTAAGGACTGCATGTGCTTAAAATGTTCTTTAAGGCAACTAAAATCAGAGTCTGTAGTAGCTTTGTACGGTACTCTAAAGTAGAAAATATGCAGAACTGTGAAAAGTATAGGAATTATTGAGTTATCAAATATTAGTACACATTGCAGCACATGAATTGAGAAAGTGATTTTACAATTGTGACTTATTCTTTCATTCCGTGAACCATGTTCTAGTCATTGACTTTGAAGCACGGATCCATGGCCTGTTCCCCTTTCGGCACAAATGCTGTCAAACACCCTGTGCATGTGCATGGTGCATGAGTACATCTGGGCATCATTTTTCCCTGCATTGGGTCTATTCTAGACGCACTCACGATCGTGTCACCTTTGGCTTAGTAGATTAGCATATCTTTGTTGTTACTAATTGTACGTCACACACACACACACACAGTGTTATATACTTATACGTTTATGGTTAATCATGCCACGGGCCGTTTGTCAGCACCATGCTGCATGACCAGGACTGTGATTCAAACACCCTATGCATGTGTATGGTGCATGACTACATCTGGGCATCATTTTTCCTTGCATTGGCTCTTTTCTAGACGCACTCATGATCGTGTCACCTTAGGCTTAGAAGATACTGTATAACTGGTTAATTTGGCGTGTACTTAAGTTGGCGCTTTTTTCAATAAGGAATTTTCCCTGTATTTATTTTGGCGTCTGGAGCAGTCAGAACAACGCCATCTTTATATAGACACATTGTTATGCGATCTTTAATTTGGCGTTGATGGGCATTCGCCAAAAAAACGCCAAATTAAAAACCACGCCAAATTAACCAGTTTTACAGTAAGCAGCTCTTTGTTGTCACTAATTATACGTCACACACACACAAGATATTATATAATTATACATTTATGGTTAATCATGCCACAGGCAGAATGACCAGGACAGGACTCTGAAACTAGACTAAAACTAGACATGAATATGTAAAGATGTCTAAGATTATGGAAAATGTATATTATGCTTCTACAAAATGCTGAACTTGATAGTTCTCTCTATACCTTTGAATAATTACTAGATAAAGCTGAAATCATTCACATGTGATACATGTGTCGACTTTATATCCAAAATGATATCAAAGGATTTCTTATAACTTTTTAAATTCTTGAACTATTTTTGCATTTATTCCAAATTGCATAATTTAGTTCTGACGATACATACAACTTATACCGGAATGATATCTTGGAATTACTTGTTTACGCAATTCATTGCACATTTACTGCTCTTATACTTTTTATTCTACTTATTTTATACTTCACGGGATTAAAAGGTTACCTTGCATAAACCTTTAAAATGTGGTGTAACCTAACCATTGAACTACTAGGGAGCAGACAAACAGAAGCTCTAAAACTATCACGTATACGAGAGCCAACTTTGAAAACTAAACTAAAATGCTTACTAAATATTAAAACACTGCCGAGGAAATTTTATCATAACATCTTAAGAAGTGATCTATCAAAGTTTTTTCAATTGCCCTTATAAAACTGATAGCCCGACTAATAGCTAAGGGTAAGAGTACATTATTATTGATGGACTAACTGTTCAAGATTCTATTTGTCACATTTATGTATTTTGAATACATAGATACATACACACATGCATGCATACATAATACATACATTCATACATACATACATACACAGAACAGACAGACAGACAACTATGAATTCATACATGCACTCGTACATTAGTATAGTAAACAAATTATGCTATTGACAAGGAAATGTTAATGAGCCAAACTATTTTGTCTACAATTAAGGACCTTTACAATTAAATCCTCCTGCAACAAGTAAGATCTAGACGTATTCTACTAATCAACCACACAAAGTGCCACTCTCAATTCCGTAATTCTGACAGATAACAAAACATTATTGTTCTTAAGGAGCATTTGCATCATGAAAGATGACGCACCTTGCAAAAGAATTCTGGTATCGTGTGTAAATGCGTATAATAGCGATCGTACTAAGGGATCAATAAACATGTGCAATAGTCCAATGTACGAATTATGTAACGTCGCCGGTAGAGTTAATTTACTTGACTCGTGTTGTAATATGGTCATCAATGGTCAGTCCTATGCAAAAAAAGTATGGAGTAGAATTGTGTGGGAACATGTGTGGCTACCCGAAGACGAAGAAATTCAACTTTTTAAAAACCAACTCTCTAGGGAGAAGCTTCTTTTCCAAATCGTAGAAAAACCCTACTATCTTACATGGTGGGTAGTTTCAGACGTCTCAAGAGAAAATATGTATGCATGTGAAAATATGGCAAGGATGGTTTGTGAAACTAGCCTACTTAAGTCATCAGATGTACGGCTAAAGAAGACATCGATAGCTAGTAGATTCTGTTGTAAATGTGACCTTAGTTCTGAGGAAACAGCATTCCACTTAGCGATGCAGTGTCCCTTTTTCGAATCTGATAGGAAAACAATGTATGACGAAATGTCTGAGCTAAAATGCCCAGAGATTAATGGGATACTCAACGAATCAGGAAATATATTCCTGTATCTTATGGGAAAACACCCTCCAGGTATCGAATTCATGACAATGTACCCCTTCTGGACAATTGCCGCTCGGCATATTTCTAGGATGTACGACAAAACAACATCTGGCAGATAATCTCCCTTCGTAAGTCTTGTCTCTTTGGCCCTAACCAATACTGCAAGACTTTAGTTATACTCAGTGTGGAAATGCTATTGGGTACAGTTAATCCACGGTAATATTCAGCTTTGATTCATCTGTTCTGTATTCATGTGTACTATGCTCCGTTAAGTGTTAATAGACAGATGATATATATATAATTTATCCTTTCCAAGTTTAGTTACGAACACGACATATTTATTTAATGATGTTCGCAATTTATATGTTCTGTTACCGTTCACCTCATTTTTGTATCATGTGTGATTTTGCACGAGAGTGCAGCCAATAAAGCATACTATACTACTATACTATACTAATATATTATGTTACATTTACTCCTCTCAATCTGTAATCACAATATCTTCTTACAAAATCGCATTCAGTGACTTTGTAATTGCCACATATGTACTGCAGGTTGGAGCACTTCATTATGATAATACATTGATTAAATTGAAATATCTCACATGTCATAACACTGCGTTAGAGAACAGGTTGTAGTATGCATTTTAGATTAGCAAGTAGCACGGTTAGGTACACGTGAGTCGGTATCTTGATGATGATTGGATTATTCGACCTAAAATAATAGCTATAAGAGGCCCAGGCAGTGGTTAGTGTGTGGCATTAGTCTTCTGCACTTTTGATGTGATACAAATGTCACGATTCTATACAGTTTGACGCATGTATTTCGTCACTGACATTACCAAACAACTGATATGTTATCACTGGACCTGAATATAGCATTACCAGGGACTGCAGTGCACGCTATATTACGTAAGTAATAACGTTTTGCAAGATTCAAGGGTACTAAAACAATGCATTTTCAGTATACCAATGATCCCATGTTTTATATGGTAAATACTAGCTCATCTTTCTTTTTAAAAGCTTTTTTGTCATGAAATATCATAAAACCTTAAGGCTTCAATAACTCTATCGAGACAAATAGCAGAGCTTAAAAGCATACTTGTCAAAAGCAACATTTATATGACTATCTGTTCTTAATTTAATGCAGTGAACGTTCTAGTGTCATGTTTTGCAACAAGAACAGTGCTTGAAAAGAACCACGTCATGGGCTTCTTGAGATAGCTTTTGAGGTTAATTTCTTTGAAGGGTACCAAAGTATTCAATTCTTTTCATTTTCTCAATTTTTGTAGCCATTTCCTTTCAAACATTTGTCGGAAATGAGAAAAAAGTATTATTCTTTTAACTTCTACATCGCGTAACTTTGGAATTAGGTCAACATTTGAAAAATGTGATAGCATACCCCCGTAATACTCTTAGCTAGTAACATACCAAATTACGAGCAAATCCAAATTAACCAAAACGTATATCGGAAACGACCATTCAATAGAGAGAGAAAAGTCAAAAACGTTCCGTGTTTGTGTACAAGCCTCTGAGTGATTACATAACAGCTGGTGTCCAACTCTGCTCAGTGATTCAGTGATGGCGAAGACAATTTGATTTAGCCTGATCATGAGGATAAGGGTGCACGCTTTGTATATATGTACAATCTTGAAACGACCTCATATTCACAAGTAAGCTCCCTACGCTAACTTGAACTAAACTATATATGCCGATGTTGGAACGGAACAATACTTGTTGGACTTCCTCGACTATTCATATACAAGTGCATGGTTAGTAGATGTTAGAGCAGCATAACATGAATAACCACACACATGTATGTATATACGTGGGCTTGTATTTATGCGCGCACGAGCATCAGAAGATGTCCTCTACTTAATAATTATTGTTTGCTCCGTTTGTAGGAATTGAAGGATAGCAACAGACCTGCTGGGAAAATGTTGACAAAATAAAGCTCTAAATTCAATTTAAAAAAAAAGCTGCACATTGCGGTGATTCGCCTGTATCTGATTGTTTTTAATTTAGCGTCTATGCAGATTGGCTAACTTAAAACGTGATTGATACTCACTCTGTAAACTTTATACAAGAAATACTCTTTTTGTCCAGTTGAATTTACTAGGTTTTTTTAACTAGGTATAGGTGGTCCTTTAGACCTTTCATCTTTTCTTATATATTTCAAATTGCACACATGTGCAACAGGATTTTTATTTTCCATAACATGTAATATAGCAGTGTACTATTTACACAATAATAATAATAATAATAATAATAATAATAATAATAATAATAATGATAATAATAATAATAAAAATAATAATAATACCACTACTACTACTAGAACTACTACTACTAGTACTACTACTAATCATAATAATAATAATAATAATAATAATAATAATAATAATAATAATAATAATAATAATAATGATAACAACAATGTCACCTGCTGTTGTATAATAAGATACGGTATGTAAGAGAAAGTTAGAGGAGTTCATATTTTGATATGAACCTTACAACTTTAGACCTTCCATTTGATTGCCTTCAGCAGGTTAGGATTATAAACTTGGGGATGGGACTGTGGTGGGGGCATATTTTCCTTTTTCGAACAATACCATCCATATTTTTCAGTTGCAAGGGAAAGAAGGAAGGTCTTATCACGACGACGAGATAGAAACCTGGAACCGAGAAGAAATTCCTTTCTCTTCACGACTAGTTCTGAGGTTGCTTTCAGTTGCAAAAGAACCATAGGCAGCTCTCCACAACGCACCAACCTGTTTGTTGGGATCCAGTGGAGACTAGAATCTGTGAACTCACGCTTGAGAGCCAGGCATCGTAACCATTAGGCCACGTCAGGCCCAAACGAATGATTACAAGAATAATGCAGCAACCACACCCGAAGCACTTGAGAAGATGAAGGAAGGAAGGAAAGTATAATAGTAGAAATAATCAACTCCGGGTACTCTCTGACACAATTTGAAGACTAGACACCCACAAGCAACTATCATTAAATGGACATTAAAAGACGCATTTCATTTCCAGCAATGTTAAATGTATAACAGGTCATCATCTCACCATAGCATGCTACCTTTCAAGTATAAGAGAAACACTCAACTTTGTATGCTGGTTGTCACAACAATGTTACTAAATGTGGACATACTACCTCAGCCAGTCTTGAATGATAGGCAGTAGTAAATGACAGCGTCTTAGTCCACAAGCCTAGAGAAATATAATAGTTTTCTAATATAACACATAAAGTTTGTATCGATTGATGTAACCGATACCACATCCACTTCTAGGGGTCTATGTTTCAATATTCATTATAGCAGAGTGAAGTTATTATTTTATGATATTACACAGCAGAGAACAAATTTGTCAAAAACACTATCACTAGGATGAGTGAAGAAAGTTGAAAATTGTTAAAGGAGTAAACATAGTATGTATATGGTGTATCTGTTAATAAGTCAAAGTGGTATTCAATTTAATTTCAGTGTATTAGTGACCAAGGAAATTGATAATTGAACTGACAATAAGGAAAACTGAATCTGTACCCAGATAACGTGATTTTCTTATTCCATTTACACATATACATAGATAATACATATTCATTAGAAATGTTATCTATGCTTTTTTGTTTAACTAGCAATATGTATATATATATACTAGTGTGTATTGAAGTTGATATCAGGTTCATTAAGGTGGGATCTATTTTGTTAGGTGACAAGGTTAGACTGTAGCATGACTGACTCAACCTTGGACTCTATGGACAAAAACCTTAGTTACTTGGGCCATACAGCTGGAGAAGTTCGAAGTGATTTACAATTCACCAGTCCATCTCCACACATGTTACCATCTAATTCGACTAATACAGGAAGCAATAACACAATAATACCAATTTTCACAAATATTTCCATCCACATACTCCAAATACTAATTTGCATTTTCATTATAGCAGGAAACCTAATAATAATCATTGCCATAAGAAGATCCGAAAAACTGAAGTCTGTGTATCACTTTTGGATAGCCCACCTTGCAATTGCAGACTTTGTACTTGGTATTCTTATTGCTATTCAGATATTTATTAGTTCAAATGAACTCACCACAGTCATAGGGTGCCATATCTTCTTTACAGCAGCACTGCCTACGTACAGTGCTAGTATCTTTGGTTTCCTTATGATATCCTACACAAATTACAAGTGCATTAGATCATCTATCCCTATTGTAAATCTTGATTGTATTGAAAGGCGGCGTGTAAAACTACAAATAGGCTGTGTTTGGCTATTTTGGATTACATTTCACCTTACTGGGATATTCTGCCTAGATTCGTCCGTACCATTGTATGGTGATATGAAATCGTGCAGTTGGATAACTGCACAATCCAATAGAACCTATCTGTGTGTGGTTGGAGTTATCACTTTGGTAGAAGTTTCTATTGTTGGATTTTTTCAATGTATGATCATTAAGGATGTAAATGATCATACTGAAACAATGTTAAAAAATGGCATCTATAAAGTACAAAGTTGCAGAAAGTTAGATGAAAAAACTGATAAGTCTTTCAAAGTACCTTTTCCTTCAGATAAGAGGTCGGTCCAAATTTCTCAAACCAAGGGCAGTGAGGATACACCTAACTATGAATCATCACCTTCTACTTGTATTGAAGGGCAAGATTCCTATCAGTTTGAACCTACGACCACCACTCGCTCTGAGTGTCCAAGTCAGATTGCAACGCTATGCGTTGAAAATGACCCAAAACAAAAATATAAAGTGTTGTCACAAAAAGAAATCCAGTACCAAATATGGACCAAGAAAGTTTCAAAACTTACTAAAACTATTGCAATAGTTTTCTCATTGTTCGCAATTTGCATTGTACCCCATTCCATCAATTTGATAATGTTATGTATATGTCACTATGGCTTTTGTCAGGACGAAATGCTTCTAGCTATTACTGGAACCTTAATGGCATTCAATTCATTTGCTAATGTCATTGTGTACACCGTCAGAAACAAAGATTTCAGAGATGAATTTAAAAAGATTTTGTGTTTAGGGGGAAGAGTAAATATAGAATGCGACAGGCTATTCCCCATTACCATAATGCTTTAATTGGACATTCCTGCTTAATCGTCATTCATCCAGGGCCATAGTAATTGACACCAGTTAGATGGATGTTTGCACTAAATAAATATATTTCACATATTATTGTATGAGGTTGCTTGCATAAAATCTGATGTAGACAAATATCAGATGGCGTTTTTGGCATTATTGAAGAACACTTGTTTTCAAGTTTTTTTTACCAGAAAAAGGACCTTTCCATTATAATGGTTAAATACCCTCGCAAAACCAGGGTTTTGTACATAGTTTTGTTTGTGTATGGTTCTAACATTGTGTCAATATGTGTAAAATGTGTAAAAGGGAACACTTTCGATAGCTCCATACTAAACATATTAAGAGTGGTTATAATGTATGGCCTATACGATGATCCAGGGTATATGCTACCCTGTAGGGGGCTTTATGGATGAGTTTGTGATTGTGAAATAATTTATAGCATTTTACATACGTTAAAATCCAGGCCATTGCCCGTTATGGAAGAACATGTCATAGGCTTTCACACAAACAGGAAACGTTCTTGGCCTTTTTCTCTTTATTGACTTTCACCATTACATAAATGTTTGAAACACATTTAGGTATCAAATTTCGATGGCTTTGATCTGGATATTACAAATTAATAGTATGCCATTTGAATTGCAAGGAACCTGACAACTGAGGTATTCACATACTGAAATGCTTTCATATCAAAGGAGACCTCAGCCACTCCACTATAGATGACCAGGAAAGTAATGGGTGCATTCTAAAGGCCTCGACACAATGTGGATAGATGATATATTTCACGGGTTTATGTGGTGCCTCCTGTATAGATGCTACATTGGGTTAGAGTGTTGGATTAGGACTCAGGGGCATATATCCGTCTTATATAAGGAAAACGGTGGAAAATATCATGGAGAATGTATGTCCATAAATTTGAGTTTTAGTAGGTTCCTTTTTTATGTGTGTGGGGGTGGAAGGGGTTAGGGAGGTTCGAACATTATTATGTTGTTAGAGAACAGCGCAGAACTCTCAATAATGTTGAATATAGAATGTAGTTCATGGTAATTGAATGTAGCTATATATATATATATATATATATATATATATATATATATATATATATATATATATATATATATATATATATATATGTATATGGTTTATGAATGACATTGCATGTAGGTATGCTAAGGAGTCCTTTAGAAATGGATATTCTATGTCTTTGGAGCATTTGCTTTGGGGTAAGGATGTAAAATGCAACTTCTTAAGATATGAATTAATGAAAAAGAATTCATAAGATATATGTTAATAATGAAATAGATGAAAACATTGGTCCAATTTAATCCTTTTATGCTTGACAAAATAACTTTTCATGGGAATGGATGTAACAGATTGAAATGTAGCCAACAAACCCCTGACAATATCTTAAATGTAATCTGCTTAAATAGGTAAGGATGATAGAAGTCTGATTGATATAATAAGTGCATTTTGAAATATGCAAAAAATACCAAGATTATTTCCAAGAGATGTGTCCAATTCAAAATCCTGCATAATAGTTGGAGTGCAAGGAATTGCTTTTTAAAATGATAATTGTCGACACAGATAATTGCTTTTATTGCAAAACTTTCTTGACGCATCGTTTTATGCACTAACTCATTATCCCTTTACTGCTGAATTGTGGGGGCAAATAAAGGTATGGTTCGACATGAACATCAACAGAAATATCAAAACTGCAGAAAAGGAAGGCAAGATGGTAGTAACATAAGCTCAGACAAAATTCTTATATCAATGTACAGAAAAATGAAAGCTGATGAATATCGTTGTGAAGTGAATCAAAATATGAAAGATTGGATAAATGTGGGGGATTACTACGCATAAGAGTTTCCTGAAGGACTGTATATTTGTCTTAACTCCTATGTCTGAAAGAAGAAAATGACCACACTCAGGTAATTTTGTTTTGGGTTGACCATTCTACAGTTCTATTTGTACTTGGTATTATATGTTCTGGTGCATCTTTATCTATATCGGTGTTCGTAGTTGATGTTTGTCTATATCGTATTTTATTTATAGATGACGTATGAAATACTTGTATTTATGAGAAATAAAAGTCGGACTACACACTTGAGTAATTTCTGACTTGAAAGAAACTGATATATATATATATATATATATATATATATATATATATATATATATATATATATATATATATATATATATATATATATATATATATATATATACATATACATACATTAAACATTAAACAAAGCATATATACATATATTATATATATATATATAAATAGTATATATAAATATATATATTTATATATATATATATATATATATATATATATATATATATATATATATATATATATATATATATGCTTTGTTTAATGTTTCAAATATTTAAACTTTCAAATATCTGTATAATCAAGCTTTCAAACTTCTATATATCAAAACTTCCGTACTTTCAAACGGGTTTGAATATATAAGATTATAGTCGTAGTTCCATACTTTCAAATATCCAAAGCACCTTACACATTTATACTATTGCATGTTTTTGAAAAATGTTTTTAAAAGATATTTGATAAATCAAATTTCCAAATCTTTCCTAAAGGTTCGAAAGTAGTTCTGTTACAATGTTATTTTAATGTATAATACATTGTTTACAAAATAATGTGAAATGTTACTTTCCAAAGTAAATTGCCATTTATAAGAACAAAGGATAATTTTCGCAAGGCAGCAAGAATAGTGGAGCGACCCACTTGTATAATCTATTATTAGAAACGGCAGCTTCTAAAATGCGGAACTGGAATTTATGTAAAACTCGTGTCGAAATGCGCATTTCATTTACTTGTTGAGAAACAGCGTCCTGATAATAAATAATTACATTGACAAAATGTGGGTCATATTTGCAACTTAAGGCAGCTTCTACTAGCAGCCCGATGACGTTACATTTGAAGTTTCACATTTTGAATTATTAAACGTTCCATGTAAAACAATCAAACTTCCAAACTGTTTTGGAAGTTTGAAAGTTTTGATACTTGAAAGTATGGACGTTTGAAACTTTGAAACTTCAACCAAAGTTTCAAATATCCAACCCGTTTTGGAAGTTTGAAATTTTGGATATTTGAAGGTTTGGAAGTTTGAGACTTTGAAACTTTAAGCAGAGTTTCAAATTTCTAATACGTATTGGAAGTTTGAAAGTTTGGAAATATACCCAAGATTTCAAATATACAATAAGATTTGAAACTATACAAATTTTAATTATTAAGTATGTAGTTATATATGTATATATATATATATATATATATATATATATATATATATATATATATATATATATATATATATATATATATATATATATATATATATATATATAGATAGATAGATAGATATAGATATATAAATATATATATATAATATATATATATAAATAAATATATATATATATATATATATATATATATATATATATATATATATATATATATATATATATATATATATATATAAATATATATAAATATATATATGTATATATATAAATATATATATATATATAGATATATATATATAGATATATATATACATATATATATATATATATATCATGCCCTAGAGTTTCAAATTTCTAATACGTATTGGAAGTTTGAAAGTTTGGAAATATACCCAAGATGTCAAATATCCAATAAGATTTGAAACTATACAAATTTTAATTATTAAGTATGTAGTTATATATATATATATATATATATATATATATATATATATATATATATATATATATATATATATATAAATATATATATAGATATATATATATAAATATATATATATATATATATATATATATATATATATATATATATATATATATATATATATATATATATATATATATATATATGTATATATATATATATATATATATATATATATATATATATATATATATAAATATATATAAATATATATATATATATATATATATATATATATATATATATATATACATATATATATATATATATATATATATATATACATATATGTATATAAATATATATATATATATATATATATATATATATATATATATATATATATATATATATACATATATATATATATATATATATATATATATATATATATATATATATATATATATATATATATATATATATATATATATATATATATATACAGTACCTAGTTTTAATTCCTGCACTAAATGCATGGGCATCACGATAATAGTAGACGACCACACGCCCGATTACCACTGTTTCCTGGGCATCGTATTGTATTGTTTTTATTGTTTATTAACGTGCTCGAGAGTGCGAAATTACACATACATATCTGACTACAAGTAAGAACAAAACAAAACTACAAAAAAAGGAACAAACCACGAAATAAACTTAAAACGAAAAATACCTTACATAATCTATACTAAATAGTGACTAACTAGATACCATGCAAATCATTACGCGCTGTTGTTACATCATTTATTTAGGGTACCCATTGCCTTTCTGGCTATCCAGTTTTAGATTGTGTTTATGCAAGACGTTTGCTCCATCATTTTGATTAATGTTTTGCACACATTTCTAACATCACCATTTCTATTAGACTTTGTTCAGAGCTTCGCCGGAGTCTGCCCATTCTAGAAATTAGTTAAAAAGGGTCCCTTCTATCATTTCTGGGTAAAATGGTGCCATCTATAGGGGACTACTGGTAATGTTGGGTTTAAATGTGACGTGATTTCAACCTGCCACTGACATGTGCATCTTCATTTGTAATGCTAATAAAGACATGCGGAACGGCGGAACTATGATAAATTAAATTAAACAAAAAAACTGATAATAACATTAGAAAGTATACAGTTAAGCCTGGCCTAAGTAACCTCATGCTCTAGTGTAGAGTCATGTAAACTAAGAACATATAGATGTAGATAACTCAAGAGGTGATCTCGAAAAAGGAATCGCACACCAATGTGGCCCAAATATAGGTAGTAGTATAAGTTAAACATAACATATTAGTATTAGTATTAAGAAAGAAAAACTGACATTTTCGGTCAGGCTACATGTAGATCAAGCTGAATCTATATCCATATATATACCCAGTATTTGCCGAAATCAACACATTTTAAATAAGGTTTAAGGTTTAAATTAAGTCAATGATTTGTTAGTATTGTGCGAGTTGATTTATATGATGTTCAGGTAGGAATAGAATGTTTCGTTCTCATCTTCTATGTCAACGACTCACCTTGATTTTTAATCATCTCTCACCATGCTCCATGTCCGGATGGTGCTGTCCCCTATTGAGAAACAGGGTTATCAAGTTTCAGTACAAGAAGTACAGCCAGTATGTAGGTAAACTGTAGCCTATAGCTAAGATGTATTGACTGTACACATTAAGTAGCCATATTGAATAGTGTGCACATAAAGCCACTAATATCTCTTTTGGCACACCACTTAGTCTTTTTGAGTATTATTGCGGATATTCTTTCTGTACCTATTCAGAGATTATGGGGGCATATTTATATTTATTATATCTTTTCCCAAATATTTTGAATGCTTGCGTATATGAAATTTGATCCCTGTTAGTGGAAAAATATTTTAAAACCTTGAAAAAGGTAATCACTGTTTGTAACCAAGTGAATGAACGAGTGTGTGAAACAAAGATAGGAATAAAAGGTACATTCTGAGGCCTGTGCCATCAAAAGTAATGTACTTGTAACGTGAGAAATAAAAGAAGCTAATATAATTTTCTATTCGTTTTTTTTTTCTTTTCAGATACCTTCTGAATGGTATGCAAAACAGCGAGCAAGACAGAAAAACATCAAGCAGATTTGCAAAGGGTTGCAGGTTAAAGCATCGAGGTCAGTGCCCAGAAAGGTTAAACGTTTTATCTATGTAGATGATAAATATAGATTACTTCATTGCAAAACAACAAAAGTAGCAAGTTCTACATTTGTTGCAATTTTCCTTTATCTCGCTACCATAACTAAGTCTGTTTCCATTAATTTGAAAACCATCTATATGGGAAGGAAAACCTTAACAATCGACTTGTGACATTGGACAAGTTTTCTGAGTCTGAAGCTAGTTTGCGCCTGTCCAATTATACCACGTTTTTTTTCACTAGAAATCCTGTAACTCGTTTGTTCTCTGCATATAGAAATAAGTTTACCGATAAAGAAAATGCATACTATCCCGCAGACTATGGGACAAGAATCATCAAAAAATATAGATTAAATGCAACAGAAGATGAGCTTAAAACTGGTAAAAATGTTAAGTTCGAAGAGTTTGCAATGTTTGTTGCAGATGCAGATACACATATGTCGGTTGATGAGCACTGGCGTCAAATGGCTGACATTTGTGAACCCTGCCAGGTTAATTATGATTATGTTGGACGCTATGAAACGCTCTCAGAGGATACTGAGAACCTACTCAAGGAGCTTAATTTGGACCATTTGATTCAGATACCTTCGAAAAGTAGTGTGTTACATTATTATGGAAAGAATTTGAAACCAACCCCAACTAGTTTGGGAGAAATGTTCAAAAATGTCTCATTTTCTTATTTGCACAAACTTTGGGAGTATTATAAAATGGATTTTTTGCTTTTTAGATATGAGTACCCATACTTAACACATGAGTGGACGTAAGTTTCGAAAAACATTAGAGCCCACAGATGAAAGATTAAAGGGCATAACAGTTGACAGTCATCTTCTTCTATTATAAGTTATGCTGCATACATTAAGTCATTTAGAGGTTACTATGATGGAAGTTGATTTATATAATTTTGTAGAAATAGATTTTACCTTTTCCAGCTTCTCTGTCAATGAATGACCTAAATTGTTAATCATATGTCACCATGCTCCAACACCAAATGGTGCAGCCTCTAAAGAGTACTAGTAACAGGTTTATAAAGTTTAAATGCAAGAAGTGCAGAAAGCAGAAATGTTAACTACCATTAGAGGTACTGCATTAAAAAATTTAGAGCTAGATTGCAGAGAACCTACAATTCAAGTGATTACGAGTACACAAGCTGTGTTGTAATGCAGATATATTTTGACATGCCAGTATGAGCCAATTGATAAGAAAGCTTAAATTGTTTTTTTGTTGTAACGTTCGTGGTAAAACGTTTTTTACCATGAGTTTAGAAACTTGCGCCACAACTATGTTTTGGGTAGGTGCGTATAGTAATGATGTTGATATAAAGCATACTGTCATGGATAGAGGTACCATTTATATTGTCCATCATTTCTCATTTATATATATATATATATATATATATATATATATATATATATATATATATATATATATATATATATATATGTGTGTGTGTGTGTGTGTGTGTGTATATACATATATTTATATATATATATATATATATATATATATATATATATATATTATATATATATGTATATATATATATATATTAGATATATATAGATATATATATAGATATATATAGATTATATAATATATGCTCCATGAAAATAGAGTATATAAAGGATCAGTTACACCCTCTTTGAAAGTGGGGTGCAGCCTAATATCCTGAAGTTATTGCTGACACGGGAGACATAGCTACATGGTTTAGCGATGACTGGGGATAGAGATCAGACTTTATTTCACTTTCACTCAGTATAGATGATGTATTTTGACACTACAACTGTGTATTAGTAGGATTATTAGTGTACTTCGTCAACACAATCACTTCCATTTTCTTGACTGGATATCTAGGTCACAGTTTATGGCAGTTCAACATTTTTTAGCAAATGAATACATGGGAGCCCAAATGCAATTGGAATTTCGTTTTTCGTCATTCTTTCTGACATAGTGCAGCTAAGTGGTGGCCAGTTGTAACTGGCGGAGGAAACCGGAACCCGACAAAAACCACTGTCTAACCTGTAGTCACAGGCAACATTCCCTCCAGATCGGATAGAATTCGAACCCAGACAGTTCTGAGAGACAACTAGCAGTCAGTGACAACGCCTTAGAGCACACGGTTAGCAGGGCAGGTCTCAAATGCAATCAATTCAATTTAATTTTTTCTATTCTTTAGTTATATATCGCCACTAATGTATATATTCTGGGACTAGTATAGTATGTACTAGTATGCTGATAGGTCGTTGGTAAGGATGAGGTTTAGACTTACCTTAAATGCTTTACAATATATACACTGCTTCCCAATCTTTCACTTTTGCGAAAGCTTTACTTAAAAATTAGTGTGCAGAGTCTATGCATGTAAGGGGCACACACCTTTGCTGAATCCATGGTATTTATGGTATTTCATTAATGAATATTGCTCCGTTTTGAATATGGCAGCGTGCCCAAAAGATTTTGACAAATAAGCATTGCTGTTGAACATGGATTGTATCAATTACATATGCGTATATTTTCATTTTAATAAATACTTGCATACGTTCCCCTCTTGGTGTATCCTGTTCTTATTCAATTTATAACTGGTAATTGCCATTAGATTTAGACGGTTGTGTGAGCACTTCGGTGGATACAAGACTATATATATATATATATATATATATATATATATATATATATATATATATATATATATATATATATATATATATATATATATATATATATATATATATATAAATATATATATATATATATATATTTATATATATATATATATATATATATATATATATATATATATATATATATATATATATATATATATATATATATATATATATATCTGTATATATATATATATATATATATATATATATATATATATATATATATATATATATATATATATATATATATACATAAATATATATATATACATATATATATATATATATATATATATATATATATATATATATATATATATATATATATATACATATATATATATATATATATATATATATATATATATATATATATATATATATATATATATATATATATATATATATATATAATAATAATAATATAATTGATATTTGATATAGCGCCCTTTCCACCTATAATGTTCAAAAGCGCTTTAATATTTTTATATATATATATATATATATATATATATATATATATATATATATATATATATATATATATATATATATATATATATATATATACTAGACCATCAGGACAGTCCTTTATCCTAAAGACTTAACGACGCTACGTTTCTACATCCATTGAGCATAGAACCAACGCTTTCATGTTATTGACCCAATCCCGCTACGTATATACATCCATAATTGCACAGATTACAAGATAGTTTACTTTATGGACCCAAACCCCGCAATATTAGGCAATAATGCACCAGTCAATTGAATCCCTGGGAGGGGGGCCGGGACTTGGCCGGGAAACACGGTGCTTCTGCTAAATACTGCTTAAAATAGCTGCCCGGTGTACCGGGATTACTGAGATTTATTGTTGCTGTCCCGAGGCGGTGCATGATAGGCGGGGATTTGAATAGTGACGTCATAATTTGCTGCCACGATTCCAGTAGGCCTATCAGCCGGGCGCACCCGGCCTCTGCTAGGTCCACTGTGTTGACCAACTACGGACTATGGTACGCAGTCTACCTAACGCGCGATCGTTTCTTTGAAATGTTGTGACAATGGTCATACTATTACACCTATAGCGTAAGGTATGACCAATGCCACAACATTTCAAAGATACGATAGCGCTAACCGCTCCTTCTTCGGTGCGAAGAAGACGATTTTGCTGTGTCACACGTGGGAGCAGGACGGCGTGGTAAATATGATAATAATAATAATAATTGAAAAAAGATATAGCGCCCTATCTACCTGTAATGTGTTCATAAGCGCTTTAAAGAATAGTCAGTGGACACATGTTTATAGTGACAGTCCTTGTAGTCGATGAAATAGCAATGTTTCTTGGAAGTTTTGCACACTATCAGCAGCCTTGATGTCAGGTATCTCATGAGATGGATCATATTTAATTATTTACATAAGATGATCCTATTCCCAATGACATGGTGAATGGGATTGATAAAAAAAATGAAAAATAAGATAAAATAAAATTGAAATATTTCCCCCCAAAAAAGAAAAAAAACTTTAAAAAAATAAAATTGATCACTTAATTCAGGTTGATTGTTTTGGTATGGGTTACACATATATAGTATTAACAGTGAGAAGGGACCCTGGGCTGTGTGACAATTCTAGTGCACTGGGGGCTTATTATTTGAGTTACATAAAGAGAAAAATTACTTATTAAAGAAATATTTACAAAAAAAAAAGAAAAAAACTTTTCTAAAATAAAAATTGATTATTTGATTGTATGAATAGAACCTGGGCTGTTTGAGTGCATTGGGGGCTTATTGTTTGAGTTACCTGAACTGGTGAAATGTTTTAGAAGAAAATAAAGAGAAAAATGACTTAGTATAGAAATATTTACCACAAAAAAAAAGAAAGAAAAACATTTCTTAAATAAAAATTGATTATTTGATTGTATGAATAGAACCTGGGCTGTTTGACAGTTTGAGTGCACTGGGGGCTTATTGTTTGAGTTACCTGAACTGGTGAAATGTTTTAGAAGAAAATAAAGAGAAAAATGACTTAGTACAGAAAAAATTACCACAAAAAAAGAAAAAAAACTTTTCTTAAATAAAAATTGATTATTTGGGCTTTGTTAGTATTGGCTCCCTGAAATTCATTTGGGCTCCCTCGAAAAAATCCAGGGAGCCCAAAGGGCTCGCTGAAAATTCCCAGGGCTCCCTAGAAAAAAATCCAGGGAAAAAATTGTAATTTCAAGCCCTGGGTAAGTTGTAAAACCTGGATTGGGATCGGATGCTGGACTCTCAATCACTGAGCTGCCTGATGAAATTTCAGCTGGACTGATGAAATGTATTGCACTGAAATAAAATTGAAAATGATAATACTGATGAACCATCATATGAAATCTGAGCCCATAAGACCACTTGGCCATATGTTCTTTGAGTTTAAATTTGATTTCAATGTTTAATTGATCTCTGATTATATAGAGCTCTACATGATTCATCTAGGGGTAGTTTTCATCTGATCATAATTTGGGATGCAAATGAGGGGAAAACTTTCTGCGCCATATATGGATCTCATGGCACCATTTATTAAAGAGTCTTGTCCAACATCCATGGCGACAGACAGATGTGAAATGCACTGTAACCTATTGTTGAATATATTGAATTTAGGTCTGATTTTTTC
This sequence comes from Maea johnstoni, assembly GCA_963942565.1. NCBI lineage: Eukaryota > Metazoa > Annelida > Polychaeta > Spionida > Magelonidae > Maea > Maea johnstoni. The sequence continues at coordinate 14,426,160 of OZ012690.1, forward strand.
ACTCTGCCACCAACCATTTTCTTATGCCAACACCCACTGTTTTCCCAACAGGGGCCCCGAAAAATGTTTGCTCAGGGTAACCCTACCCTACTAATGGCTACTTTGTTTTTCTCCCCTACCCTAATGGGGTTTCTTCCAATCCTTAAGTCCAGGTCAGGAAAAAATAGGGAAAGACATCCCAATCATGGACATAAACACATGAATAGTTGTATACAACCTTGAATAATAGCTGAAGTAAGTGAGCTGTACATCCTTCAAAAGACAATTCAAACAAATGTTCCTGGTAAGCAAATCTCAACCCTATGGTTTTCAGTGTGAAAAAACAAACAAAAAAACCACTACCTACCCTGCCTATTTTTCGGCAAGCATTTTTTCTTCTTGGTCGAGCAAACATTTTTTTTTTTTGCTTGACCAAAAAGAAAAAAAATGATTTATTGTTTTTTTCAGGGTATGATTTTTTAAACCTCTCCAAACAGTGCCTCCACAGAACAGTGGGCATCATTTGATCACTTTTTTCGAAGGTCATCTTAGTTTTCAAAATTCACCACTATGGGTTGATGTGAATTATTTGTCTGCACAATATCTCAAGAACCACTTCATGAAACATTTTCCTACTTTGTGGTTGCTTCTTCGGAAGTTTCTTGGGGCTCAATTACATTTATCGGTGGTCATCTCAGTTTTCAAAGCTCACCACTTGGGGGCAATGTGAATTATTTGTCTGCACAATATCTCAAGAACCACTTGATGAAATATTTTCCTATTTAGTGGTTGCTGCTTCGGAAGTTTCTTGGGATGCTCACACTGGAAACACTCCCCAGGCTTTGACCATGGCTTGAAGTTGCCCAAATGTGCCTCTCTGTGGTAACCTTGGGGAAGTAGAATATCAAATTCCCTAGGAAGGTTGACTTGAAGATGGGAAAGTTGAAACAGACTACTCAATCATTCACTTAAGGAGTTCAAAAAAAGCTGTTGAACTCATTCTATGACCCTATGCCCAACACTTGTTTATACTTTTTCTACAATACCTTCATTGTAGATAAACATTTCCAGTGTACTGCAGTGCAATACACAGAGTGTTGATATACTTTTAAAACTGAATTGTAATTCAGAGACTTTCCATTGACAATGGTATCACAATGGACGTCAGGTGTTTAATAAAAGTAATGTGAAGGGTGTCTTCTCCAAGTCTAAAATTTTATTTTTATAACTGCTGAAGGTTTTGTTATTTGTGATGTAACTGCTAAGATTTTTGTGGTTCATTTTCACAAAATAAAAAGTTGAAATCTTAGGAACTTGTGTATTCTTGTTGAGCATGCCCCAGGGGTGGGGCATACTGCCACAGAATTGGTCCCTGCCAGTGGGGATGAGTGCTATTTATTGATTTTTTCCTGAGCAGTATCCCCGGGGATTCAATTGACTGGTGCATAAGCACTACTGAGAACGTTTGCAAACGTTACTACATTATATCGATTGAACACACCGACATGTAATTTGTATATATTATTGACAAGGGTGTGGCATTTCATGCATTCCATCGCAAGGCAGCGACGGATCCATACGAGTTTCTCTTCCTGTTTTTTTTGGCTGGAGGTAGGTAATCACTAAGGTATCATTTTTGTTGTTATAAACCGAAGGAGTATGAATACATCAGGACTGATAGTGCCTGAAGTTATCCATAAATGGGGGGTAATATGGCACTTTCATCGCATAAGACGCATATGTTTTGAATATCATTCAGTAGTATGATTCATTGGCATATTCACGTTTTGTATGAAGAAACATTGCTTGATTCTTCTTAATTCCTTTCGTTATGTATTAACATTAACCCATTAATGCTCACTGCGACCAAAAGCAGCCGCACGATTTTGATGAAATCTTGCAGCCAAAAGCAAAGTTAAGAAATTATTTGATGGAGAAATCTTGTTCCGAACATCATCTACAACTCACCTTCAAATATTTTGTAAAATTACTCTCATTATCATAGTTATTGTCAAAAGTATCATAGATCCAGATGACACTTTCTGGAGGAACTCTTAAGCATTAATGGGTTAAATAGCAGATGAGAGTAGGTATGAGAAGAGTTTGGTGCCAGGAATAGCACGTGCGAAGGTTGCCAGTGACGTGGGTAGAGCGGTCTGGTTTTCCAGCTACTCCGGTTTCCGCTATTATCAACGACTGGCACGGCTAGGTTCATCTTTTATACGACAGAAAAATGACAATTAAAGAAATTTCGAATTCCAAATTGATTTTGACAGCCTTTACTCCAAAATAAATATAGATAACTGTTAATCATGACATTAACAGCAACTCTCCTTCAAATGTTTTGTAATAGAATTCTCGATTCGAAAAGTATTGTCAAAAGTTTCCAAATTCCAAACGACAATTTATGGAGGACCGGTTAAGCATTAATGGGTTAAGGTGCTTCTGTACTATGTTTCTCATAGCATATGACAGCACTGCTCTATTGAATACTGTAAATCACTTAAATATGGCGTGAACATTATACAGCGCAATTACGGTACTGCCCTGGATAGCGTGATCTAAGTATAGCGGAGAGCGGGAGCAGCAGCAGCAAGTTCAATTAAGAATTTAGTAAAGACGGGGGTTTTATAATAGCGTATATGGGCAGAACGCTATTATCGCTATCGTATTGTTCCCGCTATACTTAAGTGATTTACAGTATCATAGGACAGCTAATTTAGACACTCACCACTGGCATGGAACACGTTTCCATGCATAAGAATTCAAAGATGATTATTGGCCACGACTAGTCACTAGACTTGAGTGACAATGGTCCCCAGACTAGACTCCTAGTCCCTAAAGAGTTGACATTCCCCTCTGTGTTTATCAAGCATCGTGGTGTAGTACCAGGCATGGGAGTTACATGGCACCACCTAGTCCTCCTATCTCTAGAGGTTGCATACTCAAATTGAGTCCCCATATTCCCCTGGTGAGATAAGTTTAAACAAATTACCACTATGGCCACCTAGACTATTTGGTGCATGGTAACGGTAAAAGCATGATATAAAAATACATATGGCAGCCTAGAATTATGGGCTACAGTGGTCCCCGATAAGCGGAAACTGCGGCCATAGGCAGGATGCATTCAGGTCAATCTAATTCTTTGACAGCCGTCATCCTTTTTGACATTTTGTCAATAGAGTTATAAAATCAAAAGAGTACATGGTGGTGATAATCATTGCAGTCTCTATCATGACAATACTGCACCGTATTTTCCAGTAGATGATAGCACTGACGACATTTGCTATTGTTGATTTGTCAACAAACATGAGACCAAAACAGCAACTCGAAATTCGTATTTTGGCGACTAGGAATTAATGTTTTGGCGATGTATAATGTACTTGACACGATCAAGCACAGTCATACTAAAACTGTACCTATGCCGTCTTTACTGACGTCCTATTGCTCAAAATAGCTATATATATATATATATATATATATATATATATATATATATATATATATATATATATATATATATATATATATATATATATATATATATATATATATATATGTGTGTGTGTGTGTGTGTGTGTGTGTGTGTGTGTGTGTGTGTGTGTGTTTGTAATCACTCTCTACTGGGGACATTTTTGTGTTTGTCACCCTCTAACTGGGGACACACTTCAACTGGGGACGTCCCCACTTCGAATAATAGGCAAAATAAGTATAACTCTTGTTTAAAAGTATAAATATGCAAAAAAATAAATTGTCCCCATTTGGAACTTTTTCTGTCTTTTTGTGTGAAATGGTGTGTGTTTCAGGTTGAAACCATCTTCCCGCCTGTCCCCACTTGTACGGGAGAAGATTAGTGACGTCACATCCTTATCTGTATTGTCCACCGAGCATTTTTATGACTGTGACCTTTTCTGGCGGGGTAAACGCAAGGAAAACAGGATAGTGGGGAGGCTAAGGGTGAAAATTGTTTCACTTCCACGTATGGAGGCCGTTGGACAGGGGAAGAAGCTGTTCAGCTTCAAACAACTATATTTGGCTCCAGATAACTATAATGAAAAGAGGTGGTTAGAAACAGTTGCACTGAGCGACCTACAGTACGTACAGAAATAGTCTTAGTGTCTTTAACCATGTATTTCTATTTCTGATATGGAAAATAGCATCAAGAAGACGGCCATTTTGGATTTCAAGATGGCCGCCATGTGAAATTATGTTTTTTCTGCATAACTTTAGTTCTAAATAACCTAGCAAAACAATGTTGGTGTCTATACCAACATTATCAGGGACCAGGAATTTATCTATGACATTTTCAGTATCACTAGAGGTTTTATTTTACCATTTTTGACCACACAATGGCTTTATTTCACACATGGCGGCTGTTGGACAGATAAAGAAGTTGTTCAGCTTCAAGCAACTGTATTTGACTCCAGACGACTATAATGGAAAGATGTGGTTAGAAACAGAAGCACTGAGCTACCAACAGTGCATACTAAACAGAAAAATACTCAAATGATCATCATATGACCTTCAGGTCACCTTCAAATGACCTTGAAAGAAAAAGAGTGGATAGATGCAATTGACAATTTCCTATAAAATGGTACCTGTATGTTACAATGTGTAAAGAAATGAGTGAGTTATGTCAATTTTACTCCAACAGTTATAGTTGGAGTTGATCAGATCTAGATGATTGAATTCCAATGAAATCATTACCCATAAAAGACTGTCCTCTTGCCCATAGTGCATTTCTCCTTAGCAACACTTACAACAATCTATTTGGGAACAGTCATATTGGAATCCAGAGTTGGGAGTTATGGTAAGTTTGTGTTTCCAATTAGCAAAACATGTTACCTGCATTGTGTGTAGGTATCACATATGCACAGTTAAGCATCCCAGTGAAATAAAAAGTGTTAAAGAGAATATAATTCACGGATTGAATTTTTTCTAGTTTACTTATGAGAAATGCATTTTACCTATTTTTCGGCAGATGAAAGTGGTTCAAATATCCTCATTTTTCTTAATCTGTGATGTCAATGTCGAGGCTAAATGTGGGACATTAAGAGACCTATGAAAATTGGGTAAATAGGAAAGTGGACTTTGTGGTGGTACATGTGGAAACGAGCTACATGCATTGGGGGACAGGGAAATTAGATGTAGGAGAGTTTGGAAAGTAGGCCAAAAGGCTAATAGACCAAATAGACAGTTTAAGAAAGGGTTACGGATGTTGTCGAATTTAATACCAAGGGAGGACCAAGGAGAGATGGGGATAAGGAGTGTTAGACAAGCTAACAACGGGTAATTAGGGTAATAGAAAGGAAGGGGTGGGTATATATATATATATATATATATATATATATATATATATATATATATATATATATATATATATATATATATATATCACTGGAGGATGATTTTGCCAGAGGGGAATAGAGTGAGGGAAAAATGATTACGGAATAGCTTACACTGCAAGAAGGGGAGGGTAGGGAAGAAAGAGGAAAAGATGAGGGGCAAGAAGGATATGACAAGAAAAGGAAGCCAGAATAGAACTTATCAATGTAAGATGAGAGAGGGGCAAAGGAGAAATACAGAAGATGAAGGGATCAGAAGTAGATGTGGGGCTAGTCATGGACACACATGAAATTGAGGGAGTATGGGAAAAGGGAATTCCAGGATTTGAGAGGTTAGGAAAGAAAAGGGGGGAAAGTGCGGAGGGATAGCTACATATATTAGGAAAGGGATAGCGGGGACAGATATAAATTAGGAAAAAGGATATAACAGCATAACTAGAGAGGTCAGAGGTCATCAATGAGAGAGGGTAAAATTGATGTTAGGTTGAGAAAGGTCTTCAGTGGGAGTAGTGTACATGGGGAGGGAGGGGGTTGATAGAATGCGGTATGACACAATAATGTATTGGCTTAAAGGACGAATTCAGGATGTACAGCAAAGAGGATGTAGGATAATCTTGGGGGGGGGGGGAGAAACTCTAACAGACACATAAGGAATGAGGAACAAGATATAAAGAGAAATAAAGAAGAAATAAATGTAAATGGTAGAAGGGTATTGGAGTTAGCAAATGACACAGAGTTGGAGATAGTAAATAGATGGGAGGGAAGTTTGGGAAAGTGGACAAGGATATAAGGAATGAAGGCTATTTAAGGCCATAAAGATTTTCCGAAAAGTGGTCCTTTCTCATTGTTGAAGTACAATGACAAAGCATACTAATTATAGGTGAGAGAAGAAAAAGAGAAAGAAAAAGAGTTAAGCCTTCAAATCCAAAGAGGACCATGGGATCTTTTAGATACATGGTATCCACAGACAGATCCACACATCCCCTTTCTTTTATAAGGCGAAAAGGGTGCCACACCAGCAAAGGAGGTGCAAGCTTCTATTGCAGATCATTGAGAAAGCCAAGAGGGTGTGCTCCTATATTAATTAGTGTGGGAAGCATGAAAAAGGTGATAAGTTTCAGAGTTGGTTAGAAAAGGGAGGCTGAGTATACCAGCAGAACTGAGGCAGGCAATAAAAGAAAGAAGAGAGGGCTTAAAAACAAAATGAGGACACAAGAAGACCTTGGGGGGGGGGGGGGGGGAAATTACAGGAACAAAAGAGGAAGGTATTGAAACTCATAACCGGGATGAAAATAGGGAACAGGAGGAAGGTAAAACGGTTCATGAGGATTAACGGCAATAATAGGATGCTGGCATGGCCAAGAAGCAAGCGCAAAGCTTTGGATGATTTCATTTTTCCCGTTCTGACCAAGAGATAGCATAGATTGACCTAAACTGAATGGCATACATGTTACTTCAGTATTACAATTTTAAGCAAAATCTACATTTTGCAACCGATTTTAAAGTGAATTGTTAGTCAAATGGAATAGATTGTTGCGGTTCTAACGATCTAAATTGCATTAAAATTGACCCACGGAATGGCGAGCAATTTATTTTTTATTGTGAACGTACATTGCCGGCTGTAAGCGTATCTGTGAAAGATCGCTCAGTAGAGCCTGTCAACTCATCAGCCTTTCCTGGGACGAAACTAAGTATGTGTTTTCGCGTTTTGGCCTTGTGAAATTTAAAAAATAAAAGATAAAAGATACTTGAAAAAGAGAAAAAAAATAAAACAAGAAGTGAAATGAAATTGGAAAAAATAAAACTTACAATAGGGAATATTTCATGCAGCAAAGGCTTTTTTTAGTCCATAGGCAGAGAACTGAAAATCGATTTAGCCTGGACAGATGCATTTCAAAATCTCCCCGCCCATTACTTTGCCCTTTTCGAAAGGGCAAATTATAAAACATAGTTTTAGACACTAAAAAACACATTTTAGTGGCAGCCATTTTGAAATACAATATAGTGCTGTTTACCATGGCAACCTGGGTGGGTACCTGACTTTAAATGATTCTACATGGTCCAAAGTACAACTGTCCAAACTTAAGTAACTTTCTTTTTAGTAAAAAAAAAATGGCAATGCTTGGTAAATCTTCAGATGCTGGTCAAGTTCACCAAAGTGGAGGACATTTTTATGCAAGTCTTTGCAACAGAGCATTTTCCAAAGCTCAACACAATAGTCTTATCAATCTAATCTCATTACTTTGATGAACAAAGTCGGGATTGACATCCTCAGAAAACACTGACTCTCCCCAAAAATAAATTTTGATATGAAAATAGAATTTCTTAGAAGAATCAGAGAAAAATAATGTCATGTTCAGCATGAATCAAATAAAACAATATGAAGAAAATAAAGATTTCTGCTGTTCGACCATCTTGGAAACCAATATGGATGACTTCTAAGGGTCCTATAGATGTCCTAAATGGATTCTATAACCCATAAAACATGGTTTTAGACACAGATCTTTTTTCTATCATACTTTAAGGCTGAGATATGAAGAAAAACATATTTTAGTGGTGGCCATTTTGAAATCCAATATGGTGCTGGTTACCATGGCAACCTGGGTGGGTACCTGTGTAGACTTATGGTGCTGTTTATATCATGCATATGCACCTTGTGTATAAGGGTTATGCATATGTATAATATGACGAGAAAGCAAAGCTCTAAATGCTCGCGCAGCTCGATGATATTTCTGCATTCCCCTTCAGATGCAGTCACAAAGTGTTTGTTATTGTTATCCGTAACGTCATTCTTTACTTGAACTTCGCTGAAACATATTGGAAGCCCCTTAATATGAGCTTCATATTTGTGCAATAAACACACACAGTATGCGTAGCGATCCATTGACCGAAAATATGGCATAAAAATTAGTACGACTTCAACCTGTTGCAAAATCGTCATTTCACGACAGATTTCAACTAGAATTAAGAGACGTAGAATTATTTTTGGCGGTTGAAGCGATCTAAATTGCATTGATTTCACGGAAAGATGAGTAAAGTCATTTTTACCGTGAACATCAAAGTTACGACTTTGGAATCCGCGGAATTCCGTCGTAACTTGATGTCATTTCATGACCTCAGCATTTGTCGCACGTGAGCATGTATGTTTCAGTTGTTGCATAGTTCCGCGCGAGTTGCACGATAGTCAGCGACCAAAACATTATTTCAATACAATTTAAAGGAAACAATCCAAATTTATTATTTAATTAAGAAATATTTAAAACATGAAACGATCTGGCGGCAAAATGTGTTCTTAAAGCAAAAAGTTATGCTCATTTTTCGCGAGGTAATCGACCGAGCAAGCCCGACAAGAGACGAACAGACAGACGCCAACACCAAAAATCCTGCCTCAGTATGTAGGTTTTGAGGTTTTGACTATATATGCTGTAAATGCCGCTATGCTACGCCGGCTTCGCCGGCTTGCTACGCGAGCTATTAGCACAACACTTTGCTGAGACACATTATCTAGGCTCTGCAGGGGGCGCCTCCGTG
>OZ012690.1:14440014-14460014 GCA_963942565.1 Maea johnstoni
TTATATATATATATAGTTATATATATAATATATATATATATATATATATCTAAATATATATATATAATATATATATATATATATATAATATATAATAATATATATATATATATATAATGTAATTAGGATCTAACTTGCTTTTAACGATTGTCAATGTTAGAAGCCTAATATTAATCCTGTATTGGGGATCCTAACGATGCTTGCCATGGCAAGCGATGTTGGGAATACCATAGCAACAGAGGGATTGTATACTGGCAGCCACTGCTGATCGCAAGCCGCTAGAAATTGCAATCTGCCAACATGGTGTATACCTGGAAGATAAAATGACAAAGTAATTTAGATCGATTTAGGTATGTAATTTGCTCAAGTGAGAAATCCTTGCGGGTCGCCGATCTACCTGAGTCGAGTCTGACAAAGTACATGTAGATGTTCATTGCAAGAGCCTTGAACTTTGAACTTGTTGTAATTCGAATTTAATGTGAGGTGAAGCCGATGATAACTTCGTTATCCTTGTTGTGAAAATGGTATACGGAACTGTCCTTTAGAAAGCGATATGCATGTTTCACACTGACTTTCTGGTAATGGTGACTATACTATATTGCAGGGCAACCGCTGCATTGAAATGGGGGTCTATGATAAATGGAGAAAAGGCCTCACGCGCTCAATTGGTAAAACTTCACCCGAAAAAGGTATGCACGTAGTGAAAAAAGGTTAAAATGAGGAATGATTATATGTGCATGTTTACCTATAGGTAGTAGAAGTGAGGAAGTAATTTCTGTTGACTGGAATTTTATCTTTTCATGAAACATTATCTTCATTCTTCTTGGAGAAGTAAAATGTACCCTCGATGATAATATGATAGTTCTTAAGCCAATGGGTTATTCTTCATAAATCTTTAAGCGGGAATACTGGTATATGAACACATCCTTCCGCTTCTTACCTTCCTTAACTTCAGCTTAGTTTTCATATTTTCCACCAGGTGGCTGCACGGAGGATTACCGGATGTTGCCTAATATGGTGGTTTTCGACAGCATTCAGACGTACTCGGAGTTCTTGACGAATGTGACTGTGGCTCTTTGTCAGGAGGTGTGCTCTGCTGACGTCACACTTGGCTGCCGCTCGGTCATGTACAAAAGATCGACTAAGCAATGTTACCTGAACAAACCCTTTATTGGTACTAATACTCCAGGCGTGGTAAAGATGAAGAATGCCGACTATGATTATTACGAAAGACCTTCATGCCAAGGTAAAATTCTAAATTAAGTGACACACATAGGCTTCGTTACGTAATAAAGGTATAACAATGTACTTGTATGTTATTCTTGTAATGTTGCAAAATTTCTTTGAGCAATCATTGTACAAATATGAGATGTACTGTTTGCATCGAGTGAGTTTAAGTAAATGAGTCAAAATATCATACCATACCATAGCCTTTTTCAATCGAGATGATGCTATGTATTTTACATATCATCTATTGTTTCTTTTGGCAATGTTTGTGTGATTTTAATTTCATATTACACACACACATATATATATATATATATATATATATATATATATATATATATATATATATATATATATATATATATATATATATATATATATATATATATATATATATATATTTATATATATATATAGTTTAATGGAGAGTGAACTTCCCCTTATCCGAACAGTGAACACTTTCCTGAGAACCTCCTATATGTGAACACCTGTGTACTGTCCACACTAAATACTTCTACTTTAATTGATCTAGCCAGGTTAAGTTTAGCATCAGTGATTGCAATTACATTTGTGTCAGATAGTTTTGCTGCTTTAGACAAGGGATTATCACTATTGTGTGGAAAAGAGTAAGGACTTGGTGCAGTGAATGAAGAAACTTAGGATCAATTAGTGATCAAAAGCTAACCCTAACCCCAGCTCTCATTCCTTCGATACAGAGCACACCAAAGTATTTTTGTGAATAATCAAAATTTCACACAGCAAAAGGTGACAATGCCCAAGGCAGATAGAATTACTTTCCTAAGCACAAAGATGGTAAAGCCGATCCACCGCCATGGCAATGGGAAAAAGCAGAAATTACTAACCACAGCTTAGGTGATCGACATTTGTGGCTTATCTATAGCACATTTAAAGTGCTTATCTATATCCGCTAAAGAATTGAATGATTCTCTATAAGAATCAGGTTCTATGTATCTAATGTAGAATGACAAGGTGAATATATGCTTTACGTCATGTCCCTCTAGTGGTCCAATTTGCAAAACCCCCGAAAGTGTGAACACCCCCTATAGTGAAAGATTTGGCCCGGTCCCAAGGTGTTCACTCTTTCGAGGTTTCACTGTATATACATATATATATATATATATATATATATATATATATATATATATATATATATATATATATATATATATATATATATATATATATATATATATATATATATATATATATATATACATATATATATATATATATATATATATATATACATATATATATATATATACATATATATATATATATACATATATATATATATATATATATATATATATATATATATATATATATATATATATATATATATATATATATATATTATATATATATATATATATATATATATATATATATATATATATATATATATATATATATATATATATATATATATATATATATATATATATATATATATGTATATATATATATAAATATATATATGCATCGAGTTGAAACAACATACCCCTATCTCTTTAAGTGGAGACGAGACTGAAATGTAATTTCGACCTGGGGAAACAGTGTGGAATACTTGGCTATTCTGATACGGAATGGAGGACAAAGAGCAATGTGCCAGATCATACTACAAACACCACAAAAGGTAAGTTATTGTTTCCTTTGTTTTGAATTTTGAAAATCCAGATCTAAGCATTGCAATCAAGTATGGCCTTTGAGCAACAGGCTTGTTCTAGATGGGTATTGGTAGAGGGATGGATACATTTGTAATTTACAAACTGGTAGTGTTGGATGAACATTCCATTGTAAGGAAGTAAGGATACAACATCACGACCACACACCTTTGTTCATAGCATTAAGAAAGGTGTTCCTCTTAAAACATGCTACAACAGGCTACCTTCAGGAGCTGTCCGAATCGAAACATATTTCTCCAGGGAGGATGTAATCTACTCGAAGGAAAAATAAAATGGGAATGGAGCGTTCGGAGGAATACTTTTCAAAGTAACAATGATCCACTTCTTAAGCAAATGCTAGTTTTTTTCTCATTTATGCGAATGCCTGCCATTTTTGTACAGTTATGTTTTGTCTACAAATCCATTGAATAAATACAGTATGCTGATAAAGTGGGTTAGTTGTGGAAATGTTTGTGTAACATAGATTTATTTCATATATATATATATATGGCCATATTTTTCTGATTTTAGGCATGTATCTTGGAATAAAACTGGGAGGCAGAACATCAGTGGCAGCAGCGGACTACTTGATGGACACAGTTTATCAGCATTCTGAGGAAAGTTGTTTGTCGTTCTACTATCAGAGCGAAGGAAATGGAACCTTGGAAGTACTACAATGGGACACGAATGGCCACACACAGTCAGTTCTCTTGGAAACTAACTCTAATGATAAACAACAAATCAACACAGAGTGGCGAAGAATGTCCAAACGTTTCCCTGGGGGCATCACGAGACTAGGCTTCCGCGCAATCAAAACTGGCGTGACGTTCACAGCAAGAATTGATGACGTCACATTTGATGAATGCACAAAGTTATGTAAGTGAAGCGTTTTTTTCTCAAGGGCATAACTATTTATGAAGGCATTTTGAATAAAACGATATATATATACTAGTATATGATGGATTTGGGACGAACTTATTCAAATATGGGATTGGGGCTGCCTTGATGGCCAAGTGGTCTAAAGCCTTGCCACTGACTGAGAGCTGTCTCTCAGCACTGCCTGGGTTCTAATCCATACCGGGGTTTGCGAGAAAGTTATCAGTGACTCGTGATTAGACTGTAATTCCGCTGGATTTTTGGGTTTCTTCCACCACCTACCATTAGCTTGTCATTATTTAGCCTAAATATTGCAGGAAAAGTCACGGTCCAAGTTCATCGAAGATAGAATTTCCATTGTGTGTTGGATGTTCCGAAAAAAATATTTGTATAGCTCATCAGATAGAATATGAAACAAACCTTGCTCTTTATAGCTTCACAATCTTTACTTATATTCTTCGATTGATGAACACTTATTCTCATATAATATATTTACAGTCATGTAAACCGTCATTATGCGTTCATCATGTATGTGTGTGTGTATATATATATACTAGTATATATATATATACATTATATATATATATATATATATATATACATATATATATATATACATATATATATATATACATATATATATATATATACATATATATATATATATATATATATATATATATATATATATATATATATATATATATATATATATATATATATATATATATATAACAGGTATATCACCACTAGATCTAGTACATGCAGGGCTCCACGGTTGTAAGTGGATTAAACAGTCGAGCAATGTTTTTTCTATGTATGTAGGTGTTGACGTTCTCGCCAATAAGAGTGAATGTACAAAAGATGAGAGCAGATGTAGAAACGGAAGATGTATTCCCAAACAATGGACATGTGACGGCCAGGACGACTGTGGAGACCTCAGTGACGAACAGACCTACATGTGCTCAGGTAGGGCTTCTAGTCGCTAATCAATATATACTAGCAGGCCAACGTGCACAGCACGGGTTTGGATTTTAAGTCATACTCAATCATGCGCGGGAAGTTAAGAGGCAGAGAATAAAACAAAACTCAATCAATCTGCCTTAACCACTCAAAACATTAGAACCCTTACTGAACTCAGGGGGGTTAAATAAGTGATGTTAAGGTTCGCTGGCTATGAATTGGTTAATAAACTATTTTCTGATGAAAATAATATGTAATTACCGTCATGCTTTCCATAATACATTCATATAACACCAATGATCAACTTGAAGAAACAAACACGTGTGTGTGAAAACATCATCTTGACTTTATTTCAACAATTCATTTTGATATTCATTTCAATAAACCATGTTTATACCATTTTCCAATGGAACACATACGTTTGGTTAATAAAATAATCCTTAGATAATGGTGGGTGGCAAGGGGTTAAATGAATGCTAAAGTGCTCTAGTCATCAGGTGCTCTGGCCATGAATGGGTTAATCAAATAATTAACACTTAACATATTTCGGGTTGCAAAAGGTTAAACCATTGATATATATTAGGTGCATTTGCCGTGAATGGGTTAACTTAACAACCTTTGATGTATTCTTGGTGGGTAAAGGGGTGAATCGTCATTGGGTGTTCTCGCCATAGATGGTTTAATAAAATGACCCTTAACTAATTCTGGGTGGCAAAAGGTTAAATGAATAGTGATCAGGTCCTCTGGCCAGGAATAGGTTAATTAAATAACCTTTAACATATCCTGGGTTGCAAAAGGTAAAATGAATGATATTAAGGTACATTGGCAATGAATGGGCTAATAGAATAATCCTTAACTAACTCTGGGTGACAACGGGTTAAATGAATAACATTAAGATGCTCTGGCCATGAATCAATTAACTTAACAACCGTTGATATATTCTTCGTGGGTAAAGGGTAAAATGAATGGTCATCATGTGCGCTGGCCATGAATGGGTAAATCAAATAACCCTTAACATATTCTGGGTTGCAAAAGGTTACTGATTTATTCGAAGGTGCATTTGCCATGAATGAGTTTACTTAAGAACCTTTAATATATTCTCGGTGGGTAAAGGCTTAAATGAATGATCTTCAGGTACACTGGCCATAAATATGTTAAGAGAACCATTTACTAGTTGTGTGTGTGTGTGTGCTTTAGTTCAAGTAAGTATCATGGAATGAATAACGCTTTTTTGACGGCTGGAGAGAGATTTATACGTGCATACATGCTTGCATGTAATATTTTGCAATGGGAATACTAGTAAATCGTATACATTTAAATCCTAATTGGAGGTTCTGTTCATGATTCCACTGCATTCATTCCGAAAACTAATATGAATACCGAAAGCTATTTTAATTAATTTTGTGATCTCTTGTTTTAAGTAAACTCCCCTCCTTCATATACCTGTTAATGAATACTGATTAGATTATCAACAAATGCAAATATGTCAGTTGTGATTCTCTGTAGATTGATTTCATTTCAAATCACAAACGAAATGGCTAGATTTTCTTATATATTCTACATGTCTGTTTTAGCCTTAAGCGTGGATTGCCAGTTTGAGGAGTCCATGTGTGGGTATGTTATGTCATCGCCTGGACAAAAGGTCACTGGATTTCACTGGAAAAAGACAAAGGAATATACCCCCGTCTTCGAAAATGCAAGGAATCCGCATTTACCATTCGGTAAGTCTGTCAATTAACGTACCCGTACATGCATTTCATCTCATTCGATTATGCAATCTTAAAACCGGTTTTGTTTTCATTGTTTATGGAGAGAAATATATCAAGCGATATGTTAGTAATTTGTGGAAAATCCTTAACATCTTAACAAAAAACATGGATTTGAATCAAATGAAAATAACGATGGCTGTACATGTACATGAAAACTAAAAAGATTAACCCTTATGCTGGTGGTGGCTAATGTGGCCAATACAAAATCATACAAAACCCTCTGAAATATGACTGAAACCCTGGGACATGGGTTCTCAAATGAGAGTACTCAGTGCGAGCTATTCAATGAATACCAAAATGACAGGTGTTAGATGGTTTTCATCTATATTTTCCTCCTTGTGTTCGGACATGCGCAGTATCAGCATTGGAAGGGTCGGTACGATGGTTAAAGCTGAAAATAGTAAAGTAGATACTCTAATTGGAAATCAAAACGAATGGATTTCTTTTTCCTTCTCCTATAGACAGATTCAAAAAGCGAATGAAATATATTTTCATTTTATTTCAGGGAAGTATATGTTGGCTTCCGCATCTCAAGGCAAGATGGGTGACAAGACCTACCTGATCAGTCCAGAATTCACCGCCAATCAAAATGTAACAGGGTACCTACTTAAATTCCGCTACTTCATTTCATCACGCCTTTCTGGGAATCTCACTGTTTACCAATATCTTAGCACAAGTGGGGTGATTCACCAAGTGGCGAAACTGACACATTCCTCCGCTGGTGCTGAAATGTACTCGATAAGAATGACGTCACAAAATGCATTCCGCATCGTCTTTGAGGCAGAGCGAGGATATGGGTTTGCCGGAGATATTGCTGTCGATGATGTTTCTATTAAGACGATTCTTAATGGAGACTGGAGGACGAGTTGGCAGGCGCAAGAGGGTAAGTACTACAAAGGAGTAATTAGAAGTGCAATTACATTAGAACAGTTTTATTTTACTTTATTCCCTACATTAAACTTCGTCTGTAGGTATCTAAAGTATATATACACACACATGCATTTATATATATATATATATATATATATATATATATATATATATATATATATATATATATATATATATATATATATATATATATATATATATATAAATATATAGATAGATAGATAGATAGTTATAGTTAAATTTATAACTATAATTATTTGTATATAATTATGTGTGTGTGTGTATATATCGTTGTAGTCATAGTTATAGTTAAAGTTATAACTTTAATTATTTGTATATAATTCTTTTGGTATACTATGTTCGTTATTATGTTACCAGGCATTCATGCAGACTGTGTGACAAATGCCTGTCCAGTGCAACAGGATGCCATGTTAGTGTCTGCAATCACCCAGGCAACATCACCACGTGGTTTAAACACGATGCCAGTGGGAGATGCTGATGCTTACGACGAATGTGCGGTATACATGAAAGGAAAACCACCTGGATCCTCCCCCTCACCCACACCTGTTCCTCAAGACGGTCTGTATATTTTTCTTGGATACTAGTACTGTAGAATATAAAATTAATCCGGGGTGTAGATATACCGAGTTTGACCAAAATTGACCTTTCCAAATTTAGTTACCGAACAGTCATTATTACACATCAACACAGATGGGGGCAGATTTTAATCCGAATTTGATTATACCGAGATTTTCTAATTCGGTTAATAAATGCTGTTTTTGTGTCCATGTAGTTAAAGTTTCGAATTGGGTCTGTATGTATTGGCGGTAAAGACAATTTCTAACCGCTAAATAGGAAATCAAGTTAGTGAGAAGAACTGTAATACTTTCTTTATTTGTTTGTCCATCCAGGTTAATTCTTGGAAAGATTCTTTAACATGACAATGGAAATGTATTTGAATGTACGTACGATTTTACTGTTGTAGGAAAGACAAACACTGGTATGGGTATCTTGGATATATTTGAGAGAGGTTCTCATAAGAAAGAAGATATGATTGTAAGGTAAGTCACGTATGAATTGAACTTGTTTTCTTTTTTGTTTTGTTTTATTTGCTCGCAATTGAAAAGTAAAATGAAACTTTGAATTTGAATTAGTGTCTAACTGTTGCCCTAACATTTTGGGCGTTGCGTTAGTCCATGCATTCTAGATACTGTATTGAATCGTATATTGGGCAATTCTATAAAGACGGGATTTTAGAATAGCGCATATGGGCACAACGCTATTATCGCTATCGTATTGTTCCCGCTATATTTAAGTAATTTAAGTATTGAATCATTGCATAATAACAGATAAAGCAAACATATACCTAAAATACCATATTGGTATTATCCTTAATATTAAATGTATCAGTGTCATCTGGTCATAAACGTATCACTTTAATTTCGTGGGCTCTTAACGTAAAGCTTAAACAACTCAAATACATATTATGCTTTCACTTTGAAGATGCACATTGAATGGTATTCCATGCAAGAAGGATATGTTCACGTCCCATGCTACTGAGCTAGGAGTTTGCCACACAATTAAGAGGAATGTACCTCTGAACAATACACGCACAGGTAAGTATACTAGGCAACTAATGATAATTGGTCCAGTTCATCTTTATACCCTAGTGTATGTTAAAAACTGTGTTATCTTACTATGATCGTAGCGAACACGCACACACAATATATATTTATGTATATATATATATATATATATATATATATATATATATATATATATATATATATATATATATATATATATATATATATATAAATATATATATATATATATATATATATATATATATATATATATATATATATATATATATATATATATATATATATATATATATATATATATATATATATATATATATATATATATATATATATATATATATATATATATATATATATATATATATATATATATATACGGTCAAACCTCTATTAAGCGACCGCTCAAGGGAAAATTAAAAAGTGGTCTTTTAAAGAGGTGGTCTCTTAAGAAGGGGTTGAGGGTCTGAGCGAGGTTATTAAAAAAACAAAGAATTTCCAACAATGACCTGGAATTATTGAGATTGTTATGTTAAGCTGCGTTTGTTGAAATTTCTTCATTAAAATCTTAAGAATAAACAATTCAGAAAAATAAAAGTTGAACTATATCATTAATTTAGGGCCCTCAGAAATGATATACTTTCATTTTTTTACCGATTATTTCATTATTTTATTGTGCCCTTTCCAATATACAAGGCGTCTCGGCATTCAAGTGGCCGTCGAATGAAGGACCATTCACTCGTAGGGATAGAATTTCATGGTCGTTGGTCGCGTCAAGCAAGTGGTCACTTAATCAAGGTAAAATATAGAGGGAATAGCCTTGGGGGATTTGAAACGGTCGTTCAAGGCAAGTGGTCGTTTAAGAGAAGTGGTCGTTGAGGCATGTTTGACTGTATATATATATATATATATATATATATATATATATATATATATATATATATATATATATATATATATATATATATATATATATATATATATATATATTCCACATGTACTGGGCTGTACTCCACATATTAGGGCAATTATTCCAAACATTTTGCATTGTTCATCGTGTAAAAATGTTTGGTTATGGTATTAAACATAATTTTATTTATATTTATAGGGAAAAAGAACAAACTTTCACTTGTCCTAAATGCTGAGGGATATGAATACACAAAGGAAACAACCCATACACCGGGAATAAAGGTAACAACACTATTTGGTGGTAAACTGTATCAATGCCTGTGCTCAGAAACTATTGCTATGAATATTTCCTCTTATCTATATGAAATTTGAATGAATGACACACTGAACTGTTAAACAATGACAATAGGATATATATATATATATATATGTATATATATATATATATATGTATATATATATATATATATATATATATATATATATATATATATATATATATATTTATAAATATATATACATATATATATATATATATATATATATATATATATATATATATATATATATATATATATATATATATATGCTACATTGTGCTTTAATACTTTCTTTACAAACCCATCAAATATAGGAATTACAATAACAATTATATAAACTCATATTCACCATGTAAAATGTTGATTTACTAGACATTTGGTAGTCAATTTGAAATCTGAAAATCCAATCGTAATCGTTAAATCCATTGGTTCTAATGTTTTATCGTGTATTAAATAGAGATGAATGATCAATCTATTCCTTTTCTCCCAAGATTTTTGTGCATGACCAGAATTCTAGGCCGTCGGGCGAAGGGACTCTTGTTGTTCCAGGAACACGTTTACATATGGACACGCTGAAATCACAGGTATCTATTTTAGATTATTATACCTCACATGAATATTACTAATTCTGGTTGGTCAAGGGCCATGGATTAATCGTCATGTTTTCCTCACTCCTTCACCACAGGCTGTTGTCCTTAACAGCTATGTACTAATTGATTAGCTACCGCTAGCCCGAAGAATAGTTACCGCTAGCCCGAAGAATATCCACGAACACCTACGGAGTTTGCCGAGTGACCTACCGGTGAAACGAGTTCAACAAGGCAGACGACGAGTATTTATCCAAAATCTCTGTTTGTAATTTTTCCCCTTTTGTGTTTTGCATTTTGTTCGATAAAATAAAACAGATATGACATCCCTGTGGGGTGTTCACCAGGAATAACTTCCCCTGTAGAGGATTGTCGCTCGAGGGCAAATTATTCCTGGTGTACACCCCACAGGGATGTAATATTTGTATAGTATTATACCTCACATGAAGATTCTTGACTGTGGTTGGTCAAGGGCCATGTGTTAATCGTCATGTTTTCCTCACTCCTTAGCGACAGGCTGTTGTCCTTAACAGCTTATGGGCTAATTAATAAGCCCATAGCAATAGCTATGGGCTAATTGATTAGTATTGTATTTTGTTCGTACAATAAAACAAATACGACATCCCTGTGGGGTGTCATATTTGTATATTATCTTAAACATACATTTATTGATGGAAAATCCTTGATCAAATCATTAAATATCATTTAGTACATACTAATGAATAAACGTTTGACAAGTGTGGAAATGTGACTTAATTTTTCACATTGATTGATGATATGTCGTGATTATATTCTATGAAATAAAGAGTATTTTGTGGCACTAAAACGCGTAATGGTTGTTAAAATGGTGCTCACGTACTGTAAGCACTCTAACCCTAATCCTAGTGTTGTATCACTTACTAGCTTCTTTTGCCGTACCCTAAGATGATATCGAGATCTGGTTCTTGTTAATTGCCTTTTTTCTTAACCTTCCAATACTTAGGCCACTTTGTTCAAAAGCACAAGGACACACACATATTTTTGAAAACCATCTAAACCATGGCATGTTGGCATTCAATGGATAGCCATCGCTGAGTACTCTCAGATGAGTACCTATGTTTCTGTCGTATTTTCTAGGTTTTCTGCATTATGTTGTATTGGCCAAGTTAATCACCAGCAACATAAGGGTTATGAAAAATAGGCCGAACATTAAAAACTTTTCCCACATATAATCTCACACTGATGTGTCTTTCCGTAGTCTTTTCCAGCTTATTTTAGATATGCCGTTAATAAGAAATAACGTTTTAAATTTAGCCAACCATATTTTTGAATCAGTTTGTTCCTAATCAAAAGGGCATGCAAATTCAACAGTGATAAAAGTACAGTATTAGTGAATATAGACGGACCGCGCACTGACATTATATTTGAATTGAAGGCAACTTTGCTTTTGAAAGAATGAGTGCGATGAAAGTGTAATCACATAACCTCTCAATGCACATCTGTATGTATGTATGTATGTACGTATATGTGTGAATGTACATATGAATGTTTGTATAGGTATGTATATGTGTGTATGTATGCATGCATGTATTTGTGTACATACTCGTATTTCTGAGTTGTGAGATCACCTCCGAAACTAAAATGATAGTGGTCACTGAAGCATGGGTGTCTTGTGAGGTTAATATCACAATGCCTTTGCAAATATATTTCTTGTTTCCAGTCTGATTAGGGCTAGGGTTAGATTAGGGTTATATCAGCTCAAAATACGTACAAATAAAAAGGGGAAAGTTAGGGAACGATCTCACAAATCAGAATTGCAGGGTCGGATGCATATGTATGTATGTATATGTGTATGTATGTATTTATGTATGTATATGTATCTTTTCAGACCCGTCGTTTACCCCCACCATATGGTATGTGTCGCGAGAGATTCACACTAAAAGATGGCTCTTCGATACAATATCATCAGGAAAACTGCTTGATTGATGCAATGACAAAAACCATAGTTCAGAAATGTGGATGCAGAGATGTCGAAATGGTGCATAATGGTAAGTAATGGTGATATTCGCTTTACCTCCAGTAGTAGTAGTAGTAGTAGTAGTAGTAGTAGTAGTAGTAGTAGTAGTAGTAGTAGTAGTAGTATTACCTCAGAACGTTTTGACTAGACATCATTAAATACAGTTACACTTGCCAACTTGAACACATGATGACAATTTGGTTAAAATC
This sequence comes from Maea johnstoni, assembly GCA_963942565.1. Lineage (NCBI taxonomy): Eukaryota > Metazoa > Annelida > Polychaeta > Spionida > Magelonidae > Maea > Maea johnstoni. Next base: position 14,453,054 of record OZ012690.1, read on the forward strand.
CTGAGCATAATTCATTGGCAGTTCCTATTTCATTTTTACTGGTAATACCTTATACATGTACATACTTACATAACTTGGCACAAACCTGATTTCAAAACGAAACACATATATATTAACCCAATTCTAACCTTTGCTGAACAGACCACGAGTAGTTGGTACATTTAATACCTTATACATGTACATACTTACATAACTTACACATACCTTTGTTCAACATCTGATTTTAAAACGAAACACATATGTATTGGTATGTTTCTATGTACATAGATTCATTTGGAATATTGCATAATGTGCTGCTCTGGAACACAATATTTCATTAATTCTTTTCAGATGGCGTGCCACCGTGTGGACTTGATATCTACCTGTCGTGTGTTTTAAAAGTCAGAGGTAATGTATCTTATGTATCTTTACAATGGTTGGTTTTAATTTAAATAGTTCATTGCATCATCAAATGCTATACTCTCTTTTCTTGTTCATGGCAGAGATACTTGAAGTTAAACACTAATTGTTAAAAAACATTACAATTAGAGGTAAACCATACATAGGGTAGAACTAATTTTTTCGCAGATAATTTTCCTACATGGGCAAACTCATTTGTATTGTATTATTTGTACATATATATATATAAATATATATATATATATATATATATATATATATATATATATATATATATATATATATATATATATATATATATATATATATATATATATATATATATATATGTATATATATATATATATATATATATATAGAGAGAGAGAGAGAGAGAGAGAGAGAGGGATTTGCGTGTCTATGCATGTTGAGCCTGAAGGTATGATAAAAGGGAATTGTTGATATCAGCCAGGTGACTAAGCCTTTTGCCCGTTGAAATATTTTGATAAGTCATAAAATTGTTTTTTTTTTTGTTTTGCATATGATATTATTTTACACCTCAAGAGATGCAGGGTTATTGAATGAGTTCTACATTGTCTTCCAGGAGAAGGAATAGAGAATGCAGACTGCCCTCCGCCTTGTACAAGCGACACATATGAACAACAAGTTTCCACGATGGAGATTTCTGAATATGATGTAGCATCTATTCTTGCCACCCAGTCACCATCTTTGAGCCCTACCATTAGAAATGCCCATCGATTGAGAGCACAAAACAATCCCAAGGTTGCAATTATTGATTATGGATATTTGATTGGGCTGAGGAAATCAGTTGATCAATTTGCCAATATTCTGAAAAAGAGGGTCCCAAACAATCTGGCTTCATTTACAAATGGTTTAAGAATGGTTCAAGATTTGTACTTGAGTGATATTGCTAAAATAGAAAATGCTCTTATTGCTTTACAAATGACCTACATAGGTGTATTTGGTAATGAAACAGCACATCTCTCTACTTTATATAACACTATGATGCAAAATGCTTTGGATTGTAGCAGACAGCTAGCTCAGATTACCAGTTATAAAAATATCAGTCATGTTAATGATGCCTTAGAATCAGCAAAAACTCTTCTTTCAACACTGGATAAGGTAGAACAGTACTACTTGTTAATGGTCAAAACTTCCGCTGGTCTCCCAAATGTCGATGAAGTTCTGAAATCTATGGGTTACTCAGATGCTAATTTGAGAGCACAGATCATGTCGGGCATTGCAGGAGATTTGCCAAAAACAAAGGCACTTGATCTTAACCAAACATGCTCCTTATTGGCCAGAAGTTTTATCACTGATCTTTCTACCCTTCGTCAATCTTTAAACGAGTTATCTGATCATCTGAAAATAATAACCAGTGCAAGTGGCTTTAATCAGACTGTCCTTAGAAATGGTCTCAATTCGGTAAATATGTTCATCACAAATCAAGAAGGACATAACAAACTCATGTGCCAGACATCATACAGTATTGAGTTAGAAAGTTCATTGAAATTGATAAACCAATACAAGGGTGATTTATCGAATATGCCACCCACTAATTCACGCATCATCTCAAAACATAAAGATGTCATGCAGTCAGACCTGGTTATTCTCAGTGGAATGTTGGTACAAACAGAGAAACATTTCAGAAATGGAGAGATGTGCTTTGAAAAAGACTTGCAAAATGAGCACGCCATGATCAAACAATTAGAAGCAGCAACACGTGACTTTAGGTCAAAGGTCATTCGTGCCACAAAAGAATATGTGCCGCATATTGCAAGGGCACTTGTTTTAAACTACACAAAGGCTGCTAATACCCTTATCAATCTCGAAGGATATTTCAATGAGAGCTACTTTGATGCTTTGATGAAAACCTTGGGAATATGGACAAGACCAATACCTGAAGACAAGATGTCATTTGATCTCAAATCAACAACTACATCCTCAATGGTGTTTGCCCACAAGACTTGCTATGACTCAAAAGAAAGCTCTCGGTAGGTTTTTGAATTGGATTAATCATAAATACTTACTAAATTCATACATATTGAGGGACATTAAATGCATTATTTTGTTTGTTAATTTTGCAAAATTGAATGAAACCGTTTTGGATGATACTCAGAATTTAGAACACTGTCAAATGATTAAACATGAGCATTTAATCTTAGACAAGTATAGTATTTTAGTTTTGACCCAAAACATTTGACATACATAGCATTAACCATACAAAACAATACAATACAATTAACCACATAGACGATGGAAATCGAAATTCCAAAGTCGAAATTCAACACTGAATGCGCTATACCAATGTATTCCAACAGTCTCCCTAAAAAAGATGTTAGTATTGTCCTATATTGAATCGTTTCATATAAATCTTAATTTCTGTTTCTCGGTTAAGTATCTTCATCTCACCACTTCATACATCAATCCTTATATGACTTGAATTAAAGTAAATCTCTACGTAGAATGATTTAATAGGTTACATACGTTGGTGTACCAAAAATTAGAAATCTACATAAAACGCGAAAATTAGAAACGGAAAAAACATATGTCCTCTCTTTGGAAATATTAGAAATGGAAACAACCAAAAATGAAAGATTAGTGAAATTGTTACATGGAAAAATTAGCCATTCTACAGTAGTAGTAGTAGTAGTAGTAGTAGTAGTAGTAGTAGTAGTAGTAGTAGTAGAAGTAGAAGTAGAAGTAGTAGTAGTAGTAAAAGTAGCAGCAGAGGCAGCAATAGAAGTAGTAGTAGTATCATTATTATTATTATTATTATTATTATTATTATTATTATGATTATGATTATTATTAATATAATTATTGTTATTATTATCATACACCTTTCTTTTATCATATTTCAGCATTCCAACGAACTGTTTGACGGAGCACGTCAGAGCCATGACGGCACATTTCCGCAATACCATGGAGAATATAGATACTGATATTGCTTCCCACCAGAGCAAAATCACAGACGCTATCAAGAGAATGCTTGCAAGTTGTGAGAAGCTGAAGCAAGACGTGAGCACTGATGATAGATTCGTGCGGTAAGATATTACTGTATACGGCTTTAATTTGAAGTGCTAAATATTTAGATTTACAGCCCTGCTGGAGGGTATTTGTGCTACCTTAAATTCGCGCATTCAAGCACTAAAACTATATATTTATTACTACATAGATATTTATTTGAAGGGTGTTATTTTGGCGTTATCATAGGGAGCGCGAAAATAGCGGACATTAAATGGCTGTAAAAATAACCGTCGTACAGTATCTTTAATATGATAATTAAATCTGGAGGTAAAGTTAAAACAATGTCACCTAAAGTCGAACCTTTTTCAAAGATTGTTTACATTAACGCCCAAATATTTACCTTAAGAGTAAATTGTGGAATTTTCCTTATACCAAATCATTAACAGTTTTTCTTTTAATTAGGAGGGGGAGATGAAAAAATACTTTTTATGATTTACTCCTCTTTAAGTCTCCCCCCCTCCCCCCCCCCCCCCTATTATTTTGCGTAGTCACCCATCCCGACAAGTTCTCTCAGTACATATTTGAATATGTACTTTTTATTGCCCCAACCGACCAGAGTAAAGACACCCTTAAATCATTTAAGTGCTTTAAAATCAAATAAGATATGAAAATAGATACAGACCAGATAGTTGCAGAAAGGATAGTGGGAAACAGTCATGTGAAGGCAAGGACTTACTATGTGCCAATTGATCTATTGGGTTCAATTTCAATACTGATAACAGAAACAGGGATTACATTACTGAAATAAGTATTTGCAAAATTTTAAAAAGAAATTCTAAAAAAATCACAACTTATTTGAAATGTTTACACCAAAAACACTAAAATATAACTGAAAATAATTGTCAGGTGTATTTTGTCAAATTTTTCTCATATTTCAACATCCCAATTACCCACAAGAAAATCTTGTAGGAGCTGAAAACAAACAGAAAACAAAATATCTCTAGGCCACCATGTCCCATAGATAAAGATGAATCTTAAAATTCCCCTTGACATTGGGCACTTTCAAATTGAGTCCTTTAAAGGTATCTGATAGGGTGGTTAATTCACCAGAATACGTAAAACAAAGTTAAAAGAAAGTAGGGGCAGATATTTTTCTAATTTCCATAAAATAAAACTTTATAGAATGCAATGTAACTGTGAATCGGATGTACTATCTGTGATATATCAAATCCATGTATGGAGGAACGATGAAAAAAGATGGACATGACTGAAACTAACATTAATAACAAGTTCTAACTATATCTTTTCAGAAGGAATTATATGATGGTAGATATCAAGGTTGGATCAACTAGCAGTCTGACATCTGAAATACCGGCATACACAGTGAATCACTTACTCAGTAAGTAGCTGGTTAAGAATGATTACATTATTCTCCATACTAGGACAAGGTTTCCTGTTTCCAAAAACAATTATAGTTTCCAACTATACAATTGTATATATTTCGGTGTCCCATATAACTATCGAGTTACTGGTACAGACAACAAAAACTCCCAAATCGATAATATCATTAGAAACATCTACAGCTTGGTTTGGTGGTAAGAGCTACGCAAGGTGCTATAATGATGCATGATTGTTAAAATGACACACAGATGATTTGTTTTTTACTTTTATTTTTTGCCAATGCATGTATAAAAGTGTAGAATTATGTTGTTTGGTGAGTATGAATTGTAGCTTAATCATATCAGATTTATGAAATTTTCTCTGCAAAGAGTAATCTCTGAATTTTTTTCTGAGAATTCTGTCACTTTACTTATTGATAATGATTACATCCAAATCGTAACTATTTATTATTAAACTTTCAGTAGGGTGGGCATAGATAATAAGTACAACCTTGTCATGCGAGCAAGATTTGAGGCATTCTATGTCAAATTTTCGACTGTGTGAGATTGTTGGGGGAATTTTCCTTTTGTTTACAATATTTCAAAAACCAAATCAACCCTCATTTTATCGTTATACCTTAATATTTTCTAATGTTATTCCAGGCTCTTAAAACACTTATTTTAGGGCTGTACTTGACCTAAATAGGAGATTTTACTGTGTTGGTTTACCAACATGTGCTTTTAGATCTTAGATTAAAGTATGTCTCACATCTAAAAGCACATACTATGCATGATAATGCCTAAGGTAAAGTTTCTAATATTTTTTATCTTAATGATATTGAGAAACATTTAAATATATACTGCATGATACTATGATGATAGTATTCATCAATTCTGCTTCAATTTGTTATCAAAAATTCTCATTATACTATTTTCTTTGTTTCACTTTCCAGATGAGATTGGACTCAGAATGGTCATCTTTCTTGGCGCCAGTGTCATCACACTTTATGAGTTGATTGATTTTCTTGTGTGTGGTATAATAAGCAGGTGCTGCTGCCGTTAATTGAAAGGTTGCTTTATGCTATTATATAAGTATGCAGCAGAATAGATATGTATTTGTCTAGTGTATAAAGGTAAAGGTAATCGGTTTATAGTCTTGTATCCACAGAAATGTTCACACGACCTTCCTTCCCTAGCAGGCCTGTACACACGGAAACCTTTTCAATTCCCCGAATGGATAATCCAGAGCAGTTGGCAGCATATAGTGCACAAGCTCTAAGCACTGCCTTTGTTATGCTAGGTGCCCATTTTGCAGCTGGGTAGACTAGTGTATGTATGCAGATCTATTATACAAATCGTAGTTTACGATACAGGTGAATATTATGTATTCATGATTGTTGAATAATAACCTGCTTTGTATGTTATATTATTTGAATATTTGTAAATGACGTTTTATGTATGTAATTGTCATAAATTTTACTTCATCATATTATCATATAAATATGCTGCAGAATGGATATGTATTGGTCTACCGTACGTATGCTAATCTATTCTACAAATCGTAGTTTATAATACAGGTAAAAAACATATATTAATGATATTTAACTAAAAACCTGCTTTGGGTGTTATATTATATGCATATTTGTAATTGACTCTTTATGGTATTTAATTGTATTTTCTTCATTTGAACGTGTTACAGAATTTTAGCTTGTCAATTAAGTTGACTAAAAGTGTTATATTATTTTGATCCCGGTTGAAAATATATAGTTGAACATTGGATTGATTGCAACTCAATCATTTAGGGCAGATATCACCATGACCATTACAAATAACTACTATGACATGTCTTCTTGTGATGAAATTATAGGTTGAATTACCTGGTAACAGTATATGATGTTGATGTTATTGTGAGTGTCATATTAAGTCACTTCAGATGCCTCATTACAGTATGTGTTACCCTCCGTTCAAGGCAATACTTGTAAGAATATCATGAATGTACACGGATTAACAAGTTATTAAATGTAAGTATATTTCCCACTGTGCGAATTCTGCAACCTGAAGGGTTTTTAAACTATTGTATTTTAAAGATTTCAACATGATAAAAACTCCCTGTATTGTATGAAAGGAATTAGCACCCCAAAATATGTTTTAAAATCTTCAAAGACAATATTTGGCAATCTGTGAGAATATCCGTCATGGGGAAGATTGGTCGA
>OZ012690.1:14465014-14467514 GCA_963942565.1 Maea johnstoni
AAGTTGTGCGGAGAAAGGCGCCCGCGACCGCATGTCAATGGCTGTTATAGTTGTATCTCACTACACTCTATTGATAACTTGAACAATTGAGCTTTTGTTGTAGTTAGATATGATCCCATGATACGTTGTGTGCGTCATGCACGAGTCCACCCAGCTGAACGGCACCAGGAGACAAGAGACTAGGAACATCGTTGCCTGCCTCCCAGACCATATTTAGATGCCATACCGTGTGGATAGATGGCACTGCGGTAGACTAGAAGGGTGAATTGGAAATATTACTACCAGTACAACCCCCTCGTGTGACATTTATGTGAACTAAATAAGCAACAGCAGACACAAGCCCTTGCGTAGTATATGTGGAGGTGAACATCTTTATATAATCTTAGATGAATCTAAGATATTATCAAGTAAAACACAGTAACGCCTAGTAGCTAAGCTAGCATTCTTAGCCTGCCTCCCAGGCCATATTTAAAAGTCCTCCCTTGTGGATAGATGGCATTGCGGTATACTAGCAGGTCAGTTGGAAATACGCAATTGTCGGTGTGAACTAAATGGCCAAGAGTATGCCACAATTACCTATATAGTATAGGTGCAGGCATTTATATATATATAATATATATATATATATATATATATATATATATATATATATATATATATATATATATATATATATATATATATATATATATATATATATATATATATATATATATATATATATATATATATATATATTATATATATATATATATATATATATATATTGTATATATATATATATATATATATATATATATATATATATATATATATATATATATATATATATATATATATATATATATATATATATACATATATGAAGTAAACACAGAGTAGAGCCTTGTAGCTATGCTAGCAAACCCTAATCCGGCACTTAGATTTGGGAACTTTCCCAGCTAAGACTTTGTTTACGGCGGAAAAGGTATAAGCAGTAAATGTGTATTGCCAGGAAGATTGTATAAGTTATATACGTCTCTGGTATTCCAAGGTAAGAGCATTAGAGGTTTAGCAACAACTATACTTAACTCACTGCCTATAAGTACTACCGTGACTGATAACCCAAAACCGGAAGTTGAACTGTACAATTGTGCATATGCATATATATATATATATATATATATATATATATATATATATATATATATATATATATATATATATATATATATATATATATATAATATATATATATATATATATATATATGCCTGCACCTATACTACAGAGGGGCTTGGGGCCTACTCTTGGTCATTTAGTTCACACAAATGCCATTTAACAGGGGGTTGTGCTGACAGTAATACTTTCAACTACATAGCCTCTTGGTATACCGCAATGATCGACATATATCCACAAGGGATGACATCTAAGCATGGCCTGGGAGGCAGGCTACAAGGTAACCAGCCCCTTGCTGAGTTTAAGATCCGCTAGGTGGAGTACAAGTCAGTCCAACCCTTCCATGTGCACAAATATGCAAGAATGCGATGAGTAGACACCTACGAACAGGCATTATGTCAATTTGGAATTTCGTTTTTTCGTCACATTTATGCCAATTGTGGCTAATTTGTGACTAGCCAGTTGTAAATAGAGGAGGAAACCGGCAAAAAACCACCGCCTAACCCCAGGTCACTGGCAACTTTCTCACATGCCCAGGCCGGGATTCGAACCCAGGCAGTGGCATTATGTCAAAAGATGGCACATACTTATTCCTTGGTAGACCAATAGAGGGCGACCCAGTTGATTCGAAGGTATGGCTTTTGGAGTTTCATTTTCGCGTCACTTTTTCTGCCGTACTACGGCTAAGTCGGGACTAGCCAGGTTGTAATTGGTTGTAGGAAACCAGAGTATCGGGCGAAAACCACCGCATAACTCTAAGTCACTGGCAACTTTCTCACATGCCACGGGTTGTCTAAAAGGCATGGCAAGGAAGCAGGAAACTGGGGTTGGGTAATAGCAATTTCCCTTTAAAGTTTTGGGTAGTTCCTGCAGTGAATTGGGCTTTTTTATGTTTGTTTGTTTTCTTTTTCCATTGTAAAACTGAACATTATCACTCGACTTCTGCTTTGTGTTATTTTTCATTCGCTTGAGAATTATCCTAATCTACCATGTAGATAATGATAAAATAAAGCTGTGCTAGGGAAGTCTTCTTATCTGGAAGCACTATCTTATCAAGGATTTCTCATTTCCCGGTAGAATTAACGCTTGCATATCTAATGATGATACTTGAACCTGCTGAGGCTTCCTGTGCCCTTGATACTGCAGGGGGTTACACAGTGAGCTCCGATTCCCACTATTTTAGTACGGTAATCAATCGATATAATGGTAGAGTTCAAGCAATTGTAGATGTGTTGGCTGCCTTAACCCGATTGCAAGCCTCGAAAAGTATGGGGTGTGTGACATAACACACTATTGAGTCTTTGAGCTGCCTAAATCTTCTTTGAGCTGAGTAAACCACGAA
>OZ012690.1:14472514-14477514 GCA_963942565.1 Maea johnstoni
TCTCTTCTTTCACCTAGAATAATTTTGCTTTGTCATTGTTCTTTATTACTCTCTAACCGCCTTTTGCGGTACATAGAGGAAATACAATAATTTCATTAGAAAAATCGACATATATATACATCAACATTGTTGTCATAATTGGATAACGCCATTACAACCCCCTCGTGTGGCATTTGTGTGAACTAAGTGGCAACCTAAGGGCCACAAGCCCTTATGTAGTATAGGTACAGGCATAAATTTATAATTGAAACGATAAAACACAGTAACGCCTAGTAGCTAGGCTAAGACGCCCCCTACCCCTCCGTGGTTTGAGCGGTCAAGCGTCCAAAGCAGATGTTAAGACAAACAGTCTCTGTTTATAAGTGTCACGGCTTGGACTACAAACAGTCTCTGTATATAAGCGTCACGGCTTGGACTAAACTAATTATGTAGCCAGTGACACGACCTATCAAGACCAGATGTCCAGCATCTATTTTCAGGTCTATTCCTACACATATTGATTCTAACATACTTTCACACGCTCCAACTGAAGGATAAATATTAAGCTAAGGTGCAGTAAGTCTTTCTTTGTCCGTTGGTCATAATGTCATAATCGAGCAGGCCTGGCCCCCCTTGATGCTCTGGGCGCGTTCTATGATAAGAAAACTCCTAAGGGAATTATTATGAAATAAATACTTCTATTCGGGGGTATAGATTACGTTCATGTACGGATTACCTAAGTATGTATGGATAGATGGATTACGTAAGAAAGTATGTATGAAGGTAGCTAGGTATGTGGGTATATGTATATGTAGGCATGCATGCCTAAAGGTGAACTACCACATTTACCCCCACACTCTAACCACTCATCATCGGCAGACGTGGTCAGTGATGCGTCCGCCACTGACCAATGTCCCGACTTTGTATGTATGTATGTGTGTGTGTATGTATGTATGTATGTGTGTATGTATGTATGTATGTATGTGTGTATGTATTTTTGTATGTATGTATGTATGTAGACTAGGCTCCTAGTCCCTAAAGAGTTGGTGTTCCCTTCTGTGTTGACCAAGCAGTTGTGGCGTAGTACCAGGTATGGTAGAATAAAATAGATGGCACCACCTTGTCACCCTATCTCTAGAGGTTTCACACTCAAACTGAGTCATCTATTCTCCTGGTGAGAGAATTGTACACTAAATTGGACACTATTGGACATTTTGGTGCCACGTAACATAACAACATGACGAAACAAACACAAAGGACAGCTTAGAAATATATTTACTATAATGTATGTAAACATGTATGTATGTAAGTACCAACTAATATTACCTCCAAATTCTCCGAATTCTTGCATCATGGTTGTTGATCGGCTTAACTGTATAGTCAGAATAACCGGGTTTCAAAGAAACCGTGGAATCTAGAAAGTTTCCTCTGGCATTTCTGTTCTCATTATTGGTAATATATAAATCCCCAGGGCATTGAAGGTGACCTATGAGGTATTTTTGAGAAAATAGGGTCACTTTGTGATCTTGCACATGCATATGTTTAAGCCTAAAACATTTTCTCGTGATAAGTTCAAAAGTTAAAAGACTTAAGAAATAGGCTTGCACACAAGCAACCCCCAAGGGGCACACCTTTTGGTGTGCAATAGGAGTTGGCACCTCTCTGGGAACCCTACGCTGGTGTGGCACCCTGCTCGCCTTATAAAAGAAAGGGGGGATGTGGATCTGTCTATAGATACCCTGCATCTAAAATATCCCTTGGTCCTCTTTGGGTCTGAAGGCTCTGCTCTAACTTTCTCTCTTTTTCTTCTTTCACCTAGAGTAATCATGCTTTGTCATCTTTCTTCAACAATGACAAAGGACCACTTTTTGCTAATATCGTATAGCACTGAATGGCCTTTGTGAGTCGATGTGACTTTAAATACTTATTCATTCACTCATTGCACATACGCAGAAAGGGTTTATCACACGGCCAATTTCGTCATTCCATTGCTGCTTCAAACATGCTTTTCGGGTATCATATGTTTATTGGGGAGAGTGCTAGGAAGTAAAAGATAGCATTATATTTTTCAATTTTGGACTATTTCAGAGTTATGCGATCTAGATGTCACAATGCTCTTTTCTCATTTCCTACAAAACCGAAAGAAATTCACTTTTTTCTCATTTCTAACAAAATCGACAGAAATGCTCCTTTTCTCATTTTCAACAAAACCGAAAGAAATTCACATTTATCTCCTTTTTAAATAAATCCGAAAGAAATTCGCATTACTCTCATTTTCAACAAAACCGAAAGAAATGCACTTTTTTCTCATTTTTAACAAAATCGAAAGAGATGGTCATTAATATTTGCTTTATCTCTGCAGGTGTTTCATATAGAAGGATACGATACGGACAACGCCATGTCCCACAATGCTTTTTTCTTATTTTTAACAAAACCGAAAGAAATGCACTTTTTTCTCATTTTTAACAAAATCGAAAGAAATGGTCATTGATATTATTTGCTTTATCTCTGCAGGTGTTTCATCGAGGGATTCGACACGAACAACACCATGTCCCACAGTGCTTTTTCTTATTTTCAACAAAACCGAAAGAAATGCACTTTTTTCTCATTTCCAACAAAATCGAAATAAATATTAATTGATATCATTTGGTTTATTTCTACAGGTGTTTCATCGAGGGATACGACACTGACAACACCATGTCCCACAGCGCCAATGAGACGGCCGTCCTCAATGCGTCCATACCATGGGATGATAAGAGAGGTGCTTTCAGCCAATGCTACATGTACACAAATAGCTCCCCTCGCGAGATCCAGCCATGTGAGCAGTGGGCCTACGATAAATCACTCTACAAGTCCTCACGAGGAATGGATGTAAGTTGCGAAATTACCTTTGTACATACGCTGGATATTGCATGTACTTTGCATGCCAAAACAGCACAAAGAGCAATGTCCAGGATGCAATGAAAATCGTGTGAGAACGTACGTTACCAGTGACCTGGGGTTAGGCGGTGTTCTTTCCCTGGGTTTTCAGATCTTCCCACCTTATACAAACTGGCTATTCGCGAATCATCCACTACAGTACATAAAGAGCTGACGATAACAGAAAATCTATGTCATGACAGTCTCAGCGAAATTCTTTGACACGTCTTTTGGCGCAACTAAACTTAATCACTGCTCAGTCATGAATGTTGTGATACCGAGCCATTTCATTATTACTCGAGGGGTATTTATGATTGTATTATGAAGATCTGTCGTGGCCAAGGGGTTATCATGCCCGGCTCCCAAGCGTAAGGTCGCAAGACTGTGTGTGTGTATATATATAAATATATATATATATATATATATATATATATATATATATATATATATATATATATATATATATATATATATACATGTATACATATATACATATATATATATATATATATATATATATATATATATATATATATATATATATATATATATATGTTATGGCAGACAAAAGACTGAACAACATATACTTCTGTCACCATTTATTCTTTCTGGACGACCGTTAGAACATAGATTACACGTTTGCTACAAACATAGAGAAACACAAGACTAAGTAACATATTACATGAAATGACAAGACAAGTAAACTACTACAGTGATAGACAACAAATAGCAAATCCATTGTTCTCAATTTACCTTAAAAAACTCATAAACAATCTCATTTAATCTTCATTTAATCTATCCTAACCATATACTAAACATCTATCAACTACTATCTAATAGCATACACAAAGCAAAATATACCAAAGTAAACACTTACTGACTGTATAAGCACCACCCATCTATCCCTTCCAAGTGCTGAGACCAATATGGCTGAAAACCCTAGCTTACAAACCCCTAGAAACCACATATGTAAATGAGGACACACAGACAGACAAACAACACAACACCTCACTCCACATAAAACAATACACATGCTACAAGCAACAATAGACAGCTAGACAAGCACCTAACACCACAGGTATGCATGACCGCACACACCACTGCATACACATGCAGCACTCACTATACCAACACACCTACACACTCACACACACATCAAACATGCACAAGAAATCAGGACACCAAAAAATATCCAAAATATGCCACTACATATATATATATATATATATATATATATATATATATATATATATATATATTATATTATATATATATATATATATAATATATATATATATATATATATATATGTGTGTGTGTGTTTACATATATACACACTTATATACATAGTGGACCTTATATTTTTAGGAATTGACAGTTTGTGTTGTCTTGGCTTCGAGTTATCAGTAGTGACATTTAGGTAGAATGCATAGCAATGATGAGGACGTATAAGGTTACAATGCCTATATGTGTGACAAGTATAATAATGAACACCAACGAGATTCGTTGGGTAAGACGTAGGCACAGATAGACTGATTAGAAACAGGCGGTAGTGAATATCGACCCACATCCAGATAAGGCAAAACGCACAGAAAATACAGTACAGGCATTCAATTATTGCACCAGTCGACCGGGCGTCTGCCAGTGCCTGGTTGTACAAACACCCATACACAACAAGCCTAAATACAAGCGAAGCACACCAATTACCCACATAGTTTGTAAATCAAAGCTACTGTCAAAGGTAATCCATACATCCATGACCAGGAAAGTGGGTAACAATCGGGCATGCGGTCGTGTATTATGCCTGGGCTGCCCACGCATTGAGTGCAGGAATTAAATGTCTGCACTGTATAAGTCTGAATATTTCCGGCCATATACATCTGAAGGATTTTTGTGTTATTAACATTCGAATATCCTTACATTGTTGCATACCTTTATGGTTTCTTTTGAAAGTCTCGTTGATTATTGACCAATGGCAATAAGTGTACTTAGTGAATACGGTCCTTATATCCAACAGTGGCACGACTGTTTCTTATAGAGTTCACATTTCTACGATGGTGTAATAGTGACATTACAGATAGGAGAAATAAGCGAACCATAGG
>OZ012690.1:14482514-14487514 GCA_963942565.1 Maea johnstoni
CCCAGTACTGTTAGATATTTCCTATGTTTACTAACTAGTTCGTCCTAAGATCTAGATATGTAATGCCAATTGAACAAGATCAATTACTCTTTGTGTATCCCTTTCCTTTAGTTCGAGTTGTTACTTCCTGTTCATCATTGCTTAAGGGACCTATATATTAGCCAAAACCAAGGATGCAGCCAGTTGTCAGACAAACAACAAATCCTAAACAGTCTATTTTCAATTGTATGGATAAATGATAACCCCGATTTTCAATCTTCACGAAACCTCTATCCAATGTTTTTGGATTAAAAGGCCATTTACCATGAAGGCAGCAGTGCTTATTGATTCTGCACACCAGATCAAAATAATGAGGAATATGAATATAAAAGTCTATAGCTATAAGAGAAGGTTAGCAAAGAGTAAAAATGTTGTTGATTTTATTTTGTCTTTGATAAAAGGAAGGGTTACTTGCAATTTAATATGTTTTGATTTCAAACTTTTTCTATATCAAAGTATTGTTAGAAAATGTATTTCTTTTCTGTGAAATACAGTCATGAATGACACTACTTGGCAGTGCCACCTTTGTAGGATAGGGAAAGATACTAACACTTCTCATGCTGGCGTGATTTTAAATAGTTAATGCATAAAGATGCGCTTATATTAGTAAAACATCTGAATGAATGTAAATCATGTTGAAACTTTTTGAAAAGTTTTTATGCAACTTTTGCAGAGAGCTCGTATGAAGAGCACTGCAGTCTATGATGCAATGCTAAGAGTGTGGGGACAGGAAGTGAGCAATGCCCCTCATTGAGTAACACCTGATAGCAATTGAATTGCATGGCTGCAGTCAGGAGCTGGGCCAGCTGATGGCAATACATAACAATCTCCCCATATGGCATCACTGGGAGAAAAAAGACATCCTGTTCTTGAAGTTTATTACTTTCATATAAGCTTATATGTATGCAAACCTTTAAGGCCCCCTTAGAGGACAATTCCACCTCAGATTGATTTACGTTCAAAATGAGGTTTAAATGTCACCTTTGGTTCATTTTTAAGGTAATTGCAGTACGTTTTTCATCAAAACCCTTATAGTAGTCCTGACTAGCAGAGAGCAAACAAAGAGATCTATCAATAGACCTTACAAAACCTGCCTTCCTTGCAAAGATTACAGTAACTGTTGTTGATGTCCTGATTTTTCCTAAGTACATGTTGAGGTCCAAGGGGGGAAATTTGGAATTCGATCTTGCATATTAGCCTATGAACATGACACCTATTTATGTAGTATGTTATTCATAATAATACTTTGTATGATCAATATTGTAGAAATATCAGAAATCCAAATCTGTATACTCTTAGACCTCTTCTATCTAAATTGAGAATTGCTCATGCCCAAAACAGCGTATATGCTGAGGTCATGGTAATCAGTGTTTTTTCTCACACACTGTAGAAAGCTATTCTTGGGGGCATTAGTCAAGCATATCTTCTAGCTTGAATCGTTGAGAATAGGGAGTACGATGTTCTGTTGACATAAATGAACTGACTAACAGGACCAGAGGGACGTCATTGGTTGCCATCAGCTGAAGGTCATTAATGGACGCTTCGGTTAATAATTCCTTGCTTGCTATGACTTGATTGTCTGCAATATATCTCAAAAACCGTTCGATAAAATACTTTTAGATTTTAAGGGATCCTCTAGTATGTATTATTGTTGGTTCTAAGGACTCAATATTTCACACCAGATAGCAAAGGAAACAGTTCAGCGGTTCATTTACAGAATGTCATTCCTTCAATTCCTAACTACTCTAAATCTGGTAATAAGTGTGTCATAAAATTTTGCGTTTTTTTTCATTTTCAGATTTTTTTCAACTTCTTATTTTTGCGTTTATCACCATTTTAGAAGCGCCATCTATCGTGCACCATTTGAACTAAACGACCCAGCGTATTAAATCCTATGCTTTAGTACAACCACTGCTATTTTAAGGCTGGTTGTCATGGCCAAGTGACCGGACTGGTCACTTGCTCCAGCCAGTGACCTAGAAAGCTTGGTGAACTTACAAACAAAGCTATTTGTTATGTTGTAACTTGTAAGTGATGGGTTTTTTTCACGTGAATATTTCTTGTGTTCCAGTGATGGAGAATGTTGGTCCTAAGGGACAGGTCTTTGGTGGCGTACTACATGGTGCTGGTTTTGGCACTGGATTTGTCCTTGTTGCCGTACTTGGCTATGGCATCCACCATTGGGACCAAATGCAAATGGCGATAACCATCCCCGAGTTCCTGCTCATCATTTACATATGGTAAGTGGAATTTCGAAATTTGATTATCATCACTTCTTTCTGTTATTCAAGGATAAGTCGTGACAGGGCAGTTGTAGGTCATGGAGGAAACTGTAGAATCCAGTGAAAACACACCCAAGTCACTGGCAACGCTCGCACATGCCCTTGCAGGGATTCAATCATGAGTAGTGGTGAGAGACAGGGAGTGCAGTTAGTGACTGCGTCTTAGACTGTTTGTCCATCAGGATAGGCCCCATATGTGAAGTGAAAACCATCCAATTCAAATTATCCCTGTCTTGAGTGTCTAGGTTGCCGGTATGTCACTTTGCAAATCAAAACAGCCACAAACAGAGTGTCTAATATTTTTGCGGTAGTTTTAAATTCGTGTTGAGGGCAATTGGTGTACATATTGCATGCATTTAAAATCATCTTCACCTTCAACTGACAATTTTGGTACATTGTCCTCAGGTGCGGATTTCAGGTTAGGGGTGGAGCGTTATATATAGATGGACGAAGGCCGTGAGTGCCATAGCACAACGCCACTTACTAGTATTGGGAGACTGGATAGTGATTCTGAGGGGCATTTGCAGAGCATATTTGTGTCAGAGATGAACCGTTCTATCAATTCACTTATAGCATTCTCAGTCAGGGATTGGGAGCTTTAGGGCCCCCTGGATCCACCTATGGTCCTTACATATGCTATGACTTGCTTCATCACACATTTTGAAAGGGTACACTAAACTTATATATGTACATATATATATATATATATATATATAGAGAGAGAGAGAGAGAGAGAGAGAGAGAGATGTATAAATATGTATGTATATATATATAAATATATATATATATATATATATATATACTAGAAAAGTACCCGTCCTGCGGACGGAAACCGTGAAATATCTTATAACGACATACATATCAGAGCACCCAGATATCTCTGACACCACACATTTAGGGTCACCTAACCTATGTATCAATAATTCAAGAAGAAACAGATATACCATCGACAAATAAGATCAAGGTTTATCATACCGGCTGTAATAAGAATATAGTGCTGTGTATGTTCATGATATCACTGATATATCTAATTATAATCATTTCCACTCAAAACTATTTTCAAAGTGAAAGTATGGCGTAACATATGTCATTTGTACATCTATCTGTCTGTCTGTCCGAATGTCCCTCTCCCCCCCCCCTCTCTCTCTCTCTCTCTCTCTCTCTCTCTCTCTCTCTCTCTCTCTCTCTTTCTCTGTATCTCTCCCTGCCCCCCGTATCTCTCTCGCTGTATGTCTCTCTCATTGTATCTCTCTCCCCCCTCTCTCGCTCGTATCTCTCTCTCGTTGTATCTCTCTCTCTGTATCGATCTCCCTGCCCCTCACTCTCGCTTGTATCTCTCTCATTGTATCTCTCTCTCTCGCTCTCATTGTATCTCTCTCTGTATCTCTCTCCCTCCCCCGCTCTCTCTTTATATCTCTCTCTCCCTCCCTTCTGTCTCGTTCTCTGTCTCGCTCTCTGTCTCTCCCTCCCCTCTCTCTCGTTCTCTGTATCGCTGTCTGTCTCTCTGTCTCTCCCTCGTCACACCTGAACACACGTTCCTTAGTCCTACAGTACATGCACTGAGCGCTTGCTATTTTGAGTCTCAGGTGCCACCTCCCGGACTGGCACACATCGTCTTTACAGCAGAAGGGCTGAGAGATGGTTACAAAGTATCATCTATTTCACATTGATACTTGTTTCCGATCTATCGAGTTTGCTATTTTCTATTGAAATACCTACATAAAAAGTTTTTTTTAACTTTTTAACAGCTGCAATTTAAAATGTTTATATCAAACTGACCTTTCATTTTCTTTAAACTGAGAAAGTGCAATGGTTAATACAAAATACTGTTTTAAATTACATGTAAACCCACCATATATTGAGGCAATATCACCTTATCATTTCACCATCTTCAATGAAATCCAAGTTATCCATCTATCCCCGAATATCCTGTTTTTATCTCATTCTCCTAAGATTCTCCTCTTCCTTATCAATGGCGAAGAGAACAGTCAAAGTTAAACTGCCGTCTGTATGCCCTAGACGTCATTCAAACCCTGTCCTGTTTGTTCCACTTAAGCCTTATGTTCTCGTTGCGTCGGGCTCGACCCCCTCGCAAATAAAACCGCAGGCACACCAGTGGGTGTTGTGGTTAGGGCCTCATTGTTCGCAGCTATTTTGGGGTGGCTTGCCTATTAACTTGGTTTCAACCTGATCAGGTGCACATGTTCTCCTCAACGGACCTCCCGGGGAGATATGCAGTTCTAAAAATCATCATCAAGAGCACATTTTTGTTTAACTTTTTGAAATTTGTTTACGTTAAAAACCATATGTCACACTCGGATATCCGTAAGACCACACATTGAATGCCACCTAACCCTAACCTATGTATCAATAATTCAAGAAACTTGGCATATAGATATACCATTTCATAAATAAGATCATGGGTTATTAAACCGGCTGTAATAAAAGATGGGACATTTATGATTTCACTGATACATATAATCTTAATCATTTCTACTCAAAACTATTTTCAAAGTTAGAGTATGGCGTAATATATCATTTCTCTCTCTCTCTCTCTCTCTCTGTATACATATATATATATATATATATATATATATATATATATATATATATATATATATATATATATATATATATATATATATATATATATATATATATATACATATATATATATAT
>OZ012690.1:14492514-14495014 GCA_963942565.1 Maea johnstoni
TACTAGTATTGACCTGAACAGAGAAACGCATTATCTGAAACCATAGACTAGGAGCTAGTCTACTGGATATCAAGAGACAAGCAGAAATCTTCGACTGGCAAGGTTCCGGGGTGGGGGCCGGGGAGGAGGGGTCGGGATCTAGACGTAACCGGATTCGAGGGCTCTGAACGCTAGCGTTAGAGTTCAACTGTAGTCAGCCTTTGACAGGTAGAATACATTATGTAGTGATGTCGTGAATAAGTGGATTTTGGAATGGAGTTGATCTTTGAAACAGAGCAGCCAGAAACCAAAGTCAGGCGTAATATTGAAACCACGCATTAAGGTGATGAGTACCATTGCAAGCGAGTTAAAAAGCCCCATCCCAAAACCCACCTCACAGCAGCATAATCATATAACAAGGTGAATATACAGGTTCCTGAGTGTTATCAGGAAGAGAATATCATAGCCAGCCGTCTGTAGTCAACCCATATTCTAATTCATTTCAATATTTACAACTTTTCACTCAAATGACATAATCTCATTACTTTCGCAGGTGATGGTCACTACAGGTTCACAGTTACCTTAGGGATATCATTGACTATGCCCAATAAGAAGTAATTTTTTAATCTTTTACTGCTAAAGATTTTTACAGGCCATAACATTGAAAATCTTAGTGAGATATCTCGTGTGTGGAGGCATGGGAACCCCTTTGATAGTAGTGGACATACCTCGCTGATCACTTCTGAGCACTGGAAACAAAAGAAAGTTGCACAAAGGTACACCTTGACGATCTTAAGACAATGGCTTGTGGTCAGGATGTTATAAATAGGTGCTAGCTATGAGTACGTGAGGTTACCAAGTGTAGTTGGTGTGGAGATTTATAACTAAAATTTTCAACGTTATGGCCTGTACAAATCTTCAGCAGTAAAATATCAAAAAAATACTTTTTATTGGGCATAGTCAATGATATCCCTAAAGTAACTCTGAACCTGCAGTAACCATCACTTGCGTAATAAATGATAATATGTCATTTGAAAGAAAAGTTGTAAATTTTGAAATAAAACAGAATATGGATTGAAATATGACAGGTGGCGATGATATTCTCTACCTGATAACACTCAGAAACCTGGAGATACACCTAGTTATAGGATTATGCTGCTTTGAGGTGTGTTTTGGGACAGGGCTTTTAACTGTCTTGCAATGGTACCCATCACCTTAACATTATGTATGGGAAAATTATTTGGATGTTTTCGCGCCCGGTCTACTCCCAGCTCATGTCGCAATGGGGGAAACGCATTCCGGCAGGCCATACTATGTCACGTGGTTCCGTCTTGTCACGCCATGTCGGATTGGACAGTCCCAGTCAGTGATGATGCTGAAATTACTGCTGAACTGGCTATAATCATTACTACCCCTTGAAACATGTATCCGTGCCCCTGCCTCCCTATTTTGGTGCGCGGATCCACCATCTACTATATGGTTAACCATTACGCTCTGTTACCCTCAGGACCACTATCTTCATATTACGTTCCCCTCCTTTCATCTCCACTCCTATCACCTTGCTTCGGATTTTTTCTGAATGCTTGTTGAATGGTAGCCTATCTACAAGGCTCTATTTGGATTTTACTGTATGATTGCATGTAAAAGCCTGCACCTCTACTACATAGGTACTTGTGGCCCGCTCGCTGCTGGGCATTTGGTCCGCACAATTGCCACACGAGGGGGTTTATTTCCAACTGACCTCCTAGTATACCGTAGTGCCATCTATCCACAATGGAAGACATTTGAATATGGCCTGGGAGGCAGGCTAGTTGAATGGTTATTGTCGAAGGAGGTCTAATCCGAGATAAACGGTATTTGTAACTAGGCTGTACATTCATTCCTGCACTAAATGCCTTGGCAGCTAGGGCATCATACACGATCTCACGCCCGATTGCCACCAAGTATCCTGGCCATGGGGACATGGATGACCTAACAACTGAATGTAGCTTTTATTCGCAAGCTATGTGGGCCATCTATGTGTTTGGCTTGTTTTTTGACATGTTACCCATGGGTGTTGGTACAACCAGGCACTGGCAGACGTCCGGTCGACTGGTGCAGGAACTACATGTCTGCACTGTATTCGTGAAGCACCTTTCTTCCGGGACAAACAGCACGGACCCTTGTGGTGTCTTAACCCTTATGCTGCTGGTAACTAATTTGACCAATACAAAATTATGCCAAAAGCTGAAAAATGACTGAAACCCTGTGAAATGGGTACTCATTTGAAAGTACTCAGCGAGAGCTTTCAAATGAATACCAACATGACAGGGTTTAGATGATTTTCAAAGATTTTTGCGTCCTTTTGCTTTGGACGAAAGTAGACTTAGCACTGGAAGGGTTATTATAAGCGGCAAGAATGTGTTACTCTGATACGGAATAATTAACCGTATGCAAAAAGATAGGCACTCATATTTAGTATCAAAATGTTCTATTTTCTTATCATGAGAAACGCATGTAGGAATCCAGAGGGGTTATGTTT
>OZ012690.1:14497514-14514683 GCA_963942565.1 Maea johnstoni
ATAGATAGATTGATAGATATGGCGATATATCCATCCGCGTGTATCGATTGACAATATTTTCAAGCAATATTTTGAAAAGCTTTTCACTGCAATGTGTTGTTCCTCTTCGAATATTTTCAATTATATGTGGAATGTTATCTTCATGTTGAGTGTTGTCACGCAATGTGCACATGTGTTATCGTGATAAGTTCCTCAATGATGGAGCGATACAATTGTCCGCGTAGATATGTAAGCGGGCAGTTTTAGAGATATAACCACGATAATATATTTTTATTACCGCTGTTTTCATTTCTACTTGATAGTGATAGTCTAGTACACCAAGAGTATCACCACTAGGTGGTGTCCTTGGCTGGCCCCTAAGAATGGATATCAAAACAAAAGATTACACATGAGCGGTGTTCACTCCCCACGAACCTCGACCTAGCAGCTTTCTATTGTGGTACGGTCAAGAGAACAAAAGGCTGGCCCCTTTGGGCCTTCCGTGTTAAATTGGTCCCAAACGACATGGCTGTCTGCTTTAACCATGCAGATTCATTCGAGCTAGACCATTTTGACCAAATTTTTTATCTCATTTTTTGGCTGAAAGTGAATAACGATACATTCTTCGGAGCCAGTATTTTAGAATATGACAGATATGAACCCCCTCTAGGTGCAAGGTCACGTCACAGGTACCTTGAATTCTGACAGGACCTGAAAATCAGCATTTACGTGCTGTTAGTAATTTTGAGGCTTATGGGAACATTCAAAAATGTTTTTTAAAATACTCATCGTGCAGATCCGCTGTTAAGGTATGACCTTGCACCTTACCAAAGACATAAATGATCATATGGTAGACTCTCATTTTCAAGTAAAGGGTAATTCTTGACA
Source organism: Maea johnstoni (assembly GCA_963942565.1). Lineage (NCBI taxonomy): Eukaryota > Metazoa > Annelida > Polychaeta > Spionida > Magelonidae > Maea > Maea johnstoni. Next base: position 14,498,382 of record OZ012690.1, read on the forward strand.
TTTTGCCAAAAAACGAAACACATCCAGATATGTTCTTTAAGGGTGCCGCATTACCTCAAAATAGTCACTTATTGATAAGTTTACCATTATTCGGCAACTATGAGATGTAACCTTTACAATAGTATAAGTGCCGTTATCTTCATTAAACTCAGTTTTCAGATATTCAAGTTTTAAAAGTGACCCGTGTATCGAGTAGGGTTCTACCTTAACTAATTTATATATATATATATATATATATATATATATATATATATATATATATATATATATATATATATATATATATATATATATATATATATATATATGTGTGTGTGTGTGTGTGTATGTATATATCATCAGTCAACTATTAGTGAAAATGAGACTTTCGGATATTGATATCCAAAACGATCATGAGAGTCGACGTGTGCACGTTTTTTTGCCATGAAAACCGTTCGCCTCAACATCAAGGCGGATCGCTGCATAATCAATAGGGAAACAATCATGTCGGTATACCGTATACTGCTTACCAGTTCTGAGACATCTTCATAAGGAAAGAAAATAATGAACCGAGTTGGCCTATGCTTGGGAATAGACGTGTATGATTTATTGCTATGCGTAGGATGTACATTTGTTCAGATGTACATGTCTCTCTGGGGAACTGTAATAACAATTGATGGGGGAGGGGGATCTACCAGGCCATACTAGCTGTGTAGCCGCGTATGGTTCATACAACATTGTATCGCATTGCACACTCCTGGACGTATAGAAACAGTTCTCTCTCTCTCTCTCTCTCTCTCTCTCTCTCTCTCTCTCTCTCTCTCTCTCTCTCTCTCTCACACACGCGTACATACATTTCATCATGAGCAAAAATGTGCTATGTAGCTGTGTATGGTCCATGCAACATTGTATCGCATTGCACACTTATTTTCATTTTCACCTCTCTCTCTCTCTCTCTCTCTCTCTCTCTCTCTCTCTCTCTCTCTCTCTCTCTTTTAATGCGTACATACAATTCATCATGAGCAAGTCAGTTGGAGAAGAAATGTGTCTATCTCACTAAACTATACAGACAAAAATTGACAATATCATCCTTTATTAAGGATGCGCTATACGTTAGTGATGAAATCGAGCAAGCTCGCAAAATATACAAGAGTTGGTGCAAAAACGTCCAGATATTTCCATATAGATCAGACCATGCACGCACTGCATGTGTGAATGGGTTCAAGATGTTCTAGGACTATTCAATGATGTTTTGTTCTTTTTACCTGTCCAGGATAATACCGGAGTCTCCCAGGTGGCTAGTACAAAATGGACGTATGGAGGAGGCGGAAGCCATCCTGCGCAGAATCGCCAGAGTCAATAAGGTTCCACTTCGTCCGGATATCACAAAGTGCTTAGCAAGAATTCAGGTAAGATATCTTCCAATAAAACTTTGAATAAATAACTTGTTCCGTATGTTCTTTCGAAAATACGGTGTGATGGTGCAAGTGTGAATGGCAAAAAAATCCACAGTTTTTCCAAAAACAGTAGAATTTTTTACCACAGTTTTCCTAAAAAAACAGCGGAAGATAATCTTTTTTTTTCTGCCGTTCACACCGGCACCATCGTATGTTTCGAAAACGATAATGTGAAAAGTTGTTACATGTTACTCGAACTGTACTATTATACCTCACGTGAGGATACTCGTATCCTATTGGATGAGAGCCATGTGATAAAATTGTTGGCTACCCGTGTCTCTGTAGGTTCCTTGACAGCGGTCACCATTCATCGTAATGGCACCCATTGTCAAGGAGCCATGAATTGTAAACCTACCGTTTCATGATTCCCTATATTGTTGATGACGTCATGCTTTCAAGATCCCCACGCGTGGCGAAAGTTCGTCAAGACCTGAGCAAATGGCGCCGTCAACAATGTAATTATCTCATTATTGAGAACAAGGATAGCGAAAATAACATGCGCTAGTGTCTGAATTTAGAGAAAAAAGTAAAATCTCAACCTATTTGAGATTGTAGGTGGTTCGGTATGATAAAACAAATATAACATCCCAGCATGGTCTGCCTGGTAAACCTGCTGCTCCGATTTTGCACTGTCCAAGTGAGTTTTGTTGGTTTCAACTTGTCATGGATTTTGCGTGCCCGGGGGTGAGCGGGATGTGATATCTCCGCCTGTTGGGGGCGTACTTTCGTGATGACCAGTATACTCTTCATCAAACGACCTTTCAGGCAGTGTATACTTTGTATAGGCTTAGTGATTAAAAAACGAAAAGTAGATAAAGATCTACGGGAATAACGTTAACCCTATGGGTTACATAAGCTACAAGTACGGTTGTAGATGCAAAGCATCAATAGTCAAAAGGCGGGGCCAAGTTATTTATGAACTTGTGAGGGAACCGGATGTATAAAGAACATTAACATTATAGAGGAAAATAATTTATAATGATGATGATTGATTGATTGATTTTATTGACCTCAAAACAAACTCAGTACAGAGTTATAAGTCATTGATATACATCCTGACAGATAAGAATACAAGTATAAAGATCTTAAAACAAGTATACAGAGGGAATATGAACTTAAAATTAAATGCACTCTCTGAGAGAGAATAAAGCATTTACAAATTTACCAACCATTTTTATGACTTCGGGATCAGTGCTTGACATAGCCAGAATGAACTTCTGATTGTCACACTGATTCTCGAAGTCATTAAGTAACATACTGAGCTTATGAAAAAATGGAACCCTTAGGTCGTTATAACGTTGACACTGTACAAACACATGTATCTCATCTTCAACCCCATTAATACAAGATGGACAAATCCGATCCTCAGGAGGGATCTTTGGGCGCTGCCACCTTCCTGTTTCTATATATAAGTTATGTGAGCTCAATCGAAATCTTGACAAAAATCTTCTTGTAACTGAATTTTTAATCTCCAGCAAATAGGGTTCTAGTTTAATTTCTGTTTTAAAGAGTCTGTAGGTCCGAAGGATAGGACATACTCTAATGTCTACAGTTTGGGATTGCCATCTATCCCAGTACTGTTTATATATAATGACTAGATTTGTATCATTTTTGTAGAAATAAAACAAATATCGGAATTCTAGGCGCAAGCTGGAGACTTCGAAATCTCTTGGGTGCGAAGCTACTAGGGTACGCATCAGTTTGGTTACGAACCAGTTTGGTTACGAAGTCTCCGGATTTCATTCTATACACATAGTAGACGAGTGGCAGTCCTATAAGCCGCTTCACGCCAACAATAGATGGTGGGCGATACCAGTCCCTAATCCGTGACGTGATTGTGAGACTGGCGCTAGTCTATACACAGAGTACTTTTTTTCTTAGTAATTTTCCTTCCTATACTGAAAAATATACTTTATGTCCGCTTAAAATATTTTATATATTTGAAAACTTAATGCTAAATTAAAATAGGGAAGGCACGATTTTCCGCGGCAAAGGCAACATTTATATTATAACCAATCAGAATAGAGAATTATATTCAGTCCGGCCTCAGGATTTAGATCACGTGACGTCTGCCCATGTACATCTCAAAACACCTTCCCAGATAAGGCGGGCCCGATGGCCCCGCCAATAAGGAGCGCCCTCATTCTTTTGTGATGGCTACTAAATTGAGCCCTTTTCCCCATTATAAAGGCTGCTTTAAGGAAGTGGGAGAGGAGGATATCACAAGATTGTGTGGTAGGTTGTTCGGTAACATAAAACAAATGCAACATCTCTGTGGGGTTGCCAAATGATTGTATCCCCATCGGGAAGTTTGTCACCCTCGGGTGACAAAGCTCCCTCGGGGGATACAATCATGTTGGCAACCCCACAGAGATGTTGCATGTATTTTTTATTGCACGACGTTTATCTATTTCGCTCGTGTGTTGATTTTATTTATTTTGACCATTATGTTGGGTGTATAAGTTTAGATACAATACAATAATTTTAGGATAAAGATATAGTATAATTATATGATGATTAAATATCAAGCATGATTATAACCATACTTCCTTCTCTTTTAACCTCCTCACCCTCCTATTATTGCCTCTGATGTTGCCACTGCTATACTACTACTATTACTACTACTACTACTACTACTGCTACTACTACTACTACTACTACTACTACTACTACTACTACTACTACTACTACTACTACTACTATTACTACTACTACTACTACTTCTACTACTGCTGCTGCTGCTGCTGCTCTGACTACTACTACTATTACTGCTGCTGCTCCGACTACTGCTACTGCTACTACTACTACTACTACTACTACTACTACTACTACTACTACTACCACTGCTTATACTACTAATACTTCTACTAATACTTCATTCGGTAATTGTAATATATTATGTCTTATAGGGTAGTGATAACACGGAAAAGAAAAAGGCCAATCTATTTGACTTACTACGAACTCCCAATCTGAGAAAGAGGTCGTTGATAGCATTTTATCAATGGTAAGTGCTGGTTAACATATTTCAATAAACGTAATCAAATACTAATAAATTTTATTAGAAAATATAGTTATGTGGATAAGCATTTCATCATTAGTTTCCATTTTTACGTTAGAAGTAGTTTTAGTAGTAGAAGTAATTATTGTTGTTTTTGTTTTTGTTGTAGCAGCATATGTATTGATAGGTATCTACTGCATATTGCGCCGAGTGCTCGCTGGGTCTCACCACAGCACAAGGTCCAGAAGTTGAAACTCTTCCTGGTGAAAGTAAATATTTTGCCAGAAGGTTAAATTTACCAAATAGTTAGCTTAGATTCTTGGCTGTTGTTCGGCTATACCAGGCACCATGTGCTCAGGATGGCCAAATATGGTAAAATTCATCTTATGCCCCAGTCACACTAGAGTCCGACTATCGCACGATTTCAAAATCCGCAGGTTGGACCTAATAATTTTACTTATCGTGTTATAGACGGATCCGAGGCCAAAAACGGAATTGGAACCGTCTAAAAAAAGTCGGCACTGGTTTGCTCTCCTGTTTGCAAATTAGTACCGATTTCGAGTCAATACTTTGAATTTAAATATTGGATGCAAGTCAAGTATTTAGACGTATTGCACGAATATCTTGCGATTATCGTGAGATTATCGCAAAACATAAATTATTGATTTGCGATTACCGAGCAATATAATCGGCTCTGAACGTCCAATGAGTCATGCAGGCGTGACTGTAAATTTGCCTATTTTCATCGTCCAGTTCCGATCTTAACCCTTCCAATGCTGAGGTTGCTTTCTTCCAAAGCACAAGGGTGCAACGATTTCTGAAAAACATCTAAACCCTGTCATTTTGGTATTCATTAGAAAGCTATCGCTGAGTACTCTCATATGAGTACCTACTTGCCATGGTTTCAATAATTTTTAAGGATTTTTGCATCATTTTGTATTGGCAAAATTAGTCACCAGCAGCATAAGGATTAAAATTACCACAATCGGAGCTGAGATAGTAAAACCATATGATGCCATCTACTTTGAGCCATTGCTGGGACTGCAACATGGGGATTGTTAATATTTTAGGACTGACACCTAGTCTACCTAATGCTTTTTCTGTGTTTCCTGGTTGCCTACATTTATATTTACTCTAGATCTGTCCCGGTTCGAATCCCACCCGGGGCATATGATAGAGTGTCCAGTGACTTGGGGTTAGGCGGTGGTTTTCACTGGGTAGTCCAGTTTCCTCCACCAGTTACAACTGGCTAGTCATGACTTAGCCGCAATATAGCAGAAAAAGTCACGATTTTGTGCCTGCCCACAATTTGGGCAAAATTGTCAAAAAGGGGCTGCTGTTTCAAATTTACATTTCTTTCTTCCATTTTATTGTTCTCTCCATTTTTAGGTTTGTTATAAGTATGGTGTACTGGGGAATCTCCATGAACGGCTCAAAGCTTCCGGGAGGGGACCAGTTGGCCAATACACTCATCGCTGGACTGGTCGAGTTCCCCGCCCTGACGCTGACAGCACTCTGCCTATTCTACTGGGGGCGGAAGCCCGCTCTCGTCATCTCCGTGGTACTGGCTGGCATGGGGTGCATCATAGCTGCAGCGGTACCCAAAGAAGCGGGTGCGTTTTCCTTTTGCATCTGAAATGCACACTTGGTCTGATAACTTTGGAGTATAACGCATATATATATATATAATTATATATATATATATATATATATATATATATATATATATATATATATATATATATGTATCAGAGATATATGCAACATAGATAAAGAAGCATTGTTAAGCTGAAAATTAGGCACAACCTTCAGCCAAAGATTCCTCAAACTGTTGCGTCGTTATAAATATGTCTTCATAAATTTCAACGCAGCCCTATGGAATGACATTAATGCATTTATTCACTATTTCTCTTTAAAGAAAAATCATTTTTCTTTAAAGAAAAATCATTTTTCTTTAAAGAAAAATCAGCCTTACAACGCCTTGGCTGACCATTTCACTCCAATTCAAGATTATTACGCCACGTTGTCTGTATTGAATCATCTGATTGATGGCATGTTAATCTGTTTGCTAGACACGTGGAGAACCACGTTGAGCGATAATTGGGAGTCTTGCATGATCATGTAATTCTAAGACGTGAGGGTATCTCATTGCGCGATATTAGGGAAGTATCGGCTTCCCATATTTTCTGTTTGTTGACCTTTGTTATAAAACTATTGCTTTTAATTGTGGCCCCCATAAATTGACATGTAGTAGTTTTAATTCCAAGGCTAAGAGAAAGATTAAGGGAGCAGAAACAAACTTATTCACATCTTCTGGCCTAGGAAAATCAGGACATACACCTACAAAATAAACCATTAGAAAAACCTTGGATGAAGAAAAGAATGGATTTATTGCGAGAGACCAATTGCTATATGCCCTATAGTTAAGTGTTGGACTCATGCCAGGAGTACCAGATAAGGCATCAACGCGAGGTCACGTGGGAACAAGGACCAATCAGGGCTCTCGCATCGATTACATTACAGAGAAACCTTATCTCCACCACCAGCTGGGGGTGCCCAGAGCACCAAATTCTGGCCTATTAGCAACTATTAGTTGTCACTGGTTGAGGCTAGGATGCATGTTCAGGTTGACCGGCTGGTTTCGAATCCACTTGTGTTTGGTCATGTAAGGAAAAACATACTGAGATCCCCTGTTTCACGAAAAGTATTTGTATTCTTCAACATTTACATTAAAATAGTTTCTCTGAACAGTACATCAATTCCAGGATATGAAAAAAATAACAGGAATGAAACATGTATTTGAATTCAATTCACAAAGAAAATGTGTTGGTCAAGTTCCGATTAACAATTATAGTTTGAAAAAAATGTACGTCATTCCGCCCAATGATGTGACACAATAAGCCCCGCCCATGTACAATTATCCCTTATCTAGCTTCAACCACTGTGATATATGTGCTCAACATGTGCACACATTGACCGGAACTACTTTTTAAACTTGATTTTTCTCTAAAGAAAAATGATTTTTCTTTAAAGAGAAATCATTTTTCTTTAAAGAAAAATCAATCTATTTCTCTTTAAAGAGAAATGATTTTCCTTTAAAAAAAATGATTTCTCTTTAAAGAAAAATCATTTTTCTTTAAAGAAAAATCATTTCTCTTTAAAGAAAAATGATGCCTATTTTTCTTTAAAGAAAAATGATTTTTCTTTAAAGAAAAATGATTTTTCTTTAAAGGAAAATGATTTTTCTTTAAAGAAAAATGATTTTTCTTTAAAGGAAAATGATTTTTCTTTAAAGGAAGATGATTTTTCTTTAAAGAAAAATGTCTGATTTTTCTTTAAAGAAAAATCGATCTATTTTTCTTTAAAGAAAAATGATTTTTCTTTAAAGAAAAATATTTTTTCTTTAAAGAAAAATGATTTTTCTTTAAAGAGAAATAGTGATTAAATGCATTAATGGCATTCCATACAGCCCTTATTTTCCTATTGCTCAGGGCATGTTATTGTAAGAAAGTTAATGTTGATTTTTGTTGATTTGTCCTAGCAATCATATTTCCTCCAACATTAATATGTGCCCAGCCATAATTTCGCCTGATTATGACAGAAAGGTGATGATGAACAAAGTTCCAAATCCATATGCGCCAGACTAAATGTATGATTAATGGTTGTCTTTTTGATTATTCATTTATTCTCTATAAACAATCAAATATACTTTCGTGTTGTATTAGAACACCTGTACCTCGCAGAAGTCTTCCACTGAATTATTTTAATTTTCTTTCCATTTCAGGAGATGGCTGGGCTGTGGTATCCCTTGCCATGTTAGCGAAGCTTGGAGCCTCATCAGGCTTCGTAATGACGTTCCAATACACAGGCGAGGCTTTCCCTACGGTCGTCAGGAATACCTCAGTCGGGAGTGGATCACTTTGCGCCCGTATAGGAAGTTTATTGGCTCCCTTCATTTACCTCTTAGTAAGTAATCACTACCATACAGGGGTTAGCAGCGAATGCCGGGCTCTCCGGTTTCCTCCACCACAATAGGCCAGTAAAGTATAAGTCACAATATGGCAGAAAAAGTGACGAAAATCGAAGTTCCAAATTCAGTACCGCACATTTGGACTGTTTTGCATTTGGAAATATTGTGGTTTGAAATATTGGTGGTTTGTACAATAATAATAATAATAATATTGTCATTTGATATTGCGCTCTTTCCATATAAACATGCTCAAAGGCGCATTACAATTCATTGTCAAAGGATAGATGTTGATATCCATATAGTTATTTGATAAATACATCTTTGAACAGATGCTTTTTCAGTTGTCGTTTGAAGATTGCCACACTCCCAGCTGCCCGAATATTATCTGGGAGCTGATTCCATAGTTTTGGGGCACAGGCACTAAATGATCTGTCACCGTAGGTTTTCATGTTGGTTCTCGGCTCGCAGAGTAAGTTCTTGGATGTTGATCTCAGTGTCCCTGGTAGGACATACTCTTTCAGCATTTCCCTCAGGTAAGAGGGTGCAGTTCCATGCAAACACTTGTACGCCAGGAGCAGAATCTTAAATTCAATTCTCTTCCTGACTGGTAACCAGTGAAGTTCCTTTAGTACTGGAGTGATATGGTCATGCTTCTTTGTTAGCGTGATCACCTTGACAGCATTATTTTGTACTCTCTGGAGCTTACATATTAGCTCTTCAGGTATTCCACAGAGAAGTCCATTGCAGTAGTGGAATCTTGAGGTTATCAGGGATATGACAGCACCTTTAGTTGATTTTGCAGTCAAGTATTTTCTGATCCTTCCGATGTTTCTAAGGTGATAGCTTGCAGATTTGACTGCCTTTGACACATGTGCAGCCATATTCATGCTTGGATCAAAAACAGAGCCCAGATTGCCGCTAGGTATATTGATAATCTTAACAATCTCACCATTTACAGAGATGCTAGGCACAGATATTTTGGCTCGCTGCTTAGGGGTACCTAGCACTAGGACTTCCGTTTTGTCTGCATTCAGTTTTAGCTTGTTCTGTGACATCTATGTCAGTGAGGCAGCCCTCTAGCCTAGCAACTCCTATGTCCACAGCTTGTTGAGTGATGGGTTTTATTACCAGATAGAGCTGTGTGTCGTCTGCATATATGTGAAGCTCTAAACCATGCTTTCTGATGAGTTTTCCAAGGTGTAGGAAGTAGATCAGGAACAACAATGGTCCTAACACTGATCCCTGTGGTACGGACCACAGAATGTCCTGTAACTCAGAGAATGACTTGTCAATCTTGATGCGGAGTGTGCGACCTGACAGGTAAGACTTACACCAAGCAAGTGCTTGACCCGTAATACCTAGTGTATTTACCATTCTGCTGAATAGAATATCATGGTCGATGGTGTCGAATGCCGCACTCAGATCTAACAATCAGCAAGCTATTCCAGATGTAAAGTCGATCCTGTTGTAGATGATCATCGTTGCCCACCATTTTGGTCTCCTAATGAAAGACAGGGGCTACCTCTATGCTGGGCGATCTAATGCCGATTATTTGTTGTTTTCTGTACCTACTCCATTGCATCAACGTATTGTATTCTCAAGGTAAAGGTATTAAGTTTATAGTGTTGTATCCACCGAAATGTTCACGCGACCTTCCTTCCCTAGCAGGTCCGTACACACGGAGACCATTTCAATCTCCCAAGCAATATTCCAGAGCAGCTGGCAGCATATAGCACGCAAGCTCTAGGTACTGCCTTATCAATGCTAAGTAACCATTTTGCAGCTGGGAAGACTAAAGCAATATGGAATAAACTGTCTTGCCAAAGGACACACCAAAGTGCCCAGGTCTGGAATTTAACCGGCGACCTACTGATTACTCGTCCAACAACTCACCAACTGAGCTACTTTGTCCCCCTAAACTACTGTAAATTCGGAAAAGATTGCATTAGTTAAATTTTTGCCTTTTTTGCGTATAGCCTCGGACGCAAAATTAAAATTCGCAATGATTAGCGCTGCCACTTTAAGTGTATAGCTGGCACTCCATGTTCGCAAAGTTAAAAAACGTGAAAATCGATTTTCTTTAAATTCGCAAAATTTACTCTACATAATTTTTTCTGAATTTACAGTATTGTAACCCGTTCTAGTCTGATTTCTCCCACCCTAGTCATGTGCCATTTCTGTCATTTTAGGGGGACGTCTCCCATGAGATGCTACCAATCGTCACATTCGGAATCCTATCCATCCTCGCTGCTGGCCTAGCTCTTCTTCTACCAGAAACTACAAATCAACCCCTTCCAGAAACAATAGAGGACGGCGAACTGTTTGGAACGTAAGATTGTTATGTTTTGCTATACCACTTTTAAAATATCTTAAGGCACTAGTACAGAGACTGCAAACACAAGATGCAAAACGTAAGATTATTATGTTTTGCTATACCACTTTTAAAACATCTTAAGGCAATAGTGCAGAGACTGCAAAACACAAACATGTATATATATATGTATTGCTGTTTAGAAAAAAGCTCACTTTTTCTGTGAAAGAGGGCCTCATTACTAATCCCCAGTTTGACTGTCATATACATATTGTTAATCACAACTTTGGGATTGGTATAAATTGGCCGGTGAATTCAAACATGGTTTCAGAGTTCGGTCGTCATGATAATTTAGTAATGTTTAACTTATAGTCCACATGCGTCTTATACATTAACATGTTTTGTTTTTATATACGAAAGAGCATACGTGACAGGCAAAAAAAATAATTTCCAACACCTTTTGTAAAACGTGTGAAAAAAATCTATTCTGACGTTTTCTGCCTGTCACGTATGCTCCCCCGTATTTCAAAGTTGTTTGACTGCCAATGAACACATTATATTTGTTTTGAATTTTCCTATTTTTTGGTATATTTTAGGCCAGGGTACAAACAGCAAATGATGCACAAAGCTTTGGAGAATGGTGAAGCAGCACCACTTGCAGAGGACATGGCAGACGAAAAATTATGAAAATAGTACAGCGTGAGAGATAGTAACCCTTTAATCACCTTTGCAGCTACACCGGATATACGGATACCCATAAAGGACTGACTATTTTGTAAATATTGATTTTACCAAAACATTGGGAAATATTCAAAGGAGAACTTTTTCTTAGAATACAACTACCAAATCTTTTTCAACTATGTCTATAAAGAATGTATCATTCTTGAGGTATTTGAAGAAGTGGCGTATATACTGTAAATCACATATGTATAGCGGGAGCAATAAGATAGCAATAATAGCGCTCTGCCCATATGTGCTATTGTAAAATCCCCGTTTTTATTAAATTCTTAATTGAACTTGCTTCTGCTGTTCCCGTTAACCGCTATACTTAGATCACGCTATCCAGGACAGTAACGTAATAGCGCTGTTTAATGTTCACGCCATAATTAATTGATTTACAGTATGTCTATAAAGAATGTATCATTCTTGTGTTATTTGAAGAAGTGGCTTGTATACACGTTAGGTATTAATACCATTTCTAAGCTTGAATGTGGCCATACATAACAGACTATGTAATTTGTGAGACAATGCACACAATAATACAATGGATAAGGGACAGTTTTGAGTGGAATCGCACAAAATATTATCTTTCAATTTACTTTAAAATATATTTGTGTCGTCTTTCTTCGACGTGTGAGAAATTTACCAGCAAATTAAAATGGTTTTCAACAGATACTGCGGTTCGGACAAGAAACATTAAAGAAATATTAAACATTCTAATGCTGAGACTACTTTCGTCCAAAGCACAAGGATGCAAAGATCTTTGAAAACCATGTCGTGTTGGTATTCACTGGATAACTCTCGCTGAGTAATCTTAGATGAGTACCCATGTGTAGTCATTTTACAGGTTTTTTGCATTGGCAAAATTAGCCACCAGCATAAGGATAAAAAGAAGTCAAAAACCATTGCTGCAGTAGCTGCACTAATGTGCAACAGTTGCCCAGTGAAACAACTTCGTTTTGGATTGGATTGATAGCTTTAAAAAAGTACAAGAGATGCCATTCTGAAAAATGTCTTTTTTAACCCTTTCAATGCTGAGGCTACTTTCACCCAAAGCACAATGATTCGAAGATTCTTGAAAATCATCCAAACCCTGTCATGTTGGTATTCAATTGATAGCTGGAATGATAGCTATAAGAAAGTACAAGAGGTGTCATTCTGAAAAAAATGACTTTGTTAACTGTTTCAATACTGAGACTACTTTCATCCACAGCACAAGGATTCGAAGATATTTGAAAATCGTCTAAACCCTGTCATGTTGGTATTCAATTGATAGCTCTCTTCGAGTACTTTCATATGAGTACCCCCATGCGCCAGGGGTTTAGTCAATTTTACGTGTTCTTTGCATTATTGTGTATTGGCTTAATTAGCCACTAGCAGCATAAGGGTTGAAAGAGGCCCAACAAAAGTCATTAGTGCAATGGCTGCACTAACGTAAGCGCAAGAGTTGTACTGTTATTAACAACTTCGGTTTGTATTTGAATGATAGTTCTGAAAAAAATGTCTTTGTTAGAACTAAATGTGGTCTGTTAAGAAAGGCTGTCTTTGCTATCAGGCGAAATATGTGTGATTATCTGGTAGAACTGACAGGGGGTCAATTTGTCGTGTTTGACGAACTAATTTAACCCATTAATGCTTTCAAAAGCAGCCTGACAATTTTGATGATATCTTGCAGGCAAAAGTAAAGTTAGGAAGATATTTTAACGAGAAATGTTAAATGTAACGCTACCAACAATTTTCCTTCAAACTTTTTGTAAAATCATGCTTAATTTCCAAGTTATTATCAAAAGTATCAAAGTTCCAAACGAAGTTGAAAGAATAACTCTTAAGCATTAATGGGTTAAGTGGCATTGATTAATACAAAGCCTTAAGTGAGAGATGTATTTTCAACTACTTTGCGCTACCTGTTTACCATAGCTCATGGGGTATTTTTTCTATGCCCTTTTTCCATTTAACAAATGACTGTATAACCTATTCCATACTAAGGTGTGCACACACTCTAAGGACTTTGGATTTAACTTCTCAAGTAGATTGAGTTATAAGAAATGTTTTGGGGAGATTGTTAAATCTAACAGGAACAGCTACTCTCAGTCAAATGTTTTTGAAATGTCTTTGTTATCAAGATCTTCCCATATGTGTGACAGATGAGAACTGGTTAAGCGAATAGTATATGTAGACTAAACACTCATTGATTGAAGTATTCACATAAACAACCAAGTAGTGCCAGGGCACAGACTTTTTTCCAGAGCCTTGAGGACCCTTCACAGAAAATCATGGGGGGCAACTAGCAGGTCTCACAAAAAGTAGAAAAGAATTAATTGGTCAATATCAAATTTCTTTCTGATAATTACTTAGGATAACGAAGCACACTTGGAACATATTTCCTAGTTTACAAAAACATATTTTGAACTAAGTTTTTCATTTTCTACAACAACTGAGTCAGATTAATGGACTAATCGACTAATCAATGTCAATGGTGACTTCGTACTTTAACAATAACATGATTTAAACCATTAGACTATATACTATGCATACTATGCCTAGTCTTACAAATGGGTATACATGTACAAGTGTGAGTGTGTTAATATATATATATATATATATATATATATATATATATATATATATATATATATATATATATATATATATATATATATATATATATATATATACATACATATATATTATATATATATATATATATATATATATATATATATATATATATATATATATATATATATATTTATATATATATATATATAATATATATATATACATAAAGAGAGAGAGAGAGAGTGGGGGGGGGGGTGGTGAATGTAAGTGAGTTAGTTGCCGCCGGGCTGCATACATCTAACTGAATATATTCATACTATTAGGTGAACTCTTATTTTACTTTTCTCCATTACATATTCCTTAATATTTCGATATACTGGTGATGTGATGAACCACTACGTTAACCGTAGGTGAAGGAAGGTTTAGTTTTAAGTTGGGTTTATTTATTGAAGCAAGTGATTACATTTGGCAACCAAAAATAGGACCAGCTGTATGTATAGAAGAGAATCACATTATTTGTTACACTGTCATTGGCATGCCCTGTGGAGCAATAAAATTATGATAAAAAATGTGACCGAAAAGCACGATAAATTAACCTAGGACGGTATGTACATATCCCATATATACACCTATTTATGATATCAATACTCAATGAATTACATACTAATATGCATATGCTCCGAACTAAAAAGGATATTTTGTTATACATATAGTATCAATATTCAAAAGAAATATGTCGTATACATATTGGATTACCAGTGAACTTTTCACTCAATTCATTAGGCAGCAGATGATCATATTTCCAATTTTGGGATATTATGGTTGTAAACATATATTTGGTGCATGTTTTAATGCAAATATCTACCGAATTAGGATAGTTTTGGTATGTGTGAACGCGTAATGTGTGTTGTTTTATTGAGACTTACTACAGGCAACTGAACTTAATCCGCACTGATGTGGACACTTAATTTCTGTCCGGATTAGGCAAAATCCGGATTATGCGTATAGGAATTATATTTATAGGAAGGGACTGGGACCTTCAAATCTGTCGGTTTAGACGAAATCCGGATTACACATGTACGGATTAAGCAGAGTTGCCTGTAGTATATAATGCTCCCTACTGGATTTGCCTTTATATTGATCACTGTACTTTTCAGTGTGAAATGCTGAGTATCACTAACGTTGATTCACTGCTTTCCAAATGTAAATATTTTAACAACAAACTAATTGGAATGAGTGATAAATAACATAATGGTCACTAAAATACTTTATCATTGCTTGCTTTGGATTGTCCAATCAGCAATCAGGATTTGTACCATGTGACCGGTCATTAAATCCCCATAATGCCGTTTGACGCAGGGCATTAAATGTCACCTCATAATGCCCTCCAGAGCTTAGTGTTGGTCTGCACACTGTATATTACAAGATACTATTAATTAGACCACAAGAAACGTTGTATGCAGGGAAGAAATAATAAAAAACCTTAATAACTGTTCAGCAGGGCAGTATGTGTATGTGATGTGCGCCTTCAGGCATCCTGACCAGACCTCGGGCCTTCAGCCCTCGGTATGACCAGGATGCCTTCAGCCACACATTAAATACACATACTGCCCTGGTGAACAGTCATTACGGCTTTAATGGTGGCAAGTGGCGAGTGAAAGCTAAACACATGTGAGAACATATGATTTATACATTCCTGCAAATTATAAATAATAAAAAAGAGCCTCATTTGTAAATACTAAAAGTGAAATTTCTGGAAACATTTGAGGAAGAAATCAGGGTAATAGGGTAAATAAACAAGGTAACAGGGTTGTTAGTAAAATGTATGCAAAGAAATGATGTGGGAAGTTTGGAGTGTTCATGCAAGTGATGTAGTTGAAGCTTATTCAGTACAGTGCCAACATTTAATTCCTGTACTAAATGCGTGGGCAGCCCGGGCAAAATGCACGACCGCACGCCATTGTCGTCCAGTTTCCTGGCCATGTATGACCTCACGACTGAACGTACCTTTGATTCGCAAGCTACGTGGGTCATCGATGTGTTTGACTTACTTTGTGACATGTTACCCAGAGCTGTACGTACAACCAGGCCCTGGCCGACGTCTGGTCGACTGGTGCAGGAATTAAATGGCTGTACTGTATGTACATAAGTTTATATTTCTCAATCGAGACAATGGTTCTTGATTCCTGGGTCTCTTTGAATCATTGTATAATTGAGCACGCACCGCATCATTTCCAGTTGTAACTATGCAAAGTTCTATTCTGCTATTTTATAAATTGCAGAACAATACTAATACGTGTTCATAATG
>OZ012690.1:14514883-14519883 GCA_963942565.1 Maea johnstoni
GATTGATAGATATGGCGATATATCCATCCGCGTGTATCGATTGACAATATTTTTAAGCAATATTTTGAAAAGCTTTTCACTGCAATGTGTTGTTCCTCTTCAAATATTTTCAATTATATGTGGAATGATATCTCTATGTTGAGTGTTGTCACGCAATGTGCACATGTGTTATCGTGATCAGTTCCTCAATGGTGGAGAGATACAATTATCAACTGTCCGCGTTGATATGTAAGCGGGCAGTTCTAGAGATAAACCACGATTATAGATTTTTATTACCGCGTGTTTTCATTTCTACTTGATAGTGATAGTCTAGTACACCAAGAGTATCACCACTAGGTGGTGTCCTTGGCTGGCCCCTAAGAATGGATATCAAAACAAAAGATTACACATGAGCGGTGGTCACTCCCCACGAACCTCGACCTAGCAGCTTTCTATTGTGGTACCGTACGGTCAGGAGAATAAAAGGCTGGCCCCTTTGGGCCTTCCGTGTTAAATTGGTCCCAAACGACATGGCTGTCTGCTTTAACCAGATTCATTCGAGCTAGACCATTTTGACCAAAAAATTTATCTCATTTTTTGGCTGAAAGTGAATAACGATACAGTCAACGAAGCCAGTATTTTAGAATATGACAGATATGAATCCCCTGTAGGTGCAAGGTCACGTCACAGGTACCTTGAATTCTGACAGGACCTGAAAATCAGCATTTACTATGTAAACCACGTGCTGTTAGTAATTTTGAGGCTTATGGGAACATTCAAAAATGTTTTTAAAATACTCATCGTGCAGATCCCCTATTGATGTAGCACCTTGCACCTTACCAAAGTGTGTATATATATATTTATATATATATTATATATATATATATATATATATATATATATATATATATATATATATATATATATATATATATATATATATATATATATATATATATATATATATCATCAGTCAACTTTTAATAAAAATGGAACTTTCGGATAGTGATATCCAAAACGATCATGAGATCAGACGTGTGCACGTGTTTTTGCCATAGGAACCGTTCGCCTCAACATCAAGGCGGATCGCTGCATAATCAATAGGGAAACAATCATGGCGCCATACCGTATACTGCTTACCAGTTCTGAGACATCATCTTCTATAGGAAAGAAAAAATGAACCGAGTTGGCCTATGCTTGGGAATAGACGTGTATGATTTATTGCTATGCGTAGGATGTACATTTGTTCAGATGTACGTGATGTTCATGTCTCTCTGGGGAACTGTAATGACTATTGATGGGGGAGGGGGATATACCGGGCCATACTAGCTGTGTAGCTGCGTATGGTCCATACAACATTGTATCGCATTGTACACTCGTGGACGTGTAGAAACAGTGCTCTCTCTCTCTCTCTCTCTCTCTCTCTCTCTCTCTCTCTCTCTCTCTCCTCTCTCTCTCTCTCTCTCTCTCTCCCCTGCTCTCTCTCTCTCTCTCTCTCTCTCTCTCTCTCTCTCTCTCTCTCTCTCTCTCTCTCTCTCTCTCTCTCTCTCTCTCTCTCTCTCTCTCTCTCTCTCTATTATGCGTACATACATTTCATCATGAGCAAGTCAGTTGGAGAAGAAATTTGTCTATCTCACTAAACTCTACAGACATAAGCCGGCCAGTATTATCCATTATTAAGGATGCGCCATACGTTAGTGAGGAAATCGAGCAAGCTCGCAAAATAAACAACGAGTTGACCGATGCAAAAACGTCCAGGTATTTCCATATATATCAGACCATGCACGCACTGCATGTTTGAATGGGTCAAAAGTGTTCTAGGACTTAGGATTATTCAGTGAGGTTTTGTTCTTTTAACTTGTCCAGGATAATACCGGAGTCCCCCAGGTGGCTAGTACAGAATGGACGTATGGAGGAGGCGGAAGCCATCCTGCGCAGAATCGCCAGAGTCAATAAGGTTCCACTTCGTCCGGATATCACAAAGTGCTTAGCAAGAATTCAGGTAAGATATCTTCCAATAAAACTTTGAATAAATAACTTGTTCTTTCGAAAATACGGTGTGATTGTGCAGGTGTGAATGGCAAAAAAATCCACGGTTTTTCCAAAAACAGCAGAATTTTTTACCACCGTTTTCCAAAAACAGCGGCTTTTTTCTGTCGTTCACACCGGCACCATCGTATGTTTCGAAAACGATAATGTGAAAAGTTGTTACATGTTACTCAAAACTGCATTATTCAGGGATGTCCAAATATCTTAGTCCTGGAGCACAGTCAATAAGTCCTGGAGCACATCAATATTTTGGTGACTGTGGTAAGATAATAGCTATGAATATTGTCACCTAGTGGCCCTACTAAAAGGGCCCTTATTGCAATAATTAAGACCAAGACCAATCAATAGATAGTTTTACTAAATGGAGTTTTGATTTGTATCAAAAATAATTCAAGTGAAATATCTGATAGACTCAATTGGTCATGTTTTGAGAAAATACCCCAGTTAAAACAGCTTTAGCTTTTTGGTTTGTCGCACGTTTTAAAGCACCTGTCGCACGCTGGTGCGACAGTTGGACACCCCTGTTATTATACCTCACGTGAGGATACTCGTATTCTATTAGATGAGAGCCATGTGTCAAAACTGATGGCTACCCGTGTCTCTGTAGGTTCCTTGACAGCGGTCACCATTCATCGTAATGGCACCCATTATCAAGGAGCCGTGAATTGTAAACCTACCGTTTCATGATTAACTCGTGTCTCAATTTATAGAAAAAAGTAAAAATCTCAACCTATTTGAGATGGTAGGTGGTTCGGTATGATAAAACAAATATAACATCCCAGCATATTACACTGGCCAAGTGAGTTTTGTAGGTTTCAACTTGACATGGATTTTGCGTGCAAAAAAAATCCACAGTTTTTCCAAAAACAGCAGAATTCTTTTGAGAGCGGGATGGGATATCTCCGCCTGTTGGAAGCGTACTTTCTTGATGACCAGTATATTCTTCATCAAACGATCTTTCAGACAGTGTATACTTTGCATATGCTTAGTGATTAAAAAAAAGCAAAGTAGATAAAGATCTACGGGAATAACGTTAACCCTATGAGTTATATAAGCTATAAGGAGCGCCCTCATTATTTTGTGATGGCTACTAAATTAAGCCCTTTTCCCCATTAAAAAGGCCGCTTTAAGGAAGTGGGAGAGGAGGATATCGCAGGACTGCGTGGTAGGTTGTTCGGTATTATAAAACAAATGCAACATATCTGTGGGGTTGCCAAATGATTGTATCCCCCTCGGAAACTTTGTCACCCGAGGAGTGTGACAAAGCTCCCTCGGGGGATACAATCATGTTGGCAACCCCACAGAGATGTTGCATTTGTTTATTATTGCATGACGTTTATCTATTTCGCTCGTATGTTGATTTTATTTATTTTTGACCATTATGTTGGGTATATAAGTTTAGTACGATAATTTTCTGGATAAAGATATGGTATAATTATATGATGATTACATATTAAGCACGATTATAACCATACTTCCTTCTCTTTTAACCTCCTCCTCCCTCCTATTATTGCCACTGCCATACTACTACTACTACTACTACTACTACTACTACTACTACTAGTGCTGCAGCTGCTGTTGCTCCTACTACTACTACTACTACTACTACTACTACTACTACTACTACTACTACTACTACTACTACTGCTGCTGCTGCTGCTGCTGCTGCTGCTGCTGCAGCTGCTGCTGCTCTGACTACTACTACTACTATTACTGCTGCTGCTCCGACTACTACTACTTCTTCTACTACTACTACTACTACTACTACTACTACTACTACTACTTCTACTACTACTACTACTACTTATACTACTTATACTACTTATACTACTAATACTTCTACTAATACTTCATTCGGTAATTGTAATACATTGTCTTATAGGGTAATGATAACACGGAAAAGAAAAAAGGCCAATCTATTTGACTTACTACGAACTCCCAATCTGAGAAAGAGGTCGCTGATAGCGTTTTATCAATGGTAAGTGCTGGATAACATATTTTAATAAACGTAATCAAATACTACTAAATTGTATTTCAAACTATAGTTATGTGGGATAGGCATTTCATCATTTCATTCATTATTACTTTAAAAGTGGTATTAGTTGTTGAACTAGTTATTGTCGTTGTTTTTGTTCTTGTTGTAGCAGCATATGTATTGATAGGTATCTACTGCATATTGCGCCGAGTGCTCGCTGGGTCTCACCACAGCACAAGGTCCAGAAGTTAAATTCTTCCCGGTGAAAGTTTATTTTTTTGGCCAGAAATTAAATTTACCGATTAGTTAGCTTAGATTCTTGGCTGTTGTTCGGCTATACCAGGCACCATGTGCTCAGGATGGCCAAATATGGTAAAATTCATCTTATGCCCCAGTCACACTAGAGTCCGACTATCGCACGATTTCAAAATCCGCAGGTTGGACCTAATAATTTTACTTATCGTGTTATAGACGGATCCGAGGCCAAAAACGGAATTGGAACCGTCTAAAAAAAGTAGGCACTGGTTTGCTCTCCTGTTTGCAAATTAGTACTGATTTCGAGGCAATACTTTGGATTTAAATATTGGACGCAAATCAAGTATTTAGACGTGTTGCACGAATATCTTGCGATTATCATGAGATTATCGCAAAACATAAATTATTGGTTTGCGATTACCGAGCAATATAATCGGCTCCGAACATCGTCCAAATATTGAGTCATGCAGGTGTGACTGCAAATTTGCCTATTTTCATCGTCCAGTTCAGATCTTAACCCTTCCAATGCTGAGGTTGCTTTCTTCCAAAGCACAAGGGCGCAAAGATTTCTGAAAACCATCTAAACCCTGTCATTTTGGTATTCATTAGAAAGCCCTCGCTGAGTACTCTCATATGAGTACCCACTTGCCATGGTTTCAATAATTTTCAAGGATTTTTGCATCATTTTGTATTGGCAAAATAATTTAGTCACCAGCAGCATAAGGATTAAAATTACCACAAT
>OZ012690.1:14524883-14529883 GCA_963942565.1 Maea johnstoni
TCTAATGCTGAGACTACTTTCGTCTAAAGTACAAGGATGCAAACATCTTTGAAAACCATGTAGACCCTGTCGTGTTGGTATTCACTGGATAACTCTCGCTGAGTAATCTTAGATGAGTACCCATGTGTAGTCATTTTACAGGTTTTTTGCATTGGCAAAATTAGCCACCAGCATAAGGATAAAAAGAAGCCAAAAACCATTGCTGCAATAGCTGCACTAATGTGCAACAGTTGCCCATTGAAACAACTTCGTTTTGGATTGGATTGATAGCTATAAAAAAGTACAAGAGATTATGAAAAAGATGAAAGAAGATTTTGAAAATCATCTGAACCCTGTCATGTTGGTATTCAATTGATAGCTCTTTTCGAGTACTTTCATATGAGTACCCCCATGCGCCAGGGGTTTAGTTATTTTACGTGTTCTTTGCATTATTTTGTATTGGCTAAAGCAGCTACTAGCAGCATAAGGGTTGAAAGAGGCCCAAAAAAGTTCATTAGTGCAATGGCTGCACTAACGTAAGCGCAAGAGTTGTCCTGTGATTAACAACTTCGGTTTGTATTTGAATGATAGTTCTGAAAAATGTCTCTTTTAGAACGAAATGTGGCCTGTTAAGAAAGGCGGTCTTTGCTACCAGGTGAAATATGTGTGATTATCTGGTAGAACTGACAGGGGGTCAATTTGTCGTGTTTGACGTACTAATTTAACTCGTTAATGCTTACGAAGGCCAAAAGCAGCCTGACAATTTTGATGATATCTTGCAGGCAAAAGTAAAGTTAGGAAGATATTTTAACGAGAAATGTAACGCTACCAACAATTTTCCTTCAAACTTTTTGTAAAATCATGCTTAATTTCCAAATCATTATCAAAAGTCCAGACGAAGTTGAAAGAATAACTCTTAAGCATTAATGGGTTAAGTGGCATTGATTAATACAAAGCCTTAAGTGAGAGATGTATTTTCAACTACTTTGCGCTACCTGTTTACCATAGCTCATGGGTATTTTTTCTTTGCTCTTTTTCCATTTGACAAATGACAGTATAACCTATCCAATACTAAGGTGTGTACACACTCTAAGGACTTTGGATTTAACTCTTCAAGTAGATTGAATTTTAAGAAATGTTTTGGGGAGATTGTTAAATCTAACAGGGACAACTACTCTCAGTCAAATGTTTTTTTAAATGTCTTTGTTATCAAGATCTTCCCATATGTGTGACAGATTGAGAACTGGTTAAGCGAATAGTATATGTAGACTAAACACTCATTGATTGAAGTATTCACATAAACAACCAAGTAGTGCCAGGGCACAGACTTTTTTCCAGAGCCTTGAGGACCCTTCACAGAAAATCATGGGGGGCAACTATCAGGTCTCTCAAAAAGTAGAAAAGAATTAATTGGTCAATATCAAATTTCCTTCCGATAATTACTTAGGATAACGAAGCACACTTGGAACATATTTCCTACTTTACAAAAAAGACATTTTGAACTAAGTTTTTAATTTTCTACAACAAATGAGTCAAATTAATGGACTAATTGACTAATCAATGTCAATGGGGACTTCGTACTTTAACAATAACATATGATTTAAACCATTAAACTATATACTATGCATACTATGCCTAGTCTTACTAATGGGTATATACATGTACAAGTGTGAGTGTGTTAATATATATATATATATATATATATATATATATATATATATATATATATATATATATATATATATATATATATATATATATATATATATATATATATATATATATATATATATATATATATATATATATATATATATATGTATATATATATATATGTATATATATATATGTATATATATATATATGTATATATATATATATGTATATATATATATATGTATATATATATATATGTATATATATATATATGTATATATATATATATGTATATATATATATATGTATATATATATATATGTATATATATATATATGTATATATATATATATGTATATATATATATATGTATATATATATATATGTATATATATATAATATATATATATATATATATATATATATATATATATATATATACACACATGAGAGTTAGTGAGTTAGTTGCCGCCGGGCTGCATACATCTGACTGAATATATTCATACTATTAGGTGAACTCTTATTTTACTTTTCTCCATTAAATATTTCCATAATATTTCGATATACTGGTGATGTGATGGACCACTACGATAACCGTAGGTGAAGGAAGGTTTAGTTTTGAGTTGGGTTTATTATTGAAGCAAGTGATTACATTTTGCCAACCAAAAATATGACCCAACTGTGTGTACAGAAAGAGAATCACATTATTTGTTACACTGTCATTGGCATGCCTTGTGGAGCAATACAATTATGATAAAAAATGTGACCGAAAAGCACGATAAATTACCCTAGGAACGGTATGTACATATCCCATATATACACCTATTTATGATATCAATACTCAATGAATTACATACTAATATGCATATGCTCCGAACTAAAGAAGGATATTTTGTTATACATATAGTATCAATATTCAACAAGAAATATGTCGTATACATATTGGATTACCAAGTGAACTTTTCACTCAATTCATTAGGCAGCAGATGATCATATATTTCCGGATTTTGGATGTTATGGTTGTAAACATATATTTGGTGCATGTTTTAATGCAAATATCTACCGAATTAGGATAGTTTTTGATATGTGTGAACGCATAATGTGTGTTGTTTTATTGAGACTTACTACATGCAACTATGCTTAATCCGGACTGATGTGGACCCTACATTTCTGTCCGGATTAGGCAAAATCCGGATTATGCGCATAGGAATTATATTTATAGGATGGGACTGGGACCTTCCAATCTGTCCGGTTTAGACGAAAATCCGGATTACACATGTACGGATTAAGCACAGTTGCCTGTAGTTTATAATGCTCCCTACTGGATTTGGCCTGTATGATTGATCCGTTTTTCAGGGTGAAATGCTGAGTATCACTAACGTTGATTCACCTGCTTTCCAAATGTAAATATTTTTAACAACAAACTAATTGAAATGTGTGATTAATAACATAACGGTCACTATAAAACACTTTATTATTGCTTGCTGTGGATTGTCCAATCAGCAATCAGGATTTGTACCACGTCATTAAATCCCCATAATGCCGTTTGGACGCAGGGCATTAAATGTCACCTCATAATGCCCTCCAGAGCTTAGTGTTGGTCTGCACACTGTAATATTACAAGATACTATTAATTAGACCACAAGAAACGTTGTATGCAGGGAAGAAATAATAAAACCTTGTTCAGCAGGGCAGTATGTGTATGTGATGTGCGCCTTCAGGCATCCTGACCAGACCTTGGGCCTTCAGCCCTCGGTATGACCAGGATGCCTTCAGGCCACACATTAAATACACATACTGCCCTGGTGAACAGTCATTAAGGCTTTAATGGTGGCAAGTGGCGAGCGAAAGCTAAACACATGTGAGAACATAGGATTTATACATTCCTTGCAAATTTATGAATACTAAAAGATTCCTCATTTGTAAATACTAAAAATGAAACTTCTGGAAACATTTAAGGAGGAAATCAGGGTAATAGGGTAAATAAACAAGGTAACAGGGTTGATAGTAACATTTATGCAAAGAAATGATGTGGGAAGTTTGGAGTGCTCATGCAAGTGATGTAGTTGAAGCTTATTCAGTACAGTGCCAACATTTAATTCCTGTACTAAATGCGTGGGCAGCCCGGGAATGATGCACGACCGCAAGCCATTGCCGTCCAGTTTCCTGGTCATGTATGACCTCACAACTGAACGTACCTTTGATTCGCAAGCTACGTGGGTCATCGATGTGTTTGGCTTACTTTGTGACATGTTACCCCAGAGCTGTACGTACAACCAAGCCCTGGCCGAACGTCTGGTCGACTGGTGCAGGAATTCAAATGGCTGTACTGTATGTTACATAAGTTTATATTTCTCAATCGAGACAATGGTTCTTGATTCCTGGGTCTCTTTGAATCATGGTATATAATTGAGCACGCACCGCATCATTTCCAGTTGTAACTATGCAAAGTTCTATTCTGCTATTTTATAAATTGCAGAACAATACTAATACGTGTTCATAATTTGGTTTAATGAATACATGTATACTTGAAATTAGTTAATCAGTACACTTTTAAGAATTGATTAAGATGAATTCTTTTTTAAACTAACTATCACAAACTACATTTGTCACGTAATGATTATTTTCACATTAACGTTTAGACTCAGTTTGTTACTGCTACAAATGGCGTTATTTGACAATAAAAACTATTACCATTTATGAAGTGTCGTTCGATTATTTTGAACTATTTTCACAGTAACATGTATGCCAAAGAAAGATAACCTGTAGTGACGGAATCGATTTCGAAAAAGTTGATTTCATAATCATTAGCATTGCGTAACTGCGTACTTGCAATTCCTATGACAGTGACTAGACAATCGTAAGAGCGCAGTGGAACAACGTGTTTTATTATACCTCAAGTGAAGATTCTTGATTCTGGTTGGTCAAGGGCCATCGATTAATCGTCATGTTTTCCTCACTCCTTAGAGACAGGCTGTTGTTCTTAACACCTTATCTGCTAATCGATTAGCACATAGCAACAGCTATGTACTAATTGATTAGTTACACGCTAGCCCGAAGAATACCCACGAACACAACGAAGTTTGCCGAGTGAGATACCGGTGAAACTAGTTCAATAAGGCAGACGACGAGTATTTATCCAAAATCTCTGTAAGTTTTCCCCTTTTGTGTTTTGCATTTTTGTTCGGTATAATAAAACAAATATGACATCCCTGTGGGGTGTCATATTTGTTATAACACCAAATGGCCCTAGTATACAGAACAGCATAGTTCGACAAGCTAGGAAAAACATTACAGTACAAGTAGAAGAAGTCACGGTCGTCACGGAAGTTACGGTCGTGTTCTGCGCATATTGGTGCGCCAGG
>OZ012690.1:14534883-14579883 GCA_963942565.1 Maea johnstoni
GTTGGATACACAACTGCAATATTTATGTCTACATACGATACTAACTTGCGTAAGCAGGGAGGTAGATACTAAGGAGATGCAGGGGAGAGGGGGGGACATTCTTGTCCTATTGTATAAGCACATCCAGGCAATATTAAGTTAACCATTGTAGTTATTTTTGCCTTTACAAAATAATGCAAAAAATCTAGAAAATGACTGAAACCCTGGCATATGGGTACTCATCTGAGAGTACTCGATAAGAGCTATACTGTAACAAATTCCAATATGACAGAGTTTTGATGGTTTTCAAAAATCTTTGCGTCCTTGTGCTTTGGACGAAAGTAGCCACAGCATTAGGAGGGTTAATATACTTATGAATGCACAGTCAGAGTTGTGGTCAGCTTAATTACGTTGACAGTATGACTATTTACATATCAATGTAATCATCCCCATGAACCTTACATAATGATTCAAGAGTAACAATATATTTGTTACTTTATAAGGGAATGGAATGTGCATCGTGTTCTTAGCTAGCCTAGTAACCAGGCCCTATTCTGATTTTACTTTTTATTAGGCCAATAAGAAATATTGTTTGTTTCCTGTAACGGTCTGAAAAGAAATAGGGTAGGTAGGTCGGTAAAAAAAAAATTGCATTTATTTTTTTTTTGGTCAAAAATGTGTGTTTTATGCATGTTTGTTAGGGTAGGGTTACAGGAAATAAACAACTTTTTTAGGCCTTATATATAAATGCCTGCACCTATACTAGATAGGGACTTGTGACCTACTGTTGGCCATTTAGTTCACATAATTGCCACACGAGGGAGATTAGCGTGAATTTCCAACTGACCTCCTAGTATACTGCAGTGCCATCTATCCACAAGGAAGGACATTTAAATATGACCTGGAAGGCAGGCTAGCTAGTCTTAGCCAGCTGGGCATCTGGGTGTCATTTGGACACCCAAGTATTCAAAAATCACCCCTCAGGACACCCAAATTTCATAAAATGTCCCTTTCAAGCATATGACTGAACTGACGTTTTTCCGCCTCAATGTAGTTCCCCTGACATTTTTTAAGGATATCATGCCTTATTTCAATAAGTAAATACATATTCATGGTTGTAATCTCAGTATATTGTGATCTCCCTTGAAAAATAGAACACCCTAAAAGTTTCACAATTGCCATTTTTGGGCACCCAGATTCTAAATAGCTGTTTTTGTGGTTCTCGTCAACACCTGGGCTAGGAGTTGTGCCGAGGCTGTTGAGCAAGATCTGCTGGTTGTGTATCCGGTGATTGACATTTGTGTTATAGGTTAAGCTGTTGGGTGGTCAAATTAGTTCACATTTCTCTCACCAGGTGGGTAAAGAGTTCTCACTACCCTCACAATCACAAGACATGGGAGAACCTACCGGTAATTGTGCCACCTATTGACTATTCCTAGTACTACTAAATGGGGAATGTTAACCCCTTATGCTGGTGGTGGCTAATTTGGCCCATACGAAATGATGCAAAAAACTGAAAAATGGCTGAAACCCTGGCACATGGGTACTCATCTGAGAGTACACAGTGAGAATTATCAAATGAATACCAACATGACAGGGTTTTGATGGTTTTTGCATCCTTGTGCTTTGTACAGAAGTAGCCTTATATAAATACAGGGACTCGGAGCCATGCAAGTCTTACTGGACTACGAAATCAAAGTGTCCAAGGGTAATGACCTATAATCTTGTACTAGCAATAGAATTTTCTGTTCCAGTACACCTCTATAACTAGCCTAGATTTCTAGGCTGTCATATGAATTTTTTTCTCTCATTTGTTTCTGTTACCAGGCACCAAATAGTCTAGATGGCCATAGTGTCCAATTTAGTTTACATTTGTCTCACCAGGATTCAGTGTAAACATATAGAGATAGGAGGAGCAAGTGGTGCCATCTATCTACCAAACCTGGTACCACACCACAGTGCTTGGTCAACACATAAGGGAAGGTTAACATTACAGGGACTAGGAGCCTAGTCTACTCTATAACTTACCTTGCAGGGATTGAGGTGTAGCATAAGTAACTGAGTATCTGACCACTTGACCATGCTGTATAAGAGTGTACCATATTGTTAATAGTAACTCTACTTGGTCATTTCAAGCTTCTTATCATAAGTTATAATGCAAACTAGAAGTATGCTTATCCACTGGATTTTCTTCTTTCACCCATTAATGCATATAAGAGATATATTTGTAACATATTCTGATGTACATTTCTCGCTCTGCCATAGCCTAGCTACTAGGCGGCACCGTACTGTGTTTTACTTAATCATATATAATTGTATGGCTGCACCTATACTACATAAAGGGCTAGTGGCCTACTGTTGGATATTTAGTTCACACAAATGCCACACGAGTGGGTTGTTCTGGTTATTTCCAGCTACCCTACTAGTATACCGCAGTGCCATCTATCTACAATGGAGAACATCTAAATATGGCCTCAGGGGAGGCAGGCTAGCTCTGCCACTGACTGCTCGCTGCCTCTCAGTTAGACTATAGGCTCCTAGTCCTTGAAGAGTTTCCTTTCCTGCCTTGGTTGACTAAACTGAGTGTGGTGTAGTACCAGATATGACAGATAGGTGGCACCATATGGTCCTATATCTAGCCATTTAATGTCATACTCAAATTGTCCTATAATATTCCTCTGGTGGGATAAACGGAAACTAAATTGGTCACCATGGCTACCTTGACTAGTTGGTGTCTGCTAACAGAAACATTTGATAGGAAAATACATAGGTAACACCTCTCAATCCACTCCCTAGGTAAGAATCCCAGTCAGGGCTTTTGCCAGTGACTTGGGGTTAGGCAGTGTTTTTTCCCTGGGTGCTCCTGTTTCCTATACCACTAGCAATTGACTAGTCACAACTTAGCCACTATATGTTATAAAAAGTGATGATGAACAAAATTTAAAAATTATCCTTTAATAGGATGTTTTTCTTTGATAAAAGGACATTTTCCCATCCCTCTCTATATTCAATAATACCCCATTATATGTGCACAAACTGTTTGGCAGATTGTGATTGTACAAGTTACAGCCAATGCAATCTTTATTTATGAGTACCCTTGAGAATATTTTCTCATACCTTCCAAAGGTTGTGAATGATAAATTAGTACTGTATTCCTATGCAGTCTATTCTTTATTTCTGATAAGGCCAAACATAGTCTGCCTACCAGGCCATATTTAAATGTTATCCCTTGTGGATAGATGGCACTGTGGTATGCTAGGAGGGTAGTTTGAAATATTCGCAGTAAACCCCCTCGTGTGGCAATTGTGTGAACTAAATGGCCAACAGTAGGCCAAAAGCCCTTATGTAGTATAGGTGCAGGCATTTATATATTCTAAAGTAAAATCAGAATAGAGCCTTGTAGCTGGGCTAGGCCAAACAGAGAAATGTCAGATCATATTGGGTTTGATACACAGGTTACCTAGAAAGTTACATTATTTTCTTGGAGTATTTGTTTTCACTGGTGGCCAGTGAAAAAATGTCCAAAAGACAGGCTAGACAGTTTAGCTTCCATATGGTTCTGATAAGGAAATTTAAGGATCCTTATTTTACATAGAAATTACTTTCTCCTTCAGCTAGACTATCGCCACTTATAGGGATTTATTCATTTTCACCTTACATTTTAGACTAGGCTCCTAGTCCCTAAAAGTTACCATTCCCTTTTGAGTTGACTAACCTGATTGTGGTGTGGTACCAGATATGACAGATAGGTGGCTCCACATGGGCCTCCAATGTCTGAGACACAAAGTGAGTCCTCTTGATTCACCTGGTGAGATAAATGTGAACTAATTTAGCCAACTTGGCCATTTGATGCGTGGTAACAGAAAACCTTTTTTATCTCTAACAAGCCCTGCGGGGAGTCTGCTGGCAGTTAAATTGCACTCAGAGAATGGAGTTATATTCAAAGGAAAATATGAAATATTAATATCACTGATTCATCAGTGGCAGGACAACCCTAGAAAAACGATGCGAAACCAATAATCTTTAATCATTGGTTAATGCAGGTGGTTAATGTGGGTTAACAATCAAACATTCAAACATGATGCTCTGGACATGTCAAAGCTTTCACAGTATTCACAAAAAGGCCCTACCATCCAGGTGCATGTAATATCTGCCTAATAAAGGCATACTTTGGGCTAATTTCAAATGGTGGAAATGCAAAAATAAAAACAAAACAACAACTATTGATTTATAAAGTTGTACTTAACTGGAAAGTACCCGCCCTGTTATTCTTCACAAACTCTGGTCATTCAGTAAAATGTGCATATTTGTTCGTAATTTCATAACGCTACGAGTATTCTCGAGGGTAGGGTAGTGAAGGTACCGCATTCTACACGAACTGCGATCTTGCAGTTGGTAGACCGACCCTGCCTGTGTTTCCGCTCAGGAACACGTTGACGTTGAGACCAGAATTTGGAATTTTCATTTTTAGTCAGTTTTTTTCTGCCAAATTGCGGCTAGGGCGTATTCAGGACAGTTGTAACAGGTGGAGAAATTAGATAAAAAAAATCCTTTTTTTTTCGTTTGGCAATTCTTTTAATGAAACTACGAGTATTCTCGAGGGTAGGGTAGTGAAGGTATCGCATTCTACACAAACTGCGATCTTGCAGTTGGTAGACCCTGCATGTGCTGCCGCTCAGGAACACGTTGAGACCAGAATTTGGAATTTTCATTTTTAGTCAGTTTTTTTCTGCCAAATTGCGGCTAGGGCGTATTTAGGGCAGTTGTAATGGGTGGAGGAATTAGAAAAATCCTTTTTTTTTCGTTTGGCAATTCTTTTAATGAAACTACGAGTATTCTCGAGGGTAGGGTAGTGAAGGTATCGCATTCTACACGAACTGCGATCTTGCAGTTGGTAGACCCTGCCTGTGCTGCCGCTCAGGAACACGTTGAGACCAGAATTTGGAATTTTCATTTTTTTGTCAGTTGTTTTCTGCCAAATTGCGGCTAGGGCGTATTCAGGACAGTTGTAACAGGTGGAGGAATTAGAGAAATCCCTTTTTTTCGTTTGGCAATTCTTTTAATGAAATAAATATTAGAGCACACAGATATCCCTACGACCACACACTTAGGGCTACCTAACTTATGTACCAAAAGTTCAAAAAGCTCGGCTAACAGATATGAAATTGATAAATGAGATGTTAAACTGGCTGAAGCTCATGTCATTTGCATTTGTCCTAGTTATTCTCCACGAACTTTGGTCATTCAGTTAAATTTACATATTTGTTAGTAATTTCTTAATGCTATGAGTATTCTCGGGGTTAGGGCAGTTAAGGTATCGCATGATAATGCGATCTTGCAGTTGGTAGACCCTGCTTACGCTGCCGCGCAGGAACACGCTTAAACTTAAATTTGGAATTTTCATTTTTGGTCAGTTTTTTTGCCAAGCATGCCGGGAACGCTCAAATCTGACTGGGATCTAAAATCAACCGGCTGGGGCGCATGTAAGAAGGTGTGGATGATAGGGGAACCAATCCGCCACTTGGTTTCAAGTCTAAGGCATCAATCTTTCATGCCCCCAGCAGGGACTCAAATTCAGACAGGGTCGAGCGACAGCTCGCAGTCATTGGCAACGCAGTAGCCCACACCGCAGGCCACGGTCAAGTTCAGTGGAGGGTATCGGGGCGAACCACCGACACACCATCCACCAAAAATTTGCATTCCCCTCGCGCTCCCGATCTGATGACACATCGAGAGTGACGGGAAAGCGCAACAATCATTGATTGTGCTTACCCTACCTAAGCCAATGATCCTACTTATATAGGTAGATTGGAGTACAGTAATGTGCTTAGAGTAGTTGACCAAATTTTAACTTTTCCAAGTTATTTGATTGAATAAAACTGTTCAACTTTAACTTTATCGAAATTGTAAATACTAGTAGTTTAGAATATTCCTATTGAAAGAAATATTCATAATTTTGTCACATTGCCGAATTAGGTACCTTTTACACCTCTGTGGGTGTATTTGTTCTTGTTTTATCGCCGCTCATGGCTATTAATAGAACACAGTTCCGCATTTGTCATTCGTCGACCGTGATTGGGTCACATTTTCGAAAATGATTTACTTTGCGTATGCCACGATATAAAAACACATTTGAAGTTAGTTAGTGGTATACTATTTTTATCTATCTATTAAAGTGTCGATAACTGTTCTAATGTAATACTTTTGTTGGGAAATGTTAAGAGCTGGTTCTTCATCTCATTTCAAGCATAACAAAAATGACTGGAGAAGAGCCAGCAGGAACCACAGACTTCTCCTGAAAATGTGTTTTTAATATAGAGGGTAACTAGTTTTTTATTCATTTTCCAACATGTCAATTAGTACATTGTTACAAAGCAGTGCATACATTGTATGTATGATAATAGTATAAAGTATTAATAGAATATAAAATAAAAACCTGTAGAGTGTGTTTATATATGTATATATATATATATATATATATATATATATATATATATATATATATATATATATATATATATATATATATATATATATATTTATATTTATATATATATATATATATATATATATATATATATATATATATATATATATATATATATATATATATATATATATATATATATATATATATATATATTGGTAATAGAAGCATATTTGGTTGATATTTCTTTTCGTAAATATTTCTGGGAAGAATGTAATATTTTTCAAAGAAACATAAAAACGTGACAGCCTAGAAATCTATGCTGCTGTACCTTCACCAGTAGTTCAAGTGTGGTTAAGATATAAATGTACTACTTAGTGGAGGATATGATGTCTTGTTATCTGGTGCTATCTCTGTATGAACTTTAATAGTATAACTATAAATGCCCATTGACCTACAGATAAGGGAAGTGACATGCATAAATGTAGATCAAAGTGCAGGTAATGAAGTAGCTGCCAGGCTCTTAGCCAAGATTTAGAAACCGGGTGCCCAAAATTGGCAACTGTAACATTTTGGGGGTCCTATTTTTCAAGGGAGGCCACAATATACTCAGCTTACAACCATAAATATGTATTTACTTATTGAAAAAAAAGCTTTATGTTCAGATACAATATTATAGAAATTGTATTAACTTAGGTGAAAAAATAGACTTGTAGCAAGTCTAAGTAAAAATTCCTTCTGAGTAGACTAACCTGAATGTGGTATGATATTAGATATGACAGATAGATGGCACCATATGTTCCTCCTATCTCTAACCATTTAACACTCAAACAGAGTCCTCTATACCCTTGTCAGATAAATGTAAATCAAATTGGCCACTCAGACGCCACCTTGACTTTTTGGTGCCAACCTGACAGAAAAAATACTTATGACAGCCTAAAAATCTAGGCATGTACTTAAGTTGCTCAGCCTAGCCACTTGGTATTAAAGATGACTTGCCAATTAAAATCAAAGGGATCCTGTGTACTTGCCCTTTTATTTCCAGCACTGCCAATAGGGTGAAATTAGGATTTTAGATTATAGTCATTTTTTCTGCCATATTTAGGCTGAATATTGACTAACCAGTTGTAAGCGGAAACCAGAGTTTCCAGCGCCTAACCCAAAGTCACTGGCAACTCTCTCTCTCATGTCTCAGCCAGGATGAGAGACAGTGAGCAGACAGGGGCAACAGCTTAGACCACTCAGCCATCAGGGCATGCCCTCATTGGTGAGAGGCAGCGAGCAGTCATTGGCAACAGCTTAGACCACTCGGCCATCAGGGCAGGCCCTCATTGGTGAGAGGCAGCGAGCAGTCATTGGCAACAGCTTAGACCACTCGGCCCATAGGGCAGAACCCCAGTGGTGAGAGATAGCAAGCAGTTAGTGGCAATACCTTAGACAACTCGGTCCACAGGGCAGGCCCTCATTGGTGAGAGACAGTGAGCAGTCAGTGGCAATGCCTTAGACCAATCGGCCCACAGAGCAGGCCCTCAGTGGTGAGAGACAGCGAGCAGTCAATAGCAATGCCCTAGACCACCTGACTTTCAGGGCAGGTCCTCTGTGGTGAGAGACAGATAGGCCCCTCCCTTATCTTACTTCAAACTGATATGGGAGATGTCTCCATATACATATTCCTTTTTATTAGATTCATTGCTTTAGTTCAGGCACATGTTAATGTCAATCCATTTATGCCTGTGTGTCCAAAACTGTCTTGTTACTATTAAGGTAATGTTTTTGTGGCCCAAAAAATTTTGGGAATTTTTTTTAAGAATCCGATCGACAACTCTTCTACTTTGATTGAATGGTCTGTGAATTTATGATCAACTCTTAAGTTCTTTTCAAAAATATCAGGACCAGACATAAATTGCAAAGATCTCCATTCATGAATGTGTTAAAATCATTATCCAAAGTTTAAAAAACTTAACCCTTTATGCTGCTGGTGGCTGGCCAATACGAAATGATGCAAAAAAGCTGAAAATGACTAAAACCCTGGCACTTGGGTACTCATCTAAGAGTTCTCAGCGAGAGCTATCCAATGAATACCGACATGATAGGGATTAGATTGTTTTCAAAAATCTTTGCATCGATATGCTTTGGATGAATGTAGCCTCAGCATTGGAAGGGTTAAAGTCATACAGCTAAGGTTGTTGTTATTCAGTATATGTACTTGATCTGCTTTCTTGGTAATAGAAATAGTTTACTTGTAGTACTTGTGTGTGCTTGCATGGCTTGTGTTGAAAGGATATATGTTATTATGTACACAATCTCCATGTTGAGTAGAACACTATTTTTTTCTCCCGAAGAAATGCACCAGGCGTGTTAAGTAGAAATAGGGTTTTATTGTTTTTTTCTTCCAAAGAATTGTACCACATATTTTTAAGTAGATCGACTTATCCTTTTTTCTCCCAAAGAAATGCACCAGGCGTGTTAAGCAGAACTAGAGTTTTATTGTTTTTTTCTCCCAAAGAATTGTACCACACATTTTTAAGTAGACTTGTGTTTTTTCTACCAAAGAAATGCACCAGGCGTGTTAAGTAGAATTAGGGTTTTTCATTGTTGTTTTTTTTTCACACAAAGAAATGTACCAGGCATTTTAAAATAGACTATGTTTATTTCTCCCTGAGAAACGCACCGGGCGTGTGAAATAGAACTAGATTTTTTTGTTGTGTTTTCTCTCAAAAGAAATGGACCAGGCGTATAGGAATTTGACCTGGTATATTATGTGGTTGGGGTGTTTTGGTTGGTTGCCCTACCCTGAAGCCGCGACTAGTCCATACCTTTAGGGTGTTAGTCTCCTTGTACCCACTATGTATGCCAACTCACCTGGCTAACACCTTTACACACAGGTGTGGTAGTTTTGCACCTGGTGCTTTACAGTGAAAATTAATGCCCTAGTTTTTGACAATAGAACAAGGGGCTTGTTTTTTTTATAAAATCTAGATTATCATGCTGGTTTTCAGGCTTAGAAAAGATGCTGGCTTGTTTAGTTGAATGATAGACTAATACTACATACGGAAGTAATTGATTAAGAGTCGGCTTAACCCATTGAGGACTGCAGAACCTAAAAGAGACCTCATTATGTTTGTGGGATTTTTTTGAAAAAAAGCACATTTTGAAGAATATTTTTATGAGAAATGTCAAGAACAACTCAACCTACAACTTTCCTTCAAGGGAACGTTAATCATTGCTTTATTTATAAGTCAAATGTATACAGGTAAAAGTTGACGGGCCCGTACGGCCCGGTAACGGGCTGTTACGGGCCAGTTTGGACACGGGCCCGTTACGGGCCCGTTATAACGGGCCCGTAACGGGCCTGTTTCGATCCCTCAATATATCTACATTTCAAAAAAAAATAATGATCCAACTGTCTTCGTAGGATTTATACCATGTGCCCTGTCAATACATACCCATTAAATCATACCTCATAATGCCTTGCTAGGTTATTGAATCATACTTTAACAAGAGTTCATTGCTTTTCATATACTAAGTACTGATCTCTGACCTCTTATATAGATACCATTTGCACGCATCACAATCCCATGCTTTGTAAGTGTCAGTGCAAAATGAATAATGCTTACAATATGAAGATTCTGCTCAATTGATCATTTTGGAGATATTGAATACATAAAACATATTTTTTATAACATTTTCAAAGATTTATTTTAGAATTTTTTTATTTTTTTTTGAAAATATTTTGCTTTTTATGATAAAAATATTGTAAAATATGTTGTAAAATATGGCCACCAGATGTCTCTTTTAACCCGTTATAACAGGCCCGTTACGGCTTAAAAACCCGTAACGGCCCGTTATTTTGACGGGCCCGTACGGGTCTGTTTTGACGGGCCCGTTACTGCCCCGTTATAACGGGCCCGTAACGGCTTCTGAACCCGTACCCTAGAACCAAACCGCACTTTCTAGGGTAGCCTAGCTACAAGGCTCTATTCTGATTTTACTTTATTATACATAAATGCCTGCACCTATACTAGATAGGGACTTGTGGCCTACTGTTGGCCATTTAGTTCACACAATTGCCACATGAAGGAGACCTCCTAGTATACCGCAGTGCCATCTATCCACAAGGGAGGACATTTAAAATATGGCCTGGGAGGCAGGCTATTTCTAGGGGAACTCTACACCTTAATGGGTTAACCCATAAATATCATGGAATGCCCCTATGGACATGGTCTGACTGTTGTGTAGAACTCCCTAAAGTTGAAAACATGTTCTGTTTGCAGTTACCCAGCCAACCCTTTCAGAACCCAGAAACTCTTAATAGACATGTGCAAAATCAAAAGACATATTACAAGCAATGAAGTAAATACATTTTTGAAAAAAATCACACACTTTTTCCTGTCTGAACCACCAAAATCGTGACTGTTGCATGAGCACTTCATACTTTTTCTGAATGCATGCGAGGCACAATACAGCCACAATGAATGTTGCTCACAGCATTTCCATAAGGTCATTTATATGAACAGAACACCTGGTGTGAACATGAAGATAGAATAATATGTACCATATATATGTATATGTATATACCGTAATTTCGCGTGTATAAGACGCACCCGATCATAAGACGCACCCCTTGTCCAGGCCTTTAAAATGATGTATAGACCATAGCTTTGTGCATAGTGCGCACCCCCATTTCGGGATTATTGTAGGAAATCAACTCCTCATGAATAACGCTAGAAAGCCAGTAAAACGCATATTGAGATGAGTAAAATGCGACATCACCGTGACATCAATGCGTTTCACCCTGTGTCGTTACTCACTACCCACTGTCCCAGGCATGTCACATGGATTGTAATCAGTACATTCAAGCAGAGGGTGGTTCGGTAATTACAATTCATCAATGACGTGGCAAACATCGATGGGCATTGTCTTGGCCGCATTATAATCGTAATTGGCGATCTCCGAGTGGCCTGGTAACTCGATGTAAAACACCCTAGATCTCTAGCTTTGTGTATAAGACGCACCCTCGATTTGAGTGTAAAAATTAGTGTAAAAAAGTGTGTCTTATACACGCGAAATTACGGTATATAGCCAACAGATTTTGTGTGTGACCTGGGCTATAGGTCACAACAGGTGACGACTAACATACCTGTTTGCAGCCAATATGTGAGCTGTATATTAAAGAACCCATTCTGTTAAATGACCCAAATGCACCACACTGCAGATGTGTTGATCAGCTGGAAACACAGCCATATATAGACTACACTTATGCAGTGAGCCTAATGGTAATTTGCTCATGGCAGCTATGCCAGTGACTTGGGGTAATACTGTAATAGGTAGTGTTTTTCCGGTTTCCGCCACTTAAGTTGCAACAGTACTGTCTTATAGTCACAACTTAGCTGCATAATGGCAGAAAAAGTGACGAAAAATGATATTTCAAATTCCCATGGCAGCTACTCTCTCTGTATTTATCTCCCAGCTTAGAAGTGAAGTCTTGTTCTCCTAACTGCACACACTCCCTTAAGCTAAGAAAAAAATATTCTTTGTTTCCTGTAATGGTCTGAAAAAATAGGGTAGGTAGGTTGGCAAAAAGATTTTTTTGCATTACTTTTTTGGTCAAAAATGTTAATTTTATGCATGTTTTAGGTTAATTAGGATTTGGGAGGGCTGAAAATACTTAAGGGTAGGGATTTTTTTGAATAAAAACTTGTAAGGGTAGGGTTACAGGAAACAAACAACTTTTTTTTTAGGCCTCATGCATTTAAGAGACGGCTAATGGTGTTGCATACTACATTAGGATTTGCTGCTAAATTATACCCAGTGAAAATGGGACTATTGTGTTTTGATGTAGTGGTGATGTAATGCTAAAAGGAATGCGAAGTAACATGAAAAAGGGGTCAGTCAAGCACTGTAAATTACATTCATGCATGGCAGTCTTCATTGTTATGGTTTTAACTCACTCTTTCTCAGATTTTTCATTAAATGAAGTTAGGAATGAAAAGAGAATAGAGAAAAATCTGAAAACACATACATATATGCTTTTTAAAATTGTATTCTGTAAAACAATTCCTTTTGAAATATTTTCGTAATTGTGCTTTTATTAGAATGACATCCCCAAAATAGCAAGGCATTCTGGGCTACTGTGGGAATGAGTAGGTTAACAAGGAAACATATCCTATTACTAGTAATAGGTGCAACATATGATACAATAATTAGCATAATTGCGCAATTTTTTAATTTGTGGCATACTACCTGTATATCCAGAGCAATCATGGCCAGTGAATAAGTCTGTCCATTAATGAGTTCTCTAGAGGCAGAATGGGTTAACCCTTTCAATGCTGAGGTTATTTTCGTCCAAAGCACATGGGTGCAATGAATTTTGAAAACCATCTAAACCCTGTCTTGTTGGTATTCATTGGAGAGCCATCAATAAGTACCCATATGTGCTAGGGTTTCAGTCAATTTTTTAGGATTTTTGCATCATTTTGTATTGGCCAAATTATAGCCGCCAGCAGCATAAAGGTTAAAAGATAGATACCCTGGAATAGTCAGGATTTTTTGACTGATGTGTAGAATAATGAGTTAATGGTGTTTTTATGGTGATGAGGATAACACATATGCTGGTATGGTTTTATTATAAAATAACCCTTCAAAGAAATACAGCAGAGATGTGTTATATCAATTATATTTTTGTTTAGAGGAACTGTCATACATTTTTCTTTAGAATTACTCCTAGGGCTTGAGTGACACATCAAAATTGCATGCAGACACATACTTCCCCATTTTACTGCATATCATTAAGTGTAAAAGATACTTATTATAAAGGCTATGGTCGACATAGCTAAAAGTATGTAGTGCTTGTAACATACTTGTCAACCATTTCATTCCTCTATTAACCTTTCTAATGCTGCGGCTACTTTTGTACAAAGCACAAGAAAACAAAGATTATTGAAAACCATCTAAACCTTGTCATGTTGGTATTCATTGAAAAGCCCTTGCTGAACACACTCAGATGAGTACCCATATGTCAGGGTTTCAATCATTTTTCAGTTTTTTGCATCATTTTGTATCTGCCAAATTAGTCACCAGCAGCATAAGGGTTAAACCCAAAGCAAGGAATTTTCAAAAACGTCAATTTCAATCAAATGTTTGAAATCTCCACGACAACTTTATATTACTCAAAGACATTATAGTATGTATTTTCTCAATGAGTAAATACATGTGTATGGTTGTTATCTGAATATATATAGTGGTCAAGCTTTGAAAATTACAAGCCTAGCATATATTATTAGTTGCCCCTTTCCAACAACAAGTTTCAAAATCCTATCTAAGTTCCTTTTGGCAGGTTGGCAGGGGAATTCATTTTGCCTACTAAATTGATATTTTAGGGCATTTATAACAATAATAATAATACCATCAGGATATCCTGCTGTGTGCTTTACAGTGATTAACTCTTCCAATGCTGAGGCTACTTTCGTCCAAAGCACAATGCCGCAAAGATTTTTGAAAACCACCTAAACTCTGTCATGTTGGTATTCATTGAAAAGCTCTCGTTGAGAACTCTTAGATGAGTACCCATGTGCCAGGGTTTCGGTCATTTTTAAGATTTTTGCATCATGTTGTATTGGCCAATTTTTGATTAGCCACCATGCAGCTGCGTATGGGTTAAATATTTTTCGTCTTGTAATTCTAATATTTGTCCAAGCTTAGCACTGTTTAACTAACCATACGTTGTATGTTTAAGGTGTCTAGAATGGATTTATTGGATTATTCAACTCATTCTCATTCAGAGTGGTCAGACCAGGGACTTCCAATCTATAAGTCTATACATGTCTCTGGTCTGACATATATGTAAAACTCCTTGAATTATATGTTATATTATGAGTGATATGTAAGTAATGATATGAGTAATATAAAAGAAATATGTTAAGAAATATTTGATGCAAAGCTGTTCCTGTTGTGTTAAACAACCCCTTCATATTTTTGTTTCAAATCACTCTAATCTTAGATGAAGAGAACTTGGATTGGTCGCCACAGACCAATAACATTAAGGCCCATTGTAAAACCCTAGACACACCTAATCTCACCTCAGTGTGACATCACTAGTAGACAGACGAATGAGGGCTCTTGTAGTTGTTTACATTATAGAGGAGGTTGCTTAAGCACATGCACAGAATGCACCTCTTGAGTGGTTCTCGTCAACACCTGGGCTAGGAGTCATACTGAGGCTGTTGAGTAAGATCTGCTGGTTGTTGATACTGATACTATGACCATAAACATGTGTTAACTTATTGAAATAAGGCATGACGTCCTTATACAAGGTCATGGGAATTATATTGAGGGGGAGAGACTTCAAGTACATGCTTGAAATTGACACTTTTACAAATTATACTCACAAACAATTTTGAGTGTCCTGAGGGATGATTTTCGAGGGTTTGGGTGTTCAAAGGACGCCCCGATGCCCTGCTGGCTAAAACTTAAAATAAAGGAGAGTTCTAGATTGAGTTCTGATCAACATTTATCCATTTATCAAAAATTCATTTTATCAAAATAGGCTTTTTTCTTTAAGATTATCATTGAAAGAGTCTTGTCTATATTTAGTTGATTCATACAGGCACAAATGATTTAATCATCTCTTAACCTGCATGCCTTTAGGGTATATCCACCCTCATCCTGTGGGGACAAACAGACAGACAGTGATGGATGTTGTTACCGTGGTGACCCAGTGTTAAACACGCCCAGGTGTACTCACGTACAGGACGACCCACCCCAAACAACTTGTCCCGCTTTCTGCAAGAATGTAAACATAAAAGCAACATGTTCCCAATTCATAATCGCATGTACTATTGGCGTAGTGTCCCGATTTCTGCTAGAATGTAAACACAAAAGCAACGTTCTCAATGCATAATCATTTGAATTCCGCCTCAATGGTGTGAATAGCTGGGGGATTTGTTCGCCTATTTCAGTGTTTGTACATGTATGCTATAATGGCACCCTGCATGCTCACTGTACCTTGTTGACTGTGGGAATTTAAACACCTTGTCGTCAAGTGGAGTTGTGTTGGGATGTAGGCAGGGACGTCGACTTAGCCTGGTTCTCAGGTATTTGGTTTATAGTCTTGTTTCCAACGAAATGTTCACACAACCTTCCTCCCCTAGCAGGCCTGTACACACGGAAACCATTTCAATCCCCCGAGGGATATTCCAGAGCAGCTGGCAGCATATAGCGCACAAGCTCTAGGCACTGCCTTATTAATGCTAGGTACCCATTTTGCAGCTGGGTAGACTGAGGCAATATGGAATAAACTGTCTTGCCTACGGACAGACCAAAGTGCCAAGGCTGGGAATTGAACCAGCGACCTACTGATGACTATAGTCCGACACCTAACCAACTGAGCTACTTTGTCCCAAGGTATACTGTATATGGCTTATATTTGGAGTGCTAAGAATTTCGCTTTACAGCCCTGCTGGATGGAATTTGTGCTATTTCAAATTCACGCATTCAGCACCCAAACTAAACCATATACAAAGCAGGATATTTATCTGAAGGATGTTATTTTGGCGCTATCATAGGCAGCGCAAAATTAGCGAAAACTAAATGCCTGTAAAAAATACCAGTTATACACTATAATGCCCTCACCACTATATAGACTGGGTGTTAAGTAGGTTTGATGACTCTCTCAAACTATAGATGGCAGCACAGTTTTCATGAGTTGCAGTTTGAAACTCTTACCATAGACTGCTTGAGTGTGTCCCCCTCGAGGATTAATTCAGAACTAAACCTGGAGTGAAATCAACTCAGGGTAGATCAGTGAGATTTAAGGAAAGAGTCAGTTAACACAGACTAGTAGCAAGTCTAGCATAGACCAAGCCAGGAGCCCTCGAGCCAGTATTTTGGCCAGGCATTTTTCTTAAAAAAAATTTCTATGAAGAATTTTCAATTTTTACATTTTTGGATTAATTACCATATATCTTTCACTAGCAACCCATCTTCTAAGACGTATCAGGCTGGGGCGTAAATTGCCCTTTTTGACACAATAGGCTATTAACCCTTATATGCTGCTGGTGACTAATTTGGCCAATATAAAATGATGCAAAAGAGCTTAATGACTGAAGCCCTGGCAAATGGGTACTCATCTCGTCTGCATTTAGCTGTTCTCACATAGACACTATTACAGTATTCTTTGGAGGACAGAGTGGCTCAGATTTTAGTTATGATATAGTTAAGTGATCAAAGGGGTCTATAGGTAGGGTGCATTGAAATTAATACTCAGATAAGCTGGGAATGAGTCGAGTTGGCAAAAGCTAGTGTCTGCGCTCATCTCGCCTTTGATGTCAGTGTAGTCAACGAACAGGCACTTAAGTCACTATCAATTACAATTTACCCTCGCACACCCTGAACCAGAAAGTAATAAATGCGTCACATTTATTTGTCCTCGACTACCACCTCTCATGTACAGGGCTAGACTAGCCTGCCTCCCAGGCCATATTTAAATGTCCTCCCTTGTGGATAGATGGCACTGCGGTATACTAGGATGTCACTTGGTAATGTGTGATACAGACTGCAGCTCAAGTGTGTCCCCCTTGAGGATTTATTCAGAACTAAACCTGGAGTGAAATCAACTCAGGTCAGATCAGTGAAAGAGCCAGATATCACAGACTTGTAGCAAGTCTAAGGGCTAGAGCTATCCAATGAATGCCAACATGACAGGGTTTAGATGGTAATCAAAAATCTTTGCATCCCTCTTTGCTTTGGACAAAAGTAGCCATGGCGTTGTAAGGGTTAAGGACATCTTTGGGCACTGCAGGCATGAATGGGTTAAAGACAATGTGTATCCAAATGGTGCTCTAGCTAGTCTCAAATATATCAGTGGAATATATATGGATATCTGCTGCTGGTATGATTGGGTTAAAAAAATCATAAAGGTATTCAGTTTATAGTCTTGTATTCACCAAAATGTTCACACAACCTTCCTTGTATGTTTAAGGTGTCTAGAATGGATTTATTGGATTATTCAACTCATTCTCATTCAGAGTGGTCAGACCAGGGACTTCCAATCTATAAGTCTATACATGTCTCTGGTCTGACATATATGTAAAACTCCTTGAATTATATGTTATATTATGAGTGATATGTAAGTAATGATATGAGTAATATAAAAGAAATATGTTAAGAAATATTTGATGCAAAGCTGTTCCTGTTGTGTTAAACAACCCCTTCATATTTTTGTTTCAAATCACTCTAATCTTAGATGAAGAGAACTTGGATTGGTCGCCACAGACCAATAACATTAAGGCCCATTGTAAAACCCTAGACACACCTAATCTCACCTCAGTGTGACATCACTAGTAGACAGACGAATGAGGGCTCTTGTAGTTGTTTACATTATAGAGGAGGTTGCTTAAGCACATGCACAGAATGCACCTCTTGAGTGGTTCTCGTCAACACCTGGGCTAGGAGTCATACTGAGGCTGTTGAGTAAGATCTGCTGGTTGTTGATACTGATACTATGACCATAAACATGTGTTAACTTATTGAAATAAGGCATGACGTCCTTATACAAGGTCAAGGGAATTATACTGAGGGGGAGAGACGTCAATTACATGCTTGAAATTGACACTTTAAGAAATT
Source organism: Maea johnstoni (assembly GCA_963942565.1). Lineage (NCBI taxonomy): Eukaryota > Metazoa > Annelida > Polychaeta > Spionida > Magelonidae > Maea > Maea johnstoni. The sequence goes on from OZ012690.1 coordinate 14,552,912, forward strand.
ACTCACAAACAATTTTGGGTGTCCTGAGGGATGATTTTCAAAGGTTTGGGTGTCCAAAGGACGCCCTAAGAGGCCCTGCTGGCTAAGACTATAATCAAAACATTAAAATGAAGGAGAGTTCTAGATTGAGTTCTGATCAACATTTATCCATTTATCAAAAATTCATTTTATCAAAATAGGCTTTTTTCTTTAAGATTATCATTGAAAGAGTCCTGTCTATATTTAGCTGATTCATACAGGCACAACTGATTTAATCATCTCTTAACCTGCATGCCTTTAGGGTATATCCACCCTCATCCTGTGAGGACAAACAGACAGACACAGTGATGGATGTTGTTACCGTGGTGACCCACTGTTAAACACGCCCAGGTGTACACACGTACAGGACGACCTACCCCAAACAACTTGTCCCGCTTTCTGCTAGAATGTAAACACAAAAGCAACATGTTCCCAATTCATAATCGCATGTACTATTGGCGTATTGTCCCGATTTCTGCTAGAATGTAAACACAAAAGCAACGTTCTCAATTCATAATCAGTTGAATTCCCCCTCAATGGTGTGAATAGCTGGGGGATTTGTTCGCCTATTTTAGTGTTTGTACATGTACGCTATAATGGCACCCTGCTCACTGTACCTTGTTGACTGTGGGAATTCAAACACCTTGTCGTCAAGTGGAGTTGTTTTGGGATGTAGGCACTTGGCAGGGACTTAACCTGGTTCTTAGGCTGAGTTAGGTATACTGTATATGGCTTTATTTTTGAGTGCTAAGAATTTCGCTTTACAGCCCTGCTTGAGGATATTTGTGCTATTTTAAATTCATGCATTCAGCACTCAATTAACTAAACCATATACAAAGCAGGATATTTATCTGAAGGATGTTATTTTGGCGCTATCATAGGGAGCGCAAAATTACGAAAAACTAAATGCCTGTAAAAAATACCAGTTATACACTGCATGATGCCCTCACCACTATATAGACTGGGTGTTAAGTAGGTTTGATGTCTCTCTTACACTATAGATGGCAACACAGTTTTTATGAGTTGCAGTTTGAAACTCTTACCATAGACAGCTTGAGTGTGACCCCCTTGAGGATTAATTCAGAACTAAACCTGGAGGTTAAGATCAGTGAGACTATAAAGGAAAGAGCCAGTTATCATAGACTTTTTTTGAAGCAAGTCCAGTAAGGACTAGGCCAGGAGCCATCCAGCCTGTATTTTGGACAGGCAGTTTCCTAAAAGAATCTTTGAGACAGGCAACATTTTCTGTGGCATATATACTTGGATTTTAAGTATGTTATACTTAAGTGATCAAAGGGATCTAGGTAGGGTGCATTGAAATTAATACTCAGATAAGCTGGGTCAATGAGTCGATTTGGCAAAAGTTAGTGTCTGCGCTCATCTTGCCTTTGATGTCAGTGTAGTCAACGAACAGGCACTTAAGTCACTATCAATTACAATTTACCCTCGCACACCCTGAACCAGAAAGTAATAAATGTGTCCCATTTATTTATCCTCGACTACCACCTCTCATGTACAGGGCTAGACTTAAAAATTGCTACAAGTCTGTGATATCTGGCTCTTTCACTGATCTGACCTGTGTTGATTTCACTCCAGGTTTAGTTCTGAATAAATCCTGAAGGGGGACACACTTGAGCTGCAGTCTGTATCACATATTTCCAACTGACCTAGTATACCGCAGTGCCATCTTTTCACAGGGGAGGACATTTAAATATGGCCTGGGAGGCAGGCTAGTACAGGGCAGCTAGACATCCAGTTTTGCCATTTCAGAATTTTCTTATTTTGCATATCAAGTCTGATAGGCAAATTCAAATACAAGCATATTAAGAATATTCACTTGGTAAATTAACAGGATTTACATTATCCAAATGATGCTCTAGCTGGTCATAAAGATATCAGTGAAATATACTAACCCTTATGCTGCTGCGGGCTATTTTGGCCAATACAAAAGTATGCAAAAAAGCTGAAAAATGGCAGAAACCCTGGAACATGGTACTCATTTGAGAGTACTCAGCAAGAGCTATCCAATGAATACCAACAAGACAGGGTGGTTTAGATGGTTATCAAAAATCTTTGCATCCTCGTGCTTTGGACAAAAGTAGCCATAGCGTTTAAAGGACATCTTTGGGCACTGCAGGCATGAATGGGTTAAAGACACTGTGTATCCAAATGGTGCTCTAGCTTAAGTCTCAAATATATCAGTGGAATATACATGGATATCTGCTGCAGGTATGATTGGGTTAAAAAAATCATAAAGGTATTCAGTTTATAGTCTTGTATTCACCAAAATGTTCACACGACCTTCCTCCCCTAGCATGCCTGTACACACAGAGACCATTTCAATCCCCTGAGGGATATTCCGGAGCAGCTGGCAGCATATAGTGCACAAGCTCTAAGCACTGCCTTATTAATACTAGGTACCCATTTTGCAGCTGGGTAGACTGAGGCAATATGGAATAAACTGTCTTGCCCAAGAACAGACCAAAGTGCCCCGGCCGGGAATTGAACCAGCGACCTATTGATTACTAGTCTGACATCTAACCTGACTGAACTGCTTAATGTCCCCATTCAAGTTCATGGGTTGAAGTGTTTATGGGTATTAAACTGAGGACAGGGTGGGAATACTGTGAGATGGCCTACATGTGCATTGCCATGGTACTGTATATTAAGTACCATTCTTTGCATTTTTAGGACAAACTTCACTGATTCTTAGGTCTCCACCCTGTGGGAATTGGTTGTATTTTCAGGGTCTGTGGGTTTTTCTTGACACATTCACGCTTAACCCCTCCAATGCTGAGGCTACTATTATCTAAAGCACAAAGATGCAAAGATTCTGGAAAACCATCTAAACCCTCTCATGTTGGTATTCATTGGATAGCTCGCCCTGAGCACTCTCAGATGAGTACCCATGTGCCACGGTTTCAGTCATTTTTCAGGTTTTTTGCATCATGTAGTATTAGCAAAATTAGCCACCAGCAGCATAAGGGTTAAGAGCTTTTCTAGATATGAACTATGATACCTTTGTTAGTAACTTTGGACTATGAATGATTTTGAAAAATATTTGAAGGGTCAGGTGTTGGTTATGTTCTGATTAACAATTCTCATTTAAAGAATTTCTCAGCTACACAATCTCACAATAGATTTGTCAGGCTGCATGCTTTTGGTCTGTGCAAGCTTTAACCCTTATGCTGCTGGTAGCTAATTTGGTCAATACAAAATGATGCAAAGGACCTGAAAAAATAATTGAAACCCTGGGAAATGGGTACTCACCTGAGAGTATAACTCATGCAGTGAGAACTATCCAATGAATACCACAAATCATGACAGGGTTTAGATGGTTTTCAAAAATCTTTGTTGCCCTATGCTTTGGGCAAAAGTAGCCTCAGCATTGGAAGGGTTAATGGGTTCAAATGGCCATACCCCTAGCACCCCATAGGGGCATGCCACAGATTGGGTTGTGTGGTGTATGTACACTATGTATGGAGTGGGGTAGCATTTCAAGGGTGTCCAAATATTATAGTCCCAGAGCACAGTCAACAAGTCCTGGAGCACAGCACTTTTGGTGACCGACTGGTTCGATGATGGCTATGAATGCAGTGGTGGTGTATATAGTAGTGTTGGCACTACTATATTAGCCCTTATTGCAATAGTTAATACCAGGACCAATCAATATACAGTATTACTAAACAGAGTTCATTGGTTTTTAAAAACAATTTGTATCAAAAATAATACAAGTAAAATATGTGATAGGTTCAATTGTTCATGTTTTGCAAAAAATTCTCGGTTAAACAGTTTGTCACATTTTTAAAGCCTCTGTTGCAGGCTGGTGCGACAATACGACGGAATGGAAGAAATTAAAGTAGCCTCAGCATTGGAAGGGTTAAGGCTATTCAAAGGTTATTATTCAGGGATTTTAACTTTCCAGCCTGTAGTCTTTTCTATGTTCTCTTTATCAATAATACTGACTTATTTTGTGTAAAAAAGCATGTAAATTCCACTCAAAATGGGACATTCTTCACTTCGTCAGCTCACCTGAGGAAACCCCTTGTGTGAGATAATTTTATAATATTTCACGCTGTGTGAAGAAGAGTACCTCCTTTTCTAGAGAGCTCTAGTGAAGCCTCTGGCCTGGTAGAGGTATGCGTACAGGTTTAGTTATTCCATCTATGCCTTTTAACCCTTCCAATGCTGAGGCTACTTTCATCCGAAGGACAAGGACGCAAAGATTTTTGAAAATCATCTAAACCCTGTCATGTTGGTATTCATTGGAAAGCTCTCACCGAGTACTCTCAGATGAGTACCATATGCCAGGGTTTCAATCATGTTTCAGGTTTTTTTGCATATCATTTTGTATTGATTAAACTAGCCACCACCAGCAAAAGGGTTAACCCTTCCAATGCTGAGGCTACTTCGTCCAAAGCGCAAGTACGCAAAGATTTTTGAAAAACATCCAAACCCTGTCGTTTTGGTATTCATTGGATAGCCCTCGGTGAGTTCTCTCAGATGAGTACCTATTTGCCATGGTTTCGATCATTTTTTAGGTTGTTTGCGCCATTTTGTCCTAGCAAATTTGGCCACCAGCAGCATAAGGGTTAAGTTCAAAAATCATCCCGACCTTCTTTGAAATATCTTTCTAATAAATTATACGTCAGTAAATATTTGAAGGAAACATTAATAAGAACACAACCCACAACTCCCCTACACATATTTTGTAAAGCTATGCTGTATTCCAAAGTTATTTGCAAAATTATCATAGATCCAGACGAAAGTTGTCAAAAAGGGAGCCCAAGGCATGGATGGGTTATTACTCATACCTAACACTTATCTTCCTTTGGTGTGGGCACCTAAGGAGAGGGAGGTATTCAGGGTTTTGTATATGATAAATGTTGTCGATCAAAGGGATGTCATAAAGAAGGCGGTCCAGTGAATATTATTAACATTCCTAAAGGATTTATGTACAACTGTGTTTTTTCAAGAGATTTCTGCTAGCTAACTGCTAAACCTTAACCATGGATGCATGCCTGTAGCTGTACCAGAAAAGTATAGCTGTTATGGTAGAATTTTTCTTAAAAGAAAGGTATCAGTAGGCAAATTTTTGCTGAAAAATGTTAGCAACTCTTGTTCGAATATTTTGCAAATCGTTGCTTATCAAAAAATATTTTTTCAAAAGTATCAAATATTTAGATTTGAGTTTAAAGGGTTAACTCTGAACAAAAAAGGTAAAGATTTATGCGAGGATGTAATAACATATCATTTCTAGTATTTCAAGATAAATTGTTGTTTGGGTGATTATGATTATATTTACTCCCACCAAAAACTCCAAAATATACTTTCATAAGGAAGATGGAGAAAACGTTGCTTACCCCGGACCCACCTACCTTATTTTCATGTAGCCCAGACAAAAGCACTTGTCCCTAATCATTCATATGATTATCTATTTAAATGTAGATAACATAACTTTTATTTTGGTTACCTCGGCACTTTTGCTTGGTCCCTATATTTTTCTGAGGCTTGTGAGGTTATCGGTATTTCTAAAATATTTGGGCCAGGTATAATTGGTTTTATAGGAGAGGGATGATGACATGCCTTTAACCTGCGTGCATATCTTTCTCTCTTTCACAAATATCTTGGGGCCAAAGAAATATGGTTTGTTTCTTCAAACTATGTACTCATAAAACACTACAAGCTATACTCATCAAACTTTCTCTGTAAATTCTTGTACAATTTGATTTTGATGTTCATAGAATAACTTAGTAAACACTACAAGTATTCATGAAATTTTCTCTGTAAATTCCTGTACAATTTGATTTCGATGTTCATAGAATATCGATATTTGATCATAAGTATGATCAAAAAGCACCCGCTATCCTCATAAATTGCTGTTAACCTTTTTTAGCTTATTTGTCTGTAGAACTTATTCAGAAAGTAGTATGGATCTTCCCATGGCTTGACATTTTCAGTAACATGGTGCTAGTTTTCTTAATGGAAGGAAAATTTCTTAACCCATTAATCCTCTAGAGAAGGAGAGTTGTTGATAATGTTCTGAATAGCATATTTTCCCAGCAATGTTTTTTACCCTAGTCTATCACTTGTCTGGCTACCTAAATTTGCTGCTGTGAGCATTAACCCCTTTGCTGCTGGTGGCTAATTTGGCCAATACAAAAATATTAAAAAATCCAGAAAAATGACTGAAACCCTGTCATATGGGTACTCATTTGAGAGTACTCATCAAGAGCTATCTAATGAATACCAACATGACAGGGTTCAGAGGATTTTCCAAAATCTTTGCATCCATGTGCTTTGGACGAAAGTAACCTCGGCATTGGAAGGGTTATTGTTAATGAAATCTTCACCCACCCTATATTTTCTGGACAATAGCCAAGAAACAGACAATTTTCTAGGCCTTTGGGATACACAGTCTTTGTGGGTGATGAGAGGTTATCTAGGGACATGCAGGAAAGAAGGTATTTATTATGACAGAGCTGTGTCTGTCATGTTTTCTGCATTCATACGTATGTTCAGGGTGATTGAGATCTATATTAACCCTTACAGTGCTAAGGCTGCCTTTGTACAGAGCACAAGGACGCACAATTTTTAAAAATCATCTAAACCCTGCCATGTTGGTATTCATAAGATAGCTCTTGCGAAGATCTCTCAAATGAGTACCCATGTGCTAGGGTTTGAGTTATTTTTCAGATTTTTTGCATCATTTTGTATTGGCCAAATTAGCCACAGCATCATGAGGGTTGATGTTCATGGTGATTTAGATCTATATTGATAGTGCAATATGAATCAGTGCAATGATGAGAGGATTTTGCGTGTTGAATAATTACAATTGGATAAAGTAAATGAAACACCATGCTTGAGCAGTTTTGCTTTTTTGTGAATGATATCATTTAATTTGTTATGATAAAAATGATTGTGAAAGTCAATATTGCTTAGTGGATAATTAAATTTGATAAGAAGTAAATGAAAAATCATGATGACTTTGCATAAATCTAGTATTACAACGACTGCATGAGCATCAAACCACCTCAGAAAAGTAAAGTCATTTTTCATTTCAATTATTCAGTATAGTTTCTGACAAGGGAGTTTTATATTGTAAGGCCTACCACTTGCAATTTGGATCTTTGTTTTTCGACAATTTTTCTGCCATATTGCAGCTAAGTCGAGACCAGCTAGTTGTAACTGGTGGAGGAAAGCGGAGTACCCATTTCTGGACAGAGCCTAGAGATGCTGCTGATTGAGTTATGACGCTATCTATGACACACTAGGAAGCTGTCCCACTTCCATTGTATCAAACACAATAGATAGGTGTATGCTATTTGTATCCTCTCTCTAGGTGAAATGTCCTGAACAGTACATGCCTGTATGTATATGTTTGCATATGGTTTAGGGCTGTGTGGGTGTCTGTGTGGACATTCCAGGAAAGCAGGAAGGGAGATGATCCTCCAATAGCCACAAAACTAACAGTTAACCCTAAATAATATGCTGGTGGTGGCCAATTCAGCCAATACAGCCAATTGTGCAAAAAACCTGAAAAATGATCGAAACCCTGGAACATGGGTACTCATGTGAGAGTACTCAGCAAGAGCTATTCAATGGATACCAACATGACAGGGTTTAGATGATTTTCAAAAATCTTTGCGTCCTTGTGCTTTGGATGAAAGTATAGCCTCAGCATTTAAATGGCGAACAGTTAACTGCTTACAATGTAAACATCTGTACCCGTTGACCCATTCATGCATGTAGCAGCCTCAAATGGTTGACTGTTTAGGGGATGTCTTTTGGACCAGAGCCAGGTACAGACATTACCCTATATGAGTACCGTAATTTTGCATGTATAAGATGCACCCATATAGAAGACGCACCCCTTGTTCAGGCCTTGAAAATGATGTGAAGACCTTAGCTTTGTGTATAGTGCGCACCCCCTTTTTGGAAATATTTTGGCAGTTCAACTCCTCATGAATAATACTAGAAAACCGGTGTGTACAGCATTTCGAAATGAGTGAAATGTGACATCAAGTTGACAGCAATGCTTATCCCTCTAAATCAGTGCCCACTACCAATTGGCCTAGGGATGATATTGATTGTAATCAATATATTCCGACGGGGAGTGGTACAGAAATTACAATTCGTAAACGCCGCGGCAAACATTGAAATGCATAGTGTTCAGAAAATCAGGTTTTTTGCATCATTTTGTATTGGCCAAATTAGCCACCACCAGTAGCATAAGGGTTAATGTGTTAATTAGCTTATCCTCAGCTATTTGCCCCAGGGGACAGGCACACATGAATTGTTGCAGCAGTTGCATGTATGTGAGTGCTATGACACTATACCTGATGTATATATGGAGGTCGCCGTAATATATCTATCTCAGCATATAGATGGCACTTTAGTATGGTAGAGTGATCCGTAAAAAACAACCCTCTCATGTGGCAATGGTATGAATTAGCAAATAAAAGATAGCGGCCTCCATAATTCTTATGTAGGTGTGAGCAAAATTGGCTTAAAATTATAAGTCTAGTAGCTAGGCTTGTTAATACCCAAGAGTACCATGCAGTGTTCAAAACTGAAAGAAACAGAGACCACTTAGTTGTAATCACTAATGGATCCTCTTATACCTGGTTGCTTTGCAATTGTATGGGGTTGTGAAGGGCTGTAGACATATGTTTTATCATTGCAACCAGGACCTTAGCCAGGATCCGTTCACCCACAGTCTTTTGGACAGGCAGTTCCCTTAAAACCTCCTTTTAGGACGGGTAAAAATTTCTAGGAAAACTTTTCGATTTTGACTTTCCGGGGGTTATAACTAAGTATGTTCCTGACAAACCATCTTCCGCTGTTGCTTATACCTTAACAAGTTCGCCCAAATAGTCAGGCTGCTTTCCGTGGCTGTGAGGCTACTTTCGTCTGAAGCACAAGGACACAAAGATTTTTGAAAAACATTTAAACCCTGTCATATTGGTATTCATTGGATAGCTCTTGCTGAGCACTCTCAAATGAGTACCAATTTGCCAGGGTTTCTTGGTTATTTGCATCATTTTCTATTGGCAAAATTAGCCACCAGCAGCATAAGGGGTTAACATGCACTCTGCCCTGTCTATCATGACCTATACTAAGCCTCTTTTATATCAGCATGTCTGTACACTCAGCATATATGAGTAAGCTTCTTAACCTACCGGTATGTTAACCCTTCCAATGGTGAGCTAGCTACTTTCATCCAAAGCACAATGACGCAAAGATCTCTGAAAACCATCTTAACCCTGTCATGGTGGCATTAATTGGAAAGCTCTCGCTCAGAGTACTCTCAGATGGGTTCCCATGTGCCAGCGTTTCAGTCATTTCTCAGGTTTTTTGCATCATTTTGTAATGGCCAAATAAGCAACCAGCAGCATAAGGGTTAACCCCCTCATATCTGAAGCATACACATTGTCTGACACACGAATAATGGTAAACTTGCTACAAGCCTGTATTATCTGGCTCTTTCCTTTTAGTCTCACTGATCTAACCTGAGTTGACTTCACTCCAGATGTATTTCTGAATAAATCCTCAAGGAGGACATACTTGAGCTGTAGTCTGTAACTGAGTTTCAAACTGCAACTTCTGAAAGCTTTGCTGCCATCTATAGGTTGAGAGGAACATTACACCTATTTAGTAGTTGTGGTGGCATGGCATTAACCCTTCCAATGCTGAGGCTGCTTTCATCCAAAGCACAAGGATGCAAAGATTTTGGAAAAGCATCTCAACCCTGTCATGTTGGTATTCATCGGATAGCTCTTGCTGAGTACTCTCAGAAGAGTATCCATGTGCTAGGATTTCAGTCAATTTTTGTATTGGTCAAATTAGCCACCAGCAGCAGGAACAGGAATGTCAGAGAAATTTGTCAATATTGATCACATTCATGGATTCTCCCCTGATCTTGGATATGGGGAGTCAAGGTTATATCGGAAACAAAGCACCTAAGACTTGGAGATAATCACATAAACCTCTTTGACTTAAGCGGAGTTAATACCCGTCTCGACAGGTCCACAATATTTTGTGGACCTGCCTTGATATAGCCAAGTGGTCTAAGGCCTTGCCACTAGCTGACAGCTCACTGTCTCTCACCACTGAGGGCCTTCCTTGATAGCCAGGTGGTCTAAGACATTGCCACTGACAGCTCACTGTCTATGACACCACTGAGGTCTGCCTAGACTAGCTACCAGGCTATATTATGATTTTACTTTATTACATATAGGAGCCTGCACCTATACTAGATAGGGACTAATTGTGGCCTACTGTTGGCCATTTAGTTCACACAATTGCCACACAAGGGAGATTGGTGTTAATGTATTTCCAACTGACCTCCTAGTATACTGCAGTGCCATCTATCCACAATGGAAGACATTTAAATATGGCGTGGGAGGCAGGCTAAGGTCTGCCATGATAGCCGTGTGGTCTGCGGTGTTGCCGCTGACTGCTAGCTGTCTCTCACCACTGAGGTCTGCCGTGATGGCCGTGTGGTCTAAGGTGTTGCCGCTGACTGCTAGCTGTCTCTTACCAAGTTACCACTGAGGTCTGCTGTGATGGCCGTGTGGTCTAAGGTTTTGCCGCTGACTGCTAGCTGTCTCTCACCACTGAGGGCATGCCCTGATAGCAGAGCAGTCTAAGGAATTGTCACTGACTGCTCACTGCCGTTTACCACTGTTGGCACGGACTGCTAGCTGTCTCTCACTACTGAGGGCATGGCCTAATAGCCGAGTTGTCTAAGGAATTGTCACTGACTGCTCACTGTATCTCACCACTGATGGCCGTGTGGTCTTAGATGTTGCCGCTGACTGCTAGCTGTCTCTCACCACTGAGGGCATGGCCTGAAAGCACAGTGGTCTAAGGCCTTGCCACTGACAGCTCACTGTCTCACACCACTGAGGTCTGCCGTGAAAGCAGAGTTGTCTAAAGCGTTATGACTAACTGCTCTGAAAAGCCTTGCCACTGACTGCTCACTGTCTCTCACCACTGAGGGCATGCCCTGCAAAGATGTTTCAGGACAGGGTAAAGCACTGAGCAACTATGGGTTAAAATCAAACATGTTTCATTATTCTTATCAGAGATAAGGGCCCATCTGATCTTCAAAGGTTTACTAACCTATGTCACAAGAGATTAACTGCAACTGTTGATAAAAGAGGGCAAAGTTTACTGTTGCAAAGAAAGCTCATTCTGTACCCTCTCATCCTATACTTATGGCATTGATAGTTTGATACCTGGCACAAGAAATCAACTTAACCCTTATGCTGTCTGGTGGCTAATTTGGCCAGTACAAAACGATTAATAAAACCACTGAAAAATGACTGAAACCCTGCCTCATGGCTTCTCATCTGGGAGTACTCAGCGAAAGCAGGAACTATATATTTGAAACTATATATTTTCTAATTGAAACAATTACTTACAAGTCAGTCTATTATATGCTGCGGGACTGTTGTCAGCTACGCAGCAGGTTCTAGAGAAGGCATGCATTTCAGCCTCCTTTCTAGTTCTTTTTAAATATATAGTTCCTTGCTATCCAATGAATACCAACATAGCAAGGTTCAGATGGTTTTCAAAAATCTTTTCATCCTTTTGCTTTGGAGGGTTAAGATTCATCATAGCTAGGTCATGGACGAAGCCAGCAGAGCTAAACCCTGTCATAAGGCCTAGAAAAAAGTATTGTTTGTTTCCTATAATGGTCCAAAAAATAGGCTAGATAGGTAGGTAAGTGTTATTAATTCAGATCTCCAAGCATGACTTGGTTAACCCTTCAAACTCTGAGGTTCCTTTCACCTAAAGCACAAGGATGCAAAAATATCTGAAAACCATCTGAACCCTGCCATGTTGGTATTCATTGGAAAGCTCTCACTGAATTCTCTCAGATAAGTACCCATGTGCCAGGGTTTCAATCATTTTTCAGATTTTTTGCATCATTTCCTATTGGGCAAATTAGCCAACAGCAGCATATAAGGATTAATGGCGGCTCATGTGTAAACTGAATGCTTTGTGCATCTTTTTCATTTTCTTTAACCCTTACAATGCCTAGGCTACTTTCATCCAAATCACCAGGAAGCAAAGATTTTTGATAACCATCGAAACCCTGTCATGTTGGTATTCATTAGAAAGCTCTCGCTGAGTACTCTCAGATGAGTACCCATGTGCCAGGGTTTCAGTCATTATTCAGCTTTTTTGCATTTTTTGTACAAGCAAAATTCGCCATCAGCAGCATAAGGGTTAATTCTTTCATTTTCTCCGTTTTGTACTTCCAGGTGACCATGATTGAGATTCACGCTGATGTTCCGATGATGAGAGCCGGTAGCACAGACCCAATACTAAACCTTACCTTCCACCACAACGACGACAAAATCACAGACGATTCAAAGCGCGACTACGCTGCCAAATTTGCCGAGTTTGTGATTGGTCAGATACCCGTCTTGCCAATAGATAGGTGAGTGCTCGTAATTTGATACTTAACAATGGTGATGATAATGATAAAGATAACAAAAATAGTAATGTTAATGATGATTATGATAATGATTATTGCAATTATAATGATAATAATAGTAATAATCATGATAATAATAATGATAGTTATGATAATAATGTAATTATAATAATGACAATAATAATAATAAAAATTATAATAATAATAATGGTAATAATAATGATAATGATAATGATAATAATGATAATGATAATAATAATAATAATAATAATAATAATAATAATAATAGTAATAATAATAATAATAATGATATTGATGAGTGATGATGATGATGATGATGGTGATGGTGATGGTGATGATGATGATATGATATGGAGCCAGACAATACTGTTAGGAATAATTGACATCTGATACTGCTTCTTCTCCAACTCAGATGTGCAAAACCATGCAAAATTTACGGTTTTACTCTTTAGCTATGTTTTGAGACTATATTTGATTCAATTTAATTCAATTTAATTTGATTCTTTTATAATTATCAACATTTGCCCAGAAACTCAAAGGATATGAATTTTATAAACAGAACCCATTCATACCCATATTTCCCTTGTAAAGAGTCTAGCAGTTTTGGGTTAATTGGTTAAACTCTATCCTGTTAGCATATCAACACCACACAAAATACTATAAGAAAGTTACTGTCCAACTTAATCATTGTATTGATCAATTTTTTTGTTGATTTACTTTTCAGAATATTGGTGCTTTTCTTCGATACACGCCTAACTACATGCGGAGCGATTGAGACAAGATTTTAGTCTGAAACCTTCCCTACTAATCAACTCAAATGAAACCAAACCGATGCCTTTTTAAAAACAATGTAATATGCAAATCAAAGATAATGTCTAAGAGAGTTTGATATATATATATATATATATATATATATATATATATATATATATATATATATATATATATATATATATATATATATATACATATATATATATATATATATATATATATACTGTAAAACTGGTAATGTTTGCGTGTAGTAAATATTGCGTTTTTTTCATTTTCTCTTTTATGCATGTTTTAATTAATGCGAATGCCACCAGACGTCAGATATCTGAAACAGAAGGGACAGATTTATGCGTGTTTTAATTATTGCGTCCTCATGCATTCGCATTAAAACGCAATAATTAAAATCACGCAATCATTACCAGTTTTACAGTATATATATACTTGTAAGTTTATGATAAATTAGTAGAGCTGGGTAGGAAATATCCATTGATATGAGAATGTGATCAGTAGTGGTTGTTAAAGGAAAGCATGAGTAACTTGCTGAACATGTATGTGTGTATGTAAGTATTTTAATAAAGAATAAACCTATAACGTGTTACTTTACAACAAAAAAGATATTTCCTACTATTGTGATTAATGAAATGTAATTGAAATATATTGGTTGTCTTGAAAGACCTGTGGTTGATATTCCACAAAAAGGTATTGTTTAGCAGCTATACTGTCTAGAAAATCGATCTTTTGGTCGAGAACAAAATTTCAATTGATACTTAGTGCCAGAAATTAATTGGCTTTAATCTGAGGGTCAATTATCATTCTGAGGAACTCTTACCTAATGGAGCAAGGAATTCCAAGGATTTCCAAGGATTTTCCAAGCAGAATCCAAGGGTTTACTGGGAAGTCTCAGCTACATTTATTAAAGGTTCATAAGTGGCAAAAGGGGTCTAACATATGAGTACATAATTAGAGAACTTAGCGGAATATGAGTTATTTTTGATTAGAAGTACTGTATTTTCTTTATTGAAATAACTTCCCTCTAAATGTTTTGCAGGATTTCCTTATGGATAGTCCAAAACGTTTCAAATCTTAACCCTTCCAATGCTGAGGCTACTTTTGTCCAAAGCACATGGATGCAAAGATTTTTGAAAACCATCTAAACCCTGTCAAGTTGGTATTCATTGGAAAGCTCTCACTGAGTACTCTCAGATGTGTGCCCATATGCCAGGGTTTCAGTCATTCCTTTTTTGCATCATTGTATTGTATTGTCCAAAGTAGCCACTAGCAGCATAAGGGTTAAAAGTGTCCTTGGCATAAATAGGTTAAGTGATGAACTGTTAGTTAAATGGGTTAATACTTGATATATTTACTATTGCCTATTCATTTTGTTAATTGTTAAAATGAATTATTGACACATGATGAAATTGTGCCGTCTTTCAATTGATTTTGGGCTTGATATCTCAAGCTTGGAATGTACCATCACCTGTTAATTGCACCTTTGGAAACTTACCATACATACATTACTGCCACCTTTTGGGTGAATGAGAAACTAAACGGCTCACAGGGCCAGAAAAGAACACAATTGTCAATATTAATCACACTACCTGCTGCATGTTCTACAACATTCTGATGAATCTTGATCATTTGACTTGGTCAAAGTGCTGAATAGCGATGGGGAAATACGATACAGTATAAGGATCAGAAATAGCTTTAATTCATATCCAAATACAAAATGTATGTAGATTGGAAATCCATGGTTTTGGGTTGTACAAAGTCTTACAAGTACTGAAATACTGATATGTATATTGGTAATGGCTAGTATTGATAGCAGAAATGTAGACTAGATTCTAGAGTCATATCTGAGATGGAGACACATTATTGTAATGATTTTACATGGATATTGCTTTCATTGTAATAACCATTCATACCTGTGATGCCCATAACATCCCAATCTTTCAAAATGATATCCTTAACCTTTCCAATGCTAAGGCTACCTTTATCCAAAGCACAAGGTTGCAAGGATGTTGGAAACCCATCTAATACCTGTCATGTTGGTATTCATTGGAAAGCTCTTGTTGAGTACTCTCAGATGAGTACCCATGTGCCAGGATTTCAGATTTTTGCATACTTTTGTAATGGCCAAATTAGCCACCACCAGCGTAAGGGTTAAAAATTTATCTCTGTTATGAGTTAGGTTTATAGTTGTCGACCATGTGCTTGTTGCTTAGATCAGCTGGTGGGAGAGATACTATGTATGTATTATAACATATATTATAATTGATTTAAAGGATAATATGCCTTTCCTGTGGGTTCTTTCTTACTGGTCAGATAATGGATGGACTTTGTGTGCTTCCTAAAATAGATAATGAAATCTACCACCGGGAATGTGTTTATTTCAACTTTACTTTCTTTTGATCTTCAAGGGCTTAGTCGAATACTACTGGACGGTGAATTAACTAAAAAGAAATCATTAGAAACATATTTTGGCCTCATGTGTAAAATCCAAACAAGTGTACTCTACAACGCATAATTTTTTATGTGCTGAAATAGCCAAACAAGACATTTTGCACAAAATATTAGCAAAAAAGGAAGAAATGTTTCTTTTCTTTTTTTTTATAATTCACAAATTGCCAAAAAAGGAAGAAATGTTTCTTTTCTTTTCTTTTAGGATATATAAGTTGTCAAGTGATGAGTTTTTATGAAATATTGAAAATATGGAAATAGATGTGATTTCAAATACACAACCCTCTGTCGGCTGTGTCATTTTATGATGTGGCATGCAGGCCCAAATCTATTTTATGTATTTTTCATTGGTATCTAGAATCTAGATAACTGATAATCAATGTAGTGATCGCTCAGGAATTATGTAACGGAATATTACCATATATGCAAATATAGCTTGTGTGATCTAGGTAAGGTATAATAGTTTCATAGGATTTGTATCTATGAAAAATTGTAAATAATTGACGAAATTGATTTGATGATCATGAATAAATTGTATTTTGAATATGTATTCCATTTTGTTTTGTTTTGATTTGGGTATCTCATTCATTTTTCTTTGTTAAAAGATATGGCTATCAATTTGATTATCTCGAAATTTTCATCCCACATACAGTTATTAATGATAGTTTCTACAGACAAAGCAATAATTTGGATTACTACGCTATAGGTATGTAAATGACTTGCTTTAAATGCAGATTTTAAAGTTGTAATTACAAGTAAATGGAATTGTATTCTTGTAAACATTTTTCCATCAAACATTTTCCAAATACTCAAAATAGTAGCCCTTGATAAATATCATCAGGTTCCTTTGGATAACTATGCTAGGGGCATGTAAAATAACATAACTGGAATTGTATTCTTGTAATCATTTCTACATTGCATATTTATCCTAAATTTCTCTTTTGAAATATATCTCTCAGATAGTTAGCATTGAAAATAGTCATATGGATGCTTAAGATAAGTTTGCTACAGAGTTGTAAAATAAGTTCATTCTACGCACAGCCTCGCAACTATAAACTAAGGGAGTTTTATTCAGATAAACATTTTTCCAAAAGGTGTGCCAAAATTGTGAGTTTTGAGGTGAAAAAAATCTTCAATTAGTTTCCATTGAAAAATGATATCAGGATGCTTCGGCTCAGTATGCTAAAGATATGTAAAATGACGTGCATAATACATATTTATCGCTTTTACTATTTCGCTAGAAACCTATCTAAATTAAACACTCCAAATATCTGACCACATAATGACTGCCACTTCAAGTTTGGTGTGCACTACCATTGTGTGGCGACCCCTATTGGATAAAAATAAAACTATTATTCCGTAGCAATGACTGACAGATAAATGTTTGTCAGTAAATAAATGTTAGTAGGGAGATAGATACATCTAAATAATATACGTCCCTGATGTTAGCTAAAATTAATTAACCGCAACCAAATGTTAGTCACTGGGACCACTATGGAAGTAAGTTTCTAACTTTTAGACTAAAAGTTATAGTGTATATATCCTGTGTCTGGTTAGAATTCTTTTGCATAGCAGTTAATGACTCTCCATCTAGTCACCGTTATATGTGATTTTTTGTATTATCTACCCTCAACCCCCCCTCCAAAATAATTATAATAATGATGATAATAATAATAATAATAATGATAATAATAATAATAATATTAATGATAATAATAATAATAATGATAATAATAATAATTATTGTAATAATAATGATAATAATAACGATGATGATAATGATACTGATTATAATAATAACAACAATAATAATAATAATGATTATAATGATAATGAAAATGATGATTATAATAATAATAATAATGATAATAATAATGATAATAATAACAACAATACTAATAATAATGATAACAACAATAATAATAATAATAATAAACGTAAAATATCAAAATAGAGACCTACATTATTCGTGTACCTCTATACTGCTACCTGTAGTGGTATACTTATAAATAGATAACAGAGAGGGTGGGGGAATAGTAATTGGCGTTCAGCGGACATATGGAGCAGTAATCAGGTAATGTACGCTGAAGACGGCAGAAGGGGGCGACTGCTCAAAACATTTGAGTCGGTCTGACATCCAAACATCGCAAACATCTTAGGAGCACTATGTATAAACATACTTTTTGTCTCAACTCCGTAAAATGTATTTATATTTAGTTTCAAATTGCATGTGCAACAGGATTTTTATTTTCCATAACATATAATAATAATAATGATAATAATAATAATAATAATAATAATAATAAAAATAATAGTAATAATAATGATTATTATTATTATTATTATTTGTATGATAATATTAAATGATAATGATAATAATAATATTAATACTAATGATAATAATAATAATAATTAATAATAATAATATTGATAATGACAATAATAATTATAATGATGATCATGATAATAATAATAATAATAATAATAATAATAATAATAATAATAATAATAATAATAATAATAATAATAATAATTATAGTAATAATGATGATAATAATAATAATAACAATGTTATAGGCTGTTGTATAATAGATGTTTACGGTATGTTAAGATACGGTATGTAATAGAGAGTTAAAGGAGTTCATATTTTGATATGGATCTTACCACTTGTACCAACTATTTTTTGCACCCGTGTCTGTCTTTAATGTGTCAATAAATATTGACATTCATATCTTTAGTAAAGATCTTTTTACATCACATACAGTTATTTTCCCCCTTTTTTTCTTTTTTGATAAATAACATCGTTTACCGTGATGATAATCAGTTGTGTGATTTGATTATTATCCATACATCCAAAAAAATTCTCAATGTCTAATATTTTAAAATGACTAATGCCCCAGTCACACTAGGGTCCGACTATCGCACGATTTTAAAATCGGATCCGATTTGGCTAATCGGACGTTCCGATTTTGAAAATAGACAAGTTTGCAGTCACACTATTACGATTTATCGGAGCCGATTTAATTGCTAGAAAAATGCGTCAATGATTTGTCTTGCGATGGTCGAACAAATGTTGTACGATGATCGTACGATGATCGTACGATGATCGCAAGTCAGAAACATTGACTTGCGACTTTTCAAAAATCGACACTGATTTGCGAACAGGTTCGCAAACCAGTACCGACTTTTTTTAGTCGGATCCGATTTTGTATTTGGCCTAAAAATCGGATCCGACGATCGCACGATAGGTGAAAAAATCGGGTCCGACCTGCCGATTTGAAAATCGTGTGATCGTCGGGCTCAAGTGTGACAGGGGCATATTATACTATCTTAACCCAGTACCGACTTTTTAGACGGAGCCGATAGGTGTAAAAATCGGGTCCGACCTGCCGATATTAAAATCGTGCGATAGTCTGACCCTAGTGTGACTGGGCCTTATCATAAATCTTTCTCACTCATTTTTCAGTATCATTCCTAATTTGTCTTGTATTTTCACATTGAATGTAAATATGTTTAATGGTATCAATGAAATCATTACCATATAAACATTTATCGTTAGAAACCATTCCCATTCTTTGAAGCCTGACCGTTCTTCTGAGGATCAACTTATATTAATTGTACTGTTGGTACACTGAAGGTGAATACAATTTAGCATATTTAAGGATATGCACGACAATTCACTCAAATGACGTATTTCCACGAAACTTAGTACAGGGAAATTAAAGTGATCAGGTGTTTCATTCTCCCAAACAGGGCGCCCCCTTCAGGGCAATTTAGACAAGTGTTCAAAAATCACATATTTTCATGTAGTAATAACAGAGAAGTAAAACTGTAAAAAAATGATAATGCTGAAAAATATTCTTTAGTATGTATATATTTTGATTCTCAATTCAAAAAATGTGGTTCTAAAATATGTTGTCATTCTAGGGGGCGCTACTCTATCATGTTCACATGATACCTCCGTATTGTGGGAAGTTGGTGAAATTATAGAAAAAAATCTCCACATTCAGATTTTTCTTAAACTTGTTGAAATTGTTCTTGGGACTATATATTTTCATAAAACAATCTAAAAACTGGGGTTCAATCTTTTTGTTTTCAAGCTAGGGGGCGCCACATAACTGACATTTCATACAGAACACTTGAATATTGCATGAAGTTGGCGAAGCTATAGAAAAAATCTCCGCATTCAGATTTTTCTTAAACTTGTTGAAATTGTTCTATATTTTTTCATAAAACAATTTGAAAAATAGGGGTCAACCATCTTGTTTTAAAACTAGGGGGCGCCACATTACCAACATTTCATAAAGAACGCTAAAGTAAGGATTTATATTTTCAGTTATGTACGTATCTTCAGCTGTTGGAAATGCTTTTTGTGAAATGTTTTGCTTTGCTCTAACACTTATGAGTTTAGACCAATATCACACATACCCCACCGGCCTTGGTTGTCTAACATCATGTCCATATCATCCTTTTCCAAGTCATTTTACAATATTGATGGTCCCTTAATACCATATTCATAACTTCTTGTTACATCCGAAAAAGAATTGCTACTTTCAGTTGGTCGAGAACGATGTTGTGTTCCATGTCACTCCTGAGAGTAGTAGATGTAGGGGATGTATTTCTCTGATGTCTCATGTATGCATTTCCGGGTTTTGTGCATATATTAATGCTCTTTAATTTCTCGAAAAATCTTTCTGGATACGGCTTGGTTATGTCTTACACCATAATCGACCCAATTAAGAGAAGCTTCTTTACTTGTATGGTACGCTCTAATCTTGCGACTGTCATAGATTAAGCTGTCATATCAATAACGTTTTAGGCTCAGCTTTCCAGTTGGCATGACGACAAATGTGTTTGGGATATTTAGTTAGATTTGTTCTCTGGTTCTCATTGATTACTAGTTTCACTTTACCATCTAAGTAATGTACTGCATTCTTTACAGCCTCGTTTTTCATCGCCCCTTCATTTACAATTGGCATCCCCTTTTCCTTCCTCTAAGTCTCGGTACAATAAAGTGTATTATACAGTGTTTGTGTCTCGATAGGTTGACTCAAATAACACAAATTAAAAGAATACAGTCAATTGAAATGTTTGGAATATAGGAACTTGGAGGAAAGCACAGTCTAGTACGATGGTGCAAGTGTGAACATTGGAAAATGGAAGAACGATGGAGAAAAACAATTTGAATTTTTTTCTGCCGTTCACACTTGGACCATCGTAGTCTAGGACGTTTGGGTTGAGAAAACATAATTTTCTAGAAGATAGAAACAAGTGGCCTTGCTGACCAACTACTAGTAATTGTTCTGTAACTGCAACTTTCTCTTTCAACTTCAAATTTTCTAGTACAGTAATTGGCCCAACTTCACGTGTTCACAAGCTATTCAAAATGGGTCTAAAGTCATCTGATTCATGTGGATTTTGCCACAAATAAAATAGACTCAATTGAATACATGTTTTTGAACTGTGAAATCTCAGGAACTGGATTGACGAACTAGGTATGGTAGATTACCATCTTTCTAATGGGAGAATAATAGTTGGTGACAACATTAGTTCAATAATATTGAACCTTACTATATGCAACGATATCTTATGGATGTTCTATGTTGCGCATGTAAGGTTCAATGCCATCCTCTAATTTTATGCTAGCAGAGGTAGTTTAGCATAAAACCCATAAACGGAACCAATGCTAGGCTTCTTGATCCTGAAAGTGTCATTAACTACCATATTATATGACTTCTTCCAGCGAACATTCTGGATATTTCGTAATAGAAACAATACATACTATTAAGGTTAACAATATACTTGTTGCATTTGCGCTAATCCAAATTTCAAATCAAATCCGTTCTGTGACTGTGACTAATTCGGGCTTTTACAAAACCAATATGGCGCACATTTTCAACTTGTCAATTGGATCGTCAGCTGGAGCAAAAAAAAAGAGTCTGATAAAGTCCAACTTAAACGGCGCTGACCTTTATTTATTACGGCATTACACAGAACTAGCCGTCAGTGATTGAAAAGAGGAAAAATACGTTTCCCAACTGTTTGTATGTACCCAGATTATAGCAAAATGCTTCCGCTCAAAATGTCGGCGGAACAGTGCTAACGTAATTTATAAGAGATGAAACTAAAACCTACCGTCCATATGGTATCAGAAATGGGAAAATAGGTAGGGTTTATGTCTGAACTAGTGACAACATCAACATGTCCACGGTGGCAAATCTGTAAAAATGTGTAAACTGGACATGTTTTTTGTTCTCTTTTTTCTTGTTGGGGAAGGGGATGAGCATACTGAATTTAATGAATCTGGCAACTCGAGTTTTTAGGGGGCGTTTCTTGATGTTTTCAGTAAAAAAAACACACTTAAAGTTAATGTACATGTACGCAATCTCCCCGCTTGTTTCATTGGTTTATCGATAACAAGTGAGACATATACACCCTTGGCCATTAGCTTAGATGAATAAAAGAATTGATCTACTGCCATTAGCGTGTGTCATCCTCATCATTTAACGGCACTGTAGAAAAGGTACTGGCACAGACAACACCGACACCTGGATGGCAGCAGAAAGACAAAAAGGGCGACTTTACGGCATATTATGGCTGGTAATAGTCATAACCTGGAGCTCACGTGTCAAGATGGCAAATTCGCAGCATTATCGCGTCCAGGAATTCTACATGAAGGAAGGTGCGGCGAGCGGTTTAATTGCGTATCATTCAGGCGTTTCGGCTATCCAGTGCGGCTCAATGTGCACACGAAACAACCGCTGTCGCTCGTTCATACACGCCGAGAAGGGACAAAACAAAACCTGTACTCTCTCAACCATTTCTGGCGCAGCGGAAGTCGCCAAAGAAGATGTAAGGTGGAGCAAGCCGGAAATTGACATCTACCGCCACTTTTTTTCGGAGAGTAAGTATCTAACGTTAAACTTGCAGGTAGACCTCACAATTCCTTCCTACTTCGTTAGCTCACTTGAGCGTTTATGGGCGGCATCTATAGTCGGATGTTCATAGTTGCCTAAACAAGATGTCATTAGATGTCATTAGATGTCATTAGTAACAACAGCATAAGATGTAGACATATTCGCACTCACAGGGCTACTTCCTACTGTACACATATTTTTCAAGTTTTTTATCTTTTCTCCTTATTCTCCACGATAATTTGAGTTTTTCTGTGTATGTGTATTTTTGTCCTTTGTGTGTGTGTGTGTTTTTGCCTTTTGATTTTTAGATAATAAGTTTCTTTTAAGAGTGTCGTCAAGCCATTGTGATCATAGGCCGCCCTGGTTTTATAATACAGTATACAATATGCCAAGTTTGGATGTCAAACACGAACTTTTTGTATAAACAAAAAAGAGGAAAAAAACGGTCAGCCAAGCTTGGGTCAGACCGAGACTATAGGGCTGCCGTATCGGCCTAGTTTTATCATTGCCGGACTTCTGATTCTATACGTTGTCATAGAGGTCATAAAGATATGAAATAAACGTCCAAAATAGACACATTACCATAGAAAATCATCATTTAGGCAATGTCGAGTACGATATTTCTGTCTCATGACAGGATTTGCGCACACTGAACTAAAGGAAGTCAATAAATGCCACATTCTGACTACTATAAAGGGCCCTAGAACTCCTACGTCAAGTTGCTAACTATTGTATCATATAATTCCTTAAATAAATATCCCACTTTTGTGCAGCCATTTCCAAGAAAGATGCTTTTATACTCAATCTTCTTCAACGAGTGGAAATCTGTAAAGCTGTCACTCCCTGTGTTGACACCCCCGCCAATACACATAACAACCAGAACGTCCGGGCCTGCCAGAGGCAGCGTTCCCGAGGGGGTCGACTAGACAGGAAGCACGGCTGTATCACAGTGTGCGATCGTCCTGGCCACTCCACAAGTGGCAGTGTGGCCATATCCTGTAATGATACATCCAGAGATAGTTATAAATAGAAACTCCCTGCTACATCTCACTCAGCTGGATCAGCTGGCGATGTTCCCTATCATATTCGTCTCAGCTTTTCAATTCAATTCAATACTTTATATCAGACACAGGTGGTCCATATACATAGGTACAATATTGACTAGAAGTTGTACAGGGAGGTCTCCCAGTGTTTACCTACACTACTATCTCTAATATACTTTTCTACTGAAGGATACTGTTGGCACTGTTTAATATTGATTCGAGTTTCGAATTGGTGAATATTCTTCCGGGTAAGTTCCCCGAAACTAGGGATTCTATTCAGAACGAACATCTCCTTGGCACTACTATCTCTTCTCAGATGTAGAAGCCACCTGAGTGTATTGTTATAACAGACTCTGAGCAAGTTGTATGTGTTTTTAGCAAAGATACACCACAGAGGTGAACAATACAGTACCGTGCAATAAGCTCTAAAGAGGACAAGCCTGACTTGTTCTGAGCATATTTGAAACTTTCTGATCAGCATGTAAGCTCTGCCGCATAATGACCTGTATTGACGTTTTATATCCTCATCATCTGACAGATCATTCGCTATAATTCACCCTAGATAACATGTTTGCGACACCAGTTTTAATAACTTTCCATATAAATACAATGGTGGGAATTCAGATGTTCTCATGGATGATGGTTTGAAGATCAAATATTCAGTTTTCTTTACATTATAGATAATGTCATTTTCTATTGCATATAACTCACAGGTCGAAATAAGCTTTCGCAAGGCCTTCATTGAGGGAGCCAGGATTACCATATCATCTGCATAACTGAAGTTATTCATCTGAATTCCACCCATTTTACAACCCAGTTTTGTTGCATTTAGTTTAGATCATCAATATATACATTAAACAACAAGGGAGATAATATGCTTCCCTGGCGTACCCCATTGGAGATGAGAAAAAAAGTCTGAGTAGGTATTTCCCCATCTCACACAAAATGATTGGTTACGGTACCAGTACACCAGTACCTTCACTAGATAGGAGGGCACTCCCCTTTTGACTAGCTTATTAAATAGAGTCCAGTGGTTTACCCTATCAAACGTCTTGCTTGCATCAAGGTAACAAGCAAATACAGGGCTTCCATGTCTGATGTAGTATCGAACTACTTCTTTAAAAGCAAATATACACTGATCTGTTGAGTGTTTAGATTTGAAGCCAAAAAGGTTATCACTAGTTGTCAAATACACCTCACACCTGCTAAGTATGACATGTTCCAATAATTTAGAAAATATATTGGCAAGTGCAATAGGTCTGTAGTTATTGCTATCAGTAATCAGACACGGGGTAATAAGTAATAGGTAATAGAAAAGTAATAGGTAATAGACCGATTTTCAAAGTAATAGCCTGTAATAAGTAATAGATAGTCAAAATTTTCAAGTAATGAGTAATTGTAATAGACTTACCCTAAAAGTAATAAGTAATTTTCTATTACTTTTCTATTACTTTCCCCATTTATGACCAAAAAATCAACTGTACAGTAAACAAGTCACTTTTCCATATGAATTCATAGTCCTATCCATACAGATACAGGATTGTCACTCCTTGTCTCAAAGAGCTTGAATTTGAAATGAAGGATTGATTTTAGTAGCAAGTCTGTGAAAAGGTTTAGTAATTCATCCGAAAGGCAGTAGAAGTTATTCACTGCATCTCCTAAAGTTTAATATTGTCTTACTGCCAAGGTCTAGGTACTTCAATCTAGGTCAGAGGCCAAAGGAAGTTTAATTGCAATTTGATAAAGATAAGAATAGCTGCCATAAGGTGTACAATGGAACTGAGTGCAAAGAGCTGTAGAATCCCCAATGAGAACTAGAAGGCTCTGAGATAAGCTGCCCATCCTTATTCTCAATTCCCCTCATATGATAAGTATGGATGCCTTGCCTACAGGGTTTAAGACAGCCCTCAAGACATCCCCAAAATGTATGAGTTATTTCTCAGAAAGGTTCTCCTTAAAACTTTAAAGGCTGCCTGAAAGCTCTGTTTCATAGCCTTCATATTCGCCTTTTAAACAATATTATCAAACCTCATATTAGGCACATTTCAGCAGTTGTGCTCTAATCATGGTGACTTTGTAATGATCCATTTGTCATATTGTGTTATTTAATACTTAAATGACTAGATGGTCTCCTATGTACAAACAACTTGCTCAACATACATTCCAGCTTATTTCTGACTATATGTATGTGACAAATAGTTATTGAGATATGAATAGTTATATGTGGATATGTGGATTTCCAGTTGGAACTGGTAGACTTCAAGACTTAGGGGTACCATCATTTCCATGAATGATCTAGGCCGATGAAACCCCAGGTGATTAAAATTGCAATTATAACTTCCTGTAGCCACAGACACTGTCAATCCTCACCTGCACATGCATGTACATGAGGAATTTTGAGCATACTCTGAACTCAAGGAGTTGTTTATCAGATACTCTGAACTCAAGAAGTTGTTTACCAGATCATACTGTATAGAGTATTGTGGGTTTGGTATTTTTCAATTTCTGTTAATTTAAACACCTCTGTAGGCTTTAGGTTTTCAAGAAGCCCCCTCAAGCTACACATACTCTCTTATTTTCAAATACATAGCTGACCTCCTTAGGTGGAACATTTTCTAAATCATTTTGTGAATGCGAGGTGCACATTTGTTCTATACTGAATTACTGAGGGATTTGTGCATTAGTCCTTGCTCCAGGACTTAAATACTAGGACACCCCTGTTTGCCTTCATTAATCAGTACCTTTGATTCAGATGAACCCTTTATTAGATGCACTCCTGCGTAAAGTAATCTACATTAAACTCTTCAATTTAAAACTATCAGCATATTACACACATTAAGAAGTATTAAACAGCTGTTATACAACATACTCATACTGAATAAAAAATAAGTTATGACATTTTGACGAAGGGTCACATTCACAGTAGCTAGACAAGTAATAAGTAATTGTAATATATTACATTTCAAAAGTAATTGTAATTGTAATAGGGATGGTGATTTTCAAAAGTAATTGTAATTGTAATAGGGCCAATAAAAAAGTAATTGTAATTGAAATATATTACTTTCAAAAGTAATTGACCCCATGCCTGTCAGTAATAACTCCTGATTTGCTTTTTAGTTAAGGAACAAGAACAAACCTGATCATATCATCAGGTACATAAGTGTGAACTCATATGGATGTCTACCACACAGTTGGCGATGATAATGTGCTCTACCTGATAACACCCCGGAACCTGGAGATACACATAGTTATAGGGTTATGCTGCTTTGAGGTGTGTTTTGGGATGGGGCT
>OZ012690.1:14587633-14635133 GCA_963942565.1 Maea johnstoni
TGGCGCCCTGGAGTCCCCGCTACCCTGAACAAGGTCATTCTCAAGGACGAAAAACCCCTGCTGCAGCCGTTTCCATCCTGGGAAATGAACGCGATCGATGACTGTGAACAGCTTCAGCTGATCCAGGGAATCGAGATCGACCCGATCAGTGGCTGGATGTGGATATTAGACGTAGGAAGCAGAAATATCGATGAAAAGCACGAACGAATCAACAAATGCCCACCAAAATTGGTCATCTATGATTTGGAGAAGAAGCAGATTGTTCGGGTTTTCAAGTTTCCCAAGCCTGTGGTTTCTTGGGAAAGGAACTTTTTGAACGATATCGTGGTGGACAGGACTGTTAAAGATGAGTTCTTTGCATATATTAGTGACGCGGAGGGTTCGGCCGGCGTTCTTGGCGCAATCGTGGTTTATAACTACAAGGAAAATACCGCGCATCGAATCACCGACCCCGCGATGCACCACGAACCACTGGCTACAGTCATCACAATCAACGGGCACAACTTCACCACAAAAACGCCCGTGGATGGTATCGCTCTGAGACCGGACGGAGAAAAACTGTACTTCTGCGCATTAGCCGGCTTTGACCTGTACGAAGTGCCCACCAAAAATATCAGGAAGACAAGTCCTCGGGAGTTGGGTATCCGAAAAGTTGGCAAGAAAGTATCCCAAACAGATGGAATGGTTTTCGGACAAAGAAATCTGTATTTCGGTGCCCTAGGTTTGAACTCTATCTACAAATGGGAATATGGTAAAGACACCAATGGGGGTAGATCCAAGATGGCGGAAATGAAGACCTGGTCCAGAGTGGCGTCTGACAATGAGAAAATGCTATGGGTGGACTCCCTTTCATTCGCACAAAATGGCTGGCTTTATTTCACAACAAACCGGGTACACCTGTTTCAGAAAAATCAATTGGATTTAACGGGAAATAGCGGGGCGAATTTCCGCATAATGAGGGTCTATGTACAGGAGAAATCTTATTTCTATCCACCAACCTCTGGATACAAACAGATTGCCGCAATGACTGGTACCATGTACGTCATGTTTGTCATGGTAACACTGTGTTTATGCCATATCTGATCAATCAAAACACACGTGCAATTCTGCTATTCACTGAACACGTCAACTTTTTCAATTTAATTAATTTTCATGTCAGTTTCCCGTTTCAATTGTCGTCTGTACGTAAGCAAGGATTCTTTTGAAATGCCTTCTGATTCTTTTGGAAAAATATACGGTTGTAGAATATAGGATAACATCAAAGTATTGTAAGGACAGTTGTTGGATTATCAAGTCATTATCACAATTTCATGGTCGTATATTTCTTTAACAATTCTTTGGTAAGATGAAATTTTTTCGC
This sequence comes from Maea johnstoni, assembly GCA_963942565.1. Classification (NCBI taxonomy): domain Eukaryota; kingdom Metazoa; phylum Annelida; class Polychaeta; order Spionida; family Magelonidae; genus Maea; species Maea johnstoni. The sequence continues at coordinate 14,588,994 of OZ012690.1, forward strand.
ACCGCGAATTGATGTTTTACCAATTTACGGCAATAATTCAATTTGCAGTTGGTAAAGCATATATGGGCTTACGGCAACATAGCGTCCGAGGCTTGAAACAAAGAAAAATACATGCAATAACTTCACAAAATCATTTTAATATGATACATTGGTAAATCATGAATAAGTTACCTTGGTATCATATTATAATTTGCATACTTACCTGTCCAATTTTGGGGAAACTCCTGCCACGTTATGGAGCTACTGGTCGTTTCAGATGAAATATTTATATTGGTTCCTATATCTACATATATATGGCGTTGTTCTGACTGCTGCAGACGCCAAAATAAATACAGGGAAAATATTTTCTTGAAAAAAACGCCAACTTAAGTACACGCCCAATCAACCGGTTATAGAGTACCCTGAAGACAGTGCTTTGTGGGCCTAAACCGAGAGCCGAGTGGCCTAGGGCGTTGCCGCTGAGTGCTCTCTGTGTCTCACCACTGCCCGGGTTCGAATCAAGACTCGGGTTATGTGAGAATGTTGCCAGTGACGGTGGTTTTCTCTGGGTACCATAGATTCCATCTATAACTTGCTAGTCATAAGTTATCCTTCAGCTGTCAGCGAGAGTAAATGTTCTGAATGACATATCTCCTTGAACTTTTTCCCCATCAATGCTATCTCCAGATTTTTCCCCAGAATTGCCTGGCTGCTTATAAGCATAAATGACCTCTGTGAACATCTGTGAACACCAATGGTTAAATGGTTAGTGCGAATATTTACAGTCGTAGCTACTCAAAAGACCACTTAACCCATAAATGCTCACAGCAGCCAAAAGCAGCCTGATAATTTGGATGAAATCTTGCACGCTGAATGTTATTCAGAACATAACCAACAACTCTCCTTCAAATATTTGGTAAAAGTATTGTTAATTTCAAAATTATTAACAGAAGTATCAAAGGTCCAGACGATATTTCATAAAGGAACTCTTAAGCATCAATGGGTTGAATTCCAATAAAGTGATCGACTTATGCCTATACTAGCCAAAACGCCTTTTTGACCTCTTTGCTAATCTTTTTTAAAACAGATAATCTTTTTTTAAACAGATTTAAAGATAAATAAATAAAAAAGGAGAATCGTTGATCAGAAGCTAAACTACATTTCTTCAAAATATTTTGTAAATTCATGCTTATTTCTGAGGTTCTGTTCAAAGGTAGCATATGTCCAGACGACATACATGAGGTCCTCCATGCATGCATGGGTTTGAATATTCAGTATATTTTTGACAGTCACAGGCCTATAAAGTACCCTTTCAAGCTTGTCTCGTATGTGGTCTTACGCACAGTACAGCCATTTACTTCCTGAACCAGTCGACCAGAGGTCGGCCAGTGCCTGGTTGTACAAACACTTCTGGGTAACATGTCAAAAAACTAAGCCAAACACATCGATGACCCTCGTAGCTTGCGAATCAAATATACGTTCAGTTATGAGGTTATCCATGACCAGGAAACTGGACGGCAATCGGGCGTGCTGTCATGTATTATGCCCGGGCTGCCCACGCATTAGGGTGCGTTTCCACTAGGCGGGACGGCGACGGCTTTCTGACGGAGAAACCGCTGCCGTCCCGCTCGCCGTCCCGCCTAGTGGAAACGCACCCTTAAGTGCAGGAAGTAAATGTTAGTACTGTATAGTTTCACCTTTTGGCAACAGCCATCGCCCTCAAAAGTACCTTTTCAAGGTTGTCTCGTGTATGCCTTTACGTGATAGGATTTACCATACTCTTTAGGTCGTATTGAAGTATATAGTATTAGAGAGTGTAATGAGTATAAAACTCAGATATGTAGTTCTTTTGGGATTGTGTTTAGTGAATTATGTAGTGCTTTATGATTGAACTACTAGTAATTGCTGACATTTCGGTTATGAATGTAAATTTCAATTCCTTTCAAACATGGAAACATACTAGTATTAGTTAGATATACATTTCTTGGGCGTTTTTAACAAAGGTAACTTTAAAGGTATTGCTTTTTGATAGAGCTAGGTACAGATTGTGATGATGTTTGAGGAGTCTACTACTAGATCTAGTATCAAGCGGAGTTCAACTTATCGGTCCCATTGGGCATGAGTTTAAAAGATTGACATAAGTAGGTTTCAACTAGAGAGTCTTCAAGGAATTCGTTGGCGGTTCTCAATGTCACTATATCATTTTCATTGTCACAGTCATTGGTGGCACTGAATATTGAAAATTAAATTGAACCATTTGAAATCATAACCACGTCAATGCAAAAACTTATTTCCAATGTTAAAAAACACGATTTGAATGTTTGTATGTGAAGTTTATCGTCAATAAAGTTTTCAATGTACGTTTGGACTTAATTTATTGGACTTCTATCCCGACCGTTGTTCTGAATTGATAAGTATTTAGAAAAAGCTAAGTCAAAAGTATTTCCTAATAATTATCATCATCTACGAAAGTTTCCTTGTGTTTCCCTCTTGACCCTTACTGCTGTTTGTAAATTTGACCAATAAAAATGACGTAAAAAGTCTGAAAAATGATTGAAAACCTAGCACATCATGGATTCTCATCTGAGAGTGTTCAGCAAGTAACGAGCTATCCAATGAATACCAATACGTCAGGCTTTAGATGATTTTCAAAAATATTTGCGTCATTGTGCTTTGGATAAAAGTAGCCTCACCAATGGAAGGGTTAAAAAGGTTTTTTTACTCTCTGGTGTTTTGTAAGTGGTTTCTAATCCATGTCCTTGCTTTACAAGTTCAATCCCAGGACATTGTATGTTTATTGACTGTACTATCCGTGTACAAAATCATACATTAAATACATATAATATTTTTAAACAAAATGACCAAACCATAGAAAAAACACAATAAGGTGAGATCAAAACAACGAAATTACAACATTTTATTTAAACGGAAAAACATGAACTTATCTAAGATTTCATCATATACTATTTTACTTAAAGCTCAGAGGTAATATGTTTTAACATACAAGAAAAGGTTAAATTCTCACTGACTGCTACTAATTTCTCATCATGGTCTGGGTTCGAATCCTGGCCGAGCCATGTGAGAAATTTGCTGTGGCATGGGGTTGGACGGTGGTTTTCGATGGGTGTTTCGGTTTCCTTTGAACCGTCCAACTGGCTAGTCACGACTTAATATGGCAGAAAAAGTAACGAAAAATCGAACTTCGAAACTGCACCAAACATGTTAAACATCTAAGTATAAGTCAGGATTGGTATTTAGGGTGGTGCATAAGCTCGTTTTCAAAATTCAAAAATACCCATAAAGCACTGATTTCAGGCCAAAAAAGCACCCTTATTTTAAAAAAATGCTGACTTTTTCCAGTAAAAAAACACCCCTTCTTTTATCAAAACACTGACATTGGATGAATGGGAACACGTATCTTAACTTTATATTTTACAATCCTCTGCCTGTTTCGCGGCAGCAGACTCGGAATGCCAGCCACTCGAGGAGTCACTCAGTGCCAGAGCCGCGGATACTTCGTGGATTTTAATAGGATTTTCATCCCCATACTTCGTACCTGGGTACAAAAAAAGTACCTTTCTTTTACAAATCGCGGACGTGCGGAGGTCTTAAAAAAGACCCCTTCTTCCACGAAATACGTAAGGCGGGTGCGGCCCCCCTCTGTACCTGAGCGCCCTCCCCGGGCCGATGGATCCCAATAAGCAGATTGGCCTGGTCGCTATATAATTGTGTGGCATTGCGCAGGGCTGTCTAAGCTGCCTCTGCAAGTGAAAGATCCCATAGGAACTTTTCGTGAAGAGAAGGGAATTTCTTCCCAATTCCGTGTTTCTATCTTGTGGCGATATGACCTAAGCTGTTGAAAGCAACATAAAAATCCATATCTTCCTTCCTTCAATAAAAATGAAAATCATTCTAGCCCAAACATAGAGGATTCAAAACTGTCTCCTAGGATTATACAAAGAAAAGGCAGGTAAAGTAATCATGGTATATATTTAGTGAAAAATCTGTTTTGCATAAAAAAAAATTCAAAATTGGTAGTAGTGTCTTGTAAACTGCAATAAATTATTTTAGTCTGTCAAATACTCAATAGGTGTCGCCAGTTGAGAGCATTGTCCGAAAATCACGGTACGCATTAAGGACTCGATAAGGTGACGAGTACCATTGCAAGCTAGTTAAAAGCCCCATCACAAAACACACCTCGCAGCAGCATAATCATACAACAAGGTGTATCTCTAGATTCATAATCTATACCATCAGCTGGGCACCAATTTAGGGCTATTAGGGGGCTATTAGTTGACGCTGGTTGGGGCTAGCATGTTCAGGTTGGCCGGCTGGTTTCGAATCCACTTGTGTTTGGTCATCTAAGCTACTACTACTTCTACTACATGTACTTCTACTCCACTTTATAAGTGAATTATAAAGAAGGGAAAGACTTTAAAGACTTAAAACAATGTAATTGCTAATTGGTCAACCAATTAACAATATAAACTACCTTGAAAGATTATCAATTATGGCTGTCAGAAATAAATGAACTCTATATTTTTGAAGTCCTTTCATCAAACAAATTTCATAATGGGGAAACTTCTTTTTGAAGTAGGTTACTTCACTTTTCCTAGGTCTTGGTTGTATAAAAGCAGAGAGACAGGACTAAGGGGGGGGGGGGGAGTGATCAAGTCAATGTCATTCTAGTCTTCCTTGAGGACTATTTACATTTATTCACACTTTACACAATTCTATAATTAGCACAATACTGCAATTTATCACACATTTTGCCGAGTACCTTCAGCAGTAGTGTTATTTGTCCTGCATAGATTCCTTTATAAGCAAACATCAATCCATTCACATTAAGCGTGCCCAGTTCAGGGGTACATTTTTACAGAACCAACCCGTTTCTGGTTACCCATAGACATCTCACTGATGTGCCTAGACCAAGGGTGCCTTTTTTTCACAGAACAAACCGATTTCTGGTTACCCATAGACTTCTCAGAGAGAGTGACAAGATCAGGGGTACCTTTTTCATATGACAACCCGTTTCTGGTTACCGATAGACATCTCACTAAGAGTGACAAGACCAGGGGTACCATTTTCATATAAGAACCCGTTTCTGGTTACCCATAGACCCCTCACTGATTGTGCCTAGACCAAAGGTACCTTTTTACATAACATCCTCTGACATCTCCTCGATAAGGAATACCATTTCACAAACAACCATAATTTTTAACCATCTCAATCAGAGAACTTATATCAGGGGCACGTTCCTATTCAAAAACCGGTTTCTGTTATTAATGACTTCACAATTTATGTACTTTTCTTTGTGTAACCATGGGTAACTTTTCAAAGAACAAATATGTTTCTGGTTAGCGTGACATCATTTTTCAAAATTTTAGATTACCCCTTTACATAGAACTGACACATTTTTGGTTATCTTCAAACATTAAACTTAGGAAGGAATACCCTTCTACAGCAACAGAAGAAGCACATTTCAGGTTGTCATTTTTTTTTCACTGTAGGAATATATCTCCCCAAAACAAAAATTCCTTGTTGTCAAGAAAAACACGCTTTAGCCATTAATGCTCATACTTCCCCCTGAATTGTCAGGAGCTTTGATATCCTGAGAATAAAAATGGGAGTATGTGGAGCCTATGAAAAATATTTGAAGGAAAGGGGTTGTATGTGTTATACAATTCTCCATCAAAGACTTTGAAAGAAATACTTTCTTAAGAAAGATATAACTGAATTAGCCAGAGTAAACTTGGCCCCTGCAGAGATTAATTGGTGGACAGTTGCTGAAACAAGAATAAAATTCTGTGATTTCATTGGTCTAGAAATAGGTCATCTGACCACTTACACCAATGACATCGCAGTTTCCTTTCTGAATTACAGATCTCAAACATGTTCATCAACACATTACAATACCTCTTTAATACAAAAGCACTTGCACCAATTGTTTCATAGATATGCTTTTAATTATAACACAAAATTATGAGTAATTATGGTTTTGATAAGGACTTTTCTGGCTAATCCATTAATGCCTGCAGTTCGCCTGGAAATTGTTGTCTGTTTTGAAATATCTTCGGAACTAACATAAATAGGAAAAATATTGTTGTCAGTTAGATCCAGAATAACTCCTCAATCAAATATTTTCCTAAAGATGCAATCTTGAAAAAAATATATATCAAAATAATCAACATTAGTTTGAAATGATGACTCTGTAAGTGAGACCCCGGATATAACCCACTCAGAGTTCCTCTTGAAGAGTTAGAGTAGTCTTTGGTTCCCATACTACATTTGAAAATAAATTCGGGACAAAGCAGAAATATGCAAAACATAGCAAAGAGTGTTCTTAATATTTCTGAATACATTCATGCCTCGAGATCTCCTTGAGAAGTGTTATCTGGTCCTTTTATCCTTTCAAAAATAATTTCAGAATTAATTATAATTCAGAAAAAATTAGGAGTTTTATGTTGGATTTTGATCAACATTACTTCTTAAAATATTTGTTTAAGAGATATCGCTTAAGTAGTCAGGCGGTTTTGGGTACTACAGACATGAATGGTTTAAATACATTCAAAAATAAATGTGCTTTCCAAAGGAATCTCTTACAAAAGTAGATTATATCAGTAGCAGCAGATGGATGGCTTCAATCATCCCACACACCTTTACAATGGCAACCAATTAACTGTACAAAATAGTAGGAAAAACTTAATTACATGACACATATATTACAAAGATTAACTCTTATCAGAACAAAACAGTGTTTCAAAACAGAATTGGAAATCCACCATAACGTTATACATGTACGTAACACCTAAAATTTTAAGAAACACAATCATCTCGAAGCATCATAATCTTATTTACAAATTGACAGGAATTGTTATTTCAACTGAAATATAACAAAACAAAAACAGTAACAAAACTAACCTGTTCACTTCTGTGAGTGCCTCTACACTTTACAATTCCCAAAATGGCCAGAAAATTACGACACCTATCTAATGTGCGTTACTATCAAATCTTAACTCTCTGGCCATGAGGAATGAAATGGCTGCCATGGGAATTCTCATGGTAAAAACCTCACTTTCATGTTGTTGATATAATGATGAAATTTTAATTGAGAGAGAGAGAGAGAGAGAGAGAGAGAGAGAGAGAGAGAGAGAGAGAGAGAGAGAGAGAGAGAGAGAGAGAGAGAGAGAGAGAGAGAGAACGAGAGAGAGAGAGAGAACGAGAGAGAGAGAGAACGAGAGAGAGAGAGAACGAGAGAGAGAGAGAGAACGAGAGAGAGAGAGAGAACGAGAGAGAGAGAGAACGAGAGAGAGAGAGAACGAGAGAGAGAGAGAACGAGAGAGAGAGAGAGAGAACGAGAGAGAGAGAGAGAGAGGAGAAAATGAAATTAAATTGAATAATGCATCTGAGAAAGACACACATGAACAGTAGTGACGGAATGATAAACATTTATAAGGTGAAAAATTAGTTCTTAAAAGAGTATGTGGATTCCTATAAGGGGAATAAGACATGAAACAATACATTATCCTTCAGAGTCAATTCCACATAGGGAAACACAACATATCTTCATAAGAATCAAAGAAAGGTACATACTCTCATTGATTACCATTATCAAAAGTGTTATCAAACTAAGCCTGCTCTGTTGACAGATAAAGAAATAAACATGTGAGGTTGACACTCTCAGTATGGGGAATGCATAGCAGTATAGTTTTTCTGCACAAAGGGGACCCTTATGGTTACAGCCATTTCAGCTTCATCAGTTATATTCAATGCGTACAGGTCAAGACCAAATATAGCTTATACTTCGCTCTTTTTATAAAACTTTTATAGCACAATATCATTGATAGAGCTATTTAGTTAGTTATTTTCATAACATATTTATATTACAATGTTGGGTATTTTTCAATATTTGACAATTGGGTTGTTATAACAGAAAGTAGAGCTACAAAGCTCCATAAATAGCAAAAAAAGTGTCTTATCTACATTTAATATTTTTACCATTCATGAAGTTGTGGCGACCAGTAATGAACGAGTGTTCAGTATCTCACTCTAACACCACCTAAACTCAAGAGGGCCTCAAGTACGATACTGATAATGCCATAACCAGTTTTATATATATTTTCTTATTTATAAATATATATCATATATTGCACATTTAAACGAGATCACATCTTGTGTCTCAAATATTAGCAAGCCAAGATGAGGGCTTACATATGCGTTCTTACGTCAAACCTCCCTTTAACCCTTCCAATGCTAAAGCTACTTTCGTCTAAAGCACACGGACGAAAAGATTTTTGAAAACCATCTAATCCCTGTCATGTTGGTATTCACTGGAAAGCTCTCGCTGAGTACTGTCAGATGAGTACCCATGTGACAGCGTTTCAGTCATTTTTCAGGGTTTTTTGCATCATTTTGTGTTGGCCAAATTAGCCTCCAGCCGCATAAGGGTTAACCCTTATAAAACCAACTCATGCCTTGAGACCTCTTTGGCAAGTATTGTTATCCTTTCCAACACTGAGGCTGAGCACTGTCCGATGAGTACCTATGTGCTAGGGTTTCAGTAATTTTTCAGGGTTTTTGCATCTTTTTGTATTGGCCAAATTAGTTACCAGCAGCATAAGGGTTGAGACCTATGATACTTGTGAAAACTGCTTTGAAAATAAACATATATTCACAAAATATTTTAGAGGAAATTGTGTATTAGTACCTGTTCCACATTTCTCCATCAAATATTTTCAAAAAGTTGTCCAACCTGAAGATACTGCCAAATCAGTTTCTGGCTGCTACAGGCATAAATAGGTTAAGATTTCACTGATTGGTAACTCATTTTCACATATAAAGAATGCTTGTGACAACGTTTCTATCCAGGTTCTTCTGTGAAATTCTTATAGAATTTCTCTTTCATTTATAAAGGAAGAAACCTCCTAAGCTCTTTTCCTTTTTCTAATGAAGATCAACAAACCCTTGAAGTAAAATACTTCTAAGATCCCATGGACTGTTCACAGAGAGAGTTTGGTATTACTTTTCTATCTAGGTTTAAACTCGTGGCAAAATTTGTGTAGCATTTTCTTTCAATCTTCAACACTGGAATCTTCTTCTTTTCAGGTTTTCTATTTAAGTCTTCTTTCTTAGCAGAACATAAAATTGTGACACTGCCTGCCTATTCATTTGTAGAGAGAATTCTTTAAATCACCATTTCTACTTTAGCTCCACTTTTGGTTTTACTTGCTAGTTTGTGGAGGAATAAATATTTGTAAAGATCCTATTTTTGTAATGAAATTACAAATATCCCTTTAAGGGACTCTTTTTATTTCCTTTTCAGGCAGCTCGTTACTGGAAATAACTTTTTAAAGTCCCACCTCTTTATAGAACTCTTTCAGCATTGCAGTGGCTGATGTATTATTAAGCTCCTCACTATCATCCGTTGGGGACCTGTTCTGCTTTTCCTCCTCATCAACCTCTACCTCCTCCTCCTCCTTCCCTCTCTCCACCACCACAATCTTGTCCTTCATTTTCCCAGCTTTAATGCTTGGCGTTGTGTGTGTCTGGGCTTTAAAGTCCCACCTCTTTATAGAACTCTTTCAGCATTGCAGTGGCTGATGTATTATTAAGCTCCTCACTATCATCCGTTGGGGACCTGTTCGGCTTTTCCTCCTCCTCATTAACCTCAACCTCCTCCTCCTCCTTCCCTCTCTCCACCACCACAATCTTGTCCTTCATTTTCTCAGCTTCAGGGCTTGGCGTTGCGTGTGTCTGGGCTGCGGTTTTCGCCTTCATGTTCCTCACCATAGCGACGGGTACGACTGGCCTGCTGGGTCTGAAGTTCCTCAGTCCCGGGGTGAATGTGGGAGTGTTGTCCAGCTCGATAGTTATGGTGCTGTCAATGAGGCGAGCAGCAGTCTTCATTGACGACTTGGGCTTCATGGGCGAACCGCTGCTGTGCGCAGGGATGGTGGCGCCCCCTGAAGTCTGATTTTGCTGTCGCATGACTGTAATAGATAAGATGGGCACTAGAAATATATGTCAGTTTTGGAAACAAAAAAGGGGCCTACTCTCATAGCCTAGCAGTCTAATGTGATGCACACTATCTAAGCTATATGTCTAGGGTTCAACTCATGCTTGAGGCATGTGAGATAGTTGTCAATGACTTGGGGTTAGTTCATGATTGTCCCCATGAACTCCAATTTCCTCCATCATTATCTTCGGATTAGTCAATATTTGGCTTAGAATAGAATGATAAGTCACTAAGAATGAACACATTTTCTCAGAGGCAATGAAATAAACAACAAATGAAAAAGTCTTCCTCATTATTAATTAGTATTAGTTCATGCCTGGTGCTCTGCATAACAAACAATGTTTGTATCTGAAAAATAATTTGTTGACAAAGCATCATATAGGAAGGTTATGGGTAGATTTCTGATCAACATTCCTCATATCAATATTTTGCAAAGAATGCTTGTTAGAAAGGATTGTTAAAGGATTTTATATGTATTGCGAGGCTGCCTTTGACCACTGCTAGCTTTACTATGTTAAACCAAATAGGACTACATGTACTTACTGGAGAGCTCCTTGACCCTCTGAATGAGAGCATCGTTGACCATCATAAGGTTTTGCTTGGTCATCTGTAGCTGAGACCACTGCCCTTCAAACTTCTTGATCAGCCAGTGAGCCTGAAAATACAAGGAAATAATAAGAAAAATAAGTGCATGGATAGGATAACTAAATTTTCTTTAACCCTTACGCTGCTGGTGGATAATTTGGCCAATACAAAATAATGCATAAAACCTGAAAATGTCTTAAACCCTGGCAAATGGGTACTCATCTGAGAGTACTCAGCGAGAGCTTTCTAATAAATACAAACACAACAGGGTTTAGATGGTTTTCAAAAATCGTTGCATCCTTGTGCTTTGGAATAAAGTAGCCTCGGCATTGGAGGGGTTAATGGAGCTATACTGTAACACACTACATACCTGGAGATGTCCATGACAAGTGTCATCTAGACTAATGATACTTTTGAAAATTACTTTGAAATTAATTACAGATTGGAAAAATATTTCTAGGAGTGTTCTTGATTATTTTCTGATGAATATTCATCATTCAAATATTTTCTGAAGTTTTGGTTCTGTTAGTGAGATATCACCAAAATAGTCGGGAAGTTTTGGGGGCTCTGGGCATTAATGCCATGGTCTTAGCCAGCAGGGCGTCTGGGTGCCTATTTGGACACCCAAACCATTAAAAAGAACCCCTCAGGACACCCATTTTTTTGTATGGAATTTCTAAAAATCTTAATCTCAAGCATATAATTGAATATTTTCATCTCCTTATAATTCCCATGACATTGTTTAATGATATCATGCCTTATATTGATGAATTTATACATGTTTATGGTTGAAATATAAGTATATTGTGATCCCCCTTAAAAATTTGGACACCCCAAAATTTTACAACTGCCAATTATAGGCACCCAGTTTGTAAATCCGGGCTAAAACACTGATTAATGGGTTAAGTTGATAGTAAGTTGAGGGCTAAAAAGGTAATCTTAATGTGGAGATGGCCAGTACCTTATCCAGTAGAAGCTGTTTGGACGCTTTATCAGGGGCACAGAAGTCGGGATAGAGTGCGTCTTTGAGCATATTGAAGCGGTCGAATAAATCCTGCCTTCTCTTCCGTTCCCTACAAATACAACACACAATGATAAAATGGAACTCAGTATAACCAGGAAGAATGTACTAAGTTATATACAACACTGGTATAACAAAACACACAGTACATAGCATATTCCAAATTAGCATTGTAAAACACAATCCACGATTATATAATACAAATCAGAAATATGAAAATATCAAGCACAATAACATGAATACAAAATGCAAATCAACATTACTTATTGGATGTATAATACCTAGAGACAAATATCTAATTGGTATTTTCACAACATAACTTATTAACATAAAATAATATCTCACTAATGATACGATTACACAATTCCTAAACAAAAACAATACACACTATTTATGTTTGGGAATAAAAGCTTGCATCTTTAATTATCATGAAACAGCATTTATCTAGAATATAAAGGTATAAATCATATTATCCAAGTGCTATGAACATCTCACATTTTACAAATCTCACAGAAAAAAAACACAATGAGACAAGATAGAATAAAATAGGACTTTGTGTTGAATACATGCATGTACAACATCGTTTGTAAGTTTGTAATTGAACCAAAAAATAGCGAACATTTAAATGAATGGTAGACCAAATAATCCATTTACCAAATTCTTAACCCAATTTATGTTTAAAGTGTCTATCGAAGGGTGTTGTCTTGTTGAACAGGTTTAGGGATTGGCACTTTGAATATTTTCGCAATATCATACCATATAGATATTTCTTTAATGATAGGATATCTTAATGGTATTTTTGATACTCGAAGCATGAAATGATAACGATAAAGAACCACTTTTATTTATCCAAAGATTAATAAGAAGAGATGAGAATAATTAAGAGCCATATTGATGTTAGTAACTAAATGAACTTAATTGCCAAATACACATGCAGATATTGGACAAACAAAGCTGCTGGGGAATATTGAGAATGCAATCCCTTAATTATCCCTTTATTATACCTCACATGAAGATTGTTGATTCTGGTTGGTCAAGGGAAAAGTATTTTCAATATTTACTTTTTTGGACTAATTATCTAAACCATATATTTTCCTAACAACCCATCTTCTAGGACATGGCTGAAGTGAACTTGCCCATTTTTACACAATAGTCCATTAAATACAGTTGGTAAAAGGATTCAAAGTAGCCCAGAAGCTAGATCTGGAGGGGCAGAAATTGAATTGCCATTTTGGACAGGCATTTTTAAAAATCCTGGTTTGGACCAGCTATTACAGGGTCATTTAATCAATTATCACTAACTGCCCAATGTATGTTCTTCAATCAATGATCATCTCAATCCTCATGAGTACCAACCTACTATTATAAATCATAGGTTCCCTTATACTTCTGTACATTTAACTTAATATTCACGAGAACCAATGGCTACTTAAGTCAAATATAGTCATAATTTAAATACTCATGTTCAGTCAATCTATTCTTATATGTTTGATAATCTTATCAGTAACCTGATAATTCTCTATTTAAAAACATGAGAATAGAAGATATAACATGAAACAAAACTTCTCATTATCTATTCTCATACTTGTTATTATCTATTCTCATACTATTCTCATACTTGTATCTCTGCTGAAATCCTTTGAAGAACGGATAACATAACAGGTAAGAGAAACTCAAACAGTAAACAAAACTTCTCAATATCTATTCTCATACTTCGGAATAAGTCTCAACGAAACTCCTTCCAAGAACAGACAATGTAACAGGTAACAGAAACTCAAACATTAACGATTTATCAACTCTGTGTTCTCTTACTTCAGAGTAACTTTCTACTCCTTCCAAGAGGAGATAACATAACAGGTAACAGAAACTCAAACATTAACGACTTATCAACTATGTTCTCTTACTTCAGAATAACGCCCTACTCCTTCCAATAACAGAATTTATAACGGGTAACAGAAAAGTCAAACATTAACGACTTATCAACTATGTGTTCTCTTACTCTCTAGGCGTATACCCCAAACACCTTCGAGCTCTTTCACCCAAATCAAATTGGCGCTTAAGCTTTATAATTCTGACAACAGGACAAAGCTTGTTTTCAGCCTGCAAGCTCGAGACTGAAGCAGAACTATAAAGTGCTCTATGGTCGAGACCCTGGCACCTGTCAAAGGCAATAGAGAGCAAGCGGGGTAAGATACTGTAAAAACGGGTATATTTCACGCGACAATTTGGGGTATTTCCCGTTTTAAATTTTCACGGCCCACACAAGTCTGCCACGTCATACCAACACAAATGGTTTAAGATAGCATTTTAAATTTTACTGTCTGGAATCCAGTAGGTAAATTCGGGAAGATTAATTCCTCGTTACATGATTTACAGTATCTCATGTCCATGACCTTGGTTTACCTACAGAGCCGGATGCAGGCAAAAATAAAAGGATTACTTTTAGCAAAAAAAAGAAAAGAAAAAGGTGGTTTGTGAACATGAATTCATTTAATTATTTTACAATTAGGGGAAGGAACAGCTGGATCTGGTCTGGCATCGCAATAAAAATGTTTCAGTATAGGGAGGTGAGATTAGTTATCAAGTGATCATAGAAAAATGATATATCATTATATTGATTCAATTTGAAGATTTGGGGAGGGGGGGGGGGGGGGGAGGTTAGTTTTCAATCAAAACCAAGGAAAAATGGCAATTTGACTGTAATGTAAAGGGCCTAATCTTATATAATATTATCAGATATGGTTCTGGGTGCCCTTAACTCAAGTCTTTTGTAATACATAATATGCCAGCGCCCTGTGCATGTCTGTGTTTTCACACTTCTATCAATGAGTGATGTGGGGGGGGGGAGGGGTAATCACAAAACAAAGAAAGGCACACTGAAAGATATCCTCGGACACACTTACCTCACCATCTTCAGACCACTGAAATGAGAGAAGAAAAGTAATGAAATTCTCATTGGTTATTTCTCTGGCACAACATATTGTTTATCAAAGATTTGATAAATAGCTAGTTCCTAATGAAACATCTAGGTCAAATGAATAATTAAGGATGATTTTGATTTAATCAAGTATATGTATATGTGTGTGTATATATATATATATATATATATATATATATATATATATATATATATATATATATATATATATATATATATATATATATATATATATATATATATATATAGCTTATCCAACAAGTAAGATATTCAATGACTTTTACACCTCTACTTATAAATAATTCACAGAAAGAAACACAATGCTTTGTATTATCATATTTCCTGTTATACAATGGTGTTAGATTCCCCTGTGCTTAAAGAAAGGAAAGAAAAGTGTCAATTGAGCTCTCTACCTGGAAACAGTTGGATCCCTAGGAATATTCATTTGCTGTCCCGGCCGAGATTGTTCAAAGACCACCAATTCCTGCAAGAAAAATACTCTTATAGCGGTTTATCCAATAACCCTACAATGTCTTAACCCTTATGCTGCTGCTGGCTAATTTTGCCAATACAAAATCATGCAAAAACCTGAAAAATCACCGAAACCCTGGCAAATGGGTACTCATCTGAGAATGCTCGGTGAGAGCTTTCCAATGAGTACCAAGAAGACAGGGTTTAAAAGGTTTTCAAAGATGTTAGCGTTCTTTTTACTTAGGGCGAATGTAGCCTCAGCATTGGAAGGGTTACTAGTCCCATAATAGTCCAAGCTTCAGGCATGTGAGAAAGTTGCCTGTAAATACACACTTTTAAAGAGGTATATCCTTAAAAAATCCTATTTTCCAATTATGAATCCAGCGTCAGTTATGTGAGAAAGTTGACAGTAAAATCCAGACTTATATAAGAAGTATATCCAATGATTTTCTGATTTTCCCCATTTATAAATGCAGCCATATCAATCCTTAACAGAAAACCTTTTACATTGATTCAATAATTCTTTGTTGGCTTCATTGAAAATTACTAAAACGAAACAAGTATTTAGTTTGCCAATGACTGTAGAATTCTATGTGTGAGGCGCACTCAAACAATCACCATTGAAATAAGAATATCAAAAATAAAATTTAAAAATTCAAATTTTGATAAATGAAATTATTTCAGTGAAAAGAAATTATGTGAGTGCTATTTGATACTTTACCTCTGTAAATTCTAGTGGATCCAGTGTTTTCTGTTCGAGGGCAGATTTTCTCTTGTTCCTCTTCATGTTTTCCTGTGGCCTTGCGGCCAGGAGACTGCGTAGCCTGTCTGATGCGGTCACTCCTACCTCTAAGGTCTCGATATCAACATCGTCCTCCTGGTGGCAAGAAATAGAATCAATGCTTAGAATGAATCCTGATGATTTTTAGAACAACATCAATATCAAAAAGATGGGGGAATTTATGTTTGAAATTTTGATAACTTTCAAAGTTGTCATATAAAATATCTTGATACCTTAAGGTATTCCTAACCTCAACCCTTGTGCTGCTGGTGGTTAATTTAACTAACAAAATATAATGCGAAAAAAGCCAAAGAAAAAATGACTGAAACTCGGGCACATCGCTACTCATTTGTTAGTACTCAGCAAGAGCTTTCCAATGAATACCAACATGGCAGGGTTTAGATGGTTTTCAAAAATCTTGAGTCCTTGTTCTTTGGACCGAAAGTAGCGTTGCAAGGGTTAAGGGATTCCTATCCTTATGATGTTTTATGCAAGAAGGCAGTGGCTCAATGAGTAACTGTCAGGCCTAAAAAAAAAAAGTTGTTTGTTTCCTGTAACCCTACTCTTTTTATTCAAAAAAATCTCTACCCTAAAGTTTTTATCGCCAATCCAACTCCCAATCAACGTCAAACATGCATAAAACAAACATTTTTGACCGAAAATATATTTTTTTTACCGACCTACATACCCTATTTTTTTCGGACCATTACAGGAAACAAACAATTTATTTTTTTAGGCCTCACCTAAGTTTTCCATATCCTCTCCCACATCCATGATGCTTTCTTTCTGAGTTTCTTATTCATTTCACATCATTGTTCATGCTATCTGTGTTGTCTGAGACCACCCTTACAAAAGGGGTTTGCGAACCCTTAAAATACACAATAAAAACAAGGAGTAATTGCCACTTACATTTTCCATATCCTCTCCCACATCGATGATGCTCTCCTCATCCTCGTCATCCCAGTCGTCGCTGTACGAGCTGAACTGCGCGCTTCCCGACAATGCATCGTGGGTAGGCGTTCCGCTGCGACTGCTCAGGGGACTGCCCGGCCAGCTCCTCTGTTGCGGCATCATGCCATCGGGACGCACTTCCAGCTTGGACTTCCTGCGCCCGGTCAGCCTCTGGATTCCCTCGGGCTTGAGTGCGCCCGCTAGATCGCTACCGAGCTCGGCGTTGGAGATCACCTGCCCCGCTAGACTTTGGACAGAGATGATTTTCGGTAAGGTGTGATCCAGTTCGTTTCGAGCAAGGAAATCAGGTGTACCGGATTCCTCAGCATTGGTTACTGCCTTATCGAGCTTCAGTCTCTTTGTATCAGGTTCAGCAATATCGGGACATTCATCATCCCATGAGGATTTGTTCTGGATTGAATACGAGACATTCTCATCCATTTTGGCTTTTTTTGCAGGAGGTCCTTCCTTCTGGACGAGCTCTCCAGAAGAGTCGAGCGAACTTCTCCTGAGGCTATTACCAAATGGAGCAGAGGATCCCGGCCCCTTTCCTGCTTCTTGGAGAATCTTTGAGGCTGTTTTTGCAGCTCGGTAAATGTTTGTAGCCAAGCCTTTTATGTCTACATCCTGATGAGACTCGCTGGACTTGGAGGAGGATTTCTCGAGAGTGGACGGACCTGCTGGATCGCTGGAGATTGGAGTAAATGCCGAGAGACCTACACGATGGCCTGATGATGAAACCGACTCGAGAGATTCCACAGCGTCGTTTCCACCATGTTCCTTGCTGACACTGGAGGGAGAGGTGGATTTTCGTGAAATTTTTGATTGTTTCATTTCCTCGCCACCAGGGGTCACTACTGTGAAAGGTAGTGAGGTGGGTGAGAAAGACCTCCGTCGCACAGCTTTATCATTTAAACTTTTCAGCTGATCGAGAACGCCGCTCACACAAGAAGGCGATGATGCCCGTGCGGTATTGGGACTCGCTGCACCAGTCCTAGTAGATGACGATGACAGCAAGCATTTATCTACACTTCCTCTTCTTAGCGGCAGAGTAACGCTAATGCGATCCGAGGTCTCTCCCGCTGCCTTTATATTATCACTTGGCGGAGCCACTGTGCCTGGTTCCGACAACCCAGCGGTTTGAGGCGACACTCCCAGTGGTCTGAACTGACCCTGTATTGGCGACAAATGGCTCATAGTCCGACAAATAGAATCTCCCTGAATTGATAGCCTCTGAACTGTGCTTCCCTGAATTGACAATCTCTGCATGGTAGCAGGTCCACTTCCAATGCTTCTATCACTAATACCCTTTTGATCAAATGTGGTTGCTTTGCTCACAGAGGGTTTTTCTATTGTTTTAGTATCTGAAGCAGCCACAGTAGTACTTAGAGTTGTTGGTGAGGAATTCGAGTCTCCAATACTTGAAGGGATAGAACTGTTCAAACTACTCACTGGCACTAGCTTTGGAGCATTTAAACTTGCAGTAACAGTGCTCACAGATGGTCTTTGTTTAGTATTAAGATCTTTGTTACCTGTAGCGACTTTATCCTTCATGTCTATAACCAAGTTTATCATTCCCGGAGCAGCCACTGCTTGTGGTCCGCTTTGAATGGCAGCTTTTGGTGAAATCACGGTATTTCCTTTGAGGGCCGAATAAGGTATGCTTACTGTACCAGACACAGAGGGCAAAGGCAGAATTAGAGGGACCGTATTCTTATTCTTCCCAGCAGCAGATTGAAGGGACACAATTGGTGTGCTTACTGTCGCAGAGGTGGGGGCCAAATTGACCCCTGATGTTGTTGTCCCTGAAATCACTGTATTTCCTTTGAGGGCCGAATATGGTATGCTAATCGTTCCAGCGACAGAGGGCAAATTTACTCCTGTAGTAGTCGTTCCTTGAGGAAAAGGTAAAATTAGAGGAACAGTGTTCTTATTCTTTGTCGCAGATTGAGCATTTCCTTGAAGGGAAACAATTGGCGTGCTTACTGTGGCAGAGGTAGGGGACAAATTGACTCCTGGTGTAGTTGTCCCTGGCTGTAAAGGCATAATAAAAGGATGCAAATTCTTATTCTTCCCAGCAGATTGAGCATTTCCTTGAAGGGAAACAATTGGTGTGGTTACTGTTGCAGAGGTAGGGGACAAATTGACTCCTGGTGTAGTTGTCCCTGGCTGTATAGGCATAATTATAGGGTGCAAATTTATATTCTTCCCAGCAGATTGAACGGAAACTGCTGATTCGCTTACTGTAGCAGATGGTGAAGTAGTAGTGCTTGATGGAAATGTGGTAATAGGAACTGCGTTGAGCTTATCCTTGGGGCTTGTTTTATTCGTCGATAAAGGTTGCGCGGGAACGACACATGCGGGCGTGCCAGGCTGAGGGGGCAGCACCTGAACAATGGCGGGTCTGAGTGGCGCCCCCTGCATTCCAATCCCCGCGGGAGGACTGAACGTCATCCCCACCTGCCCGTCGGCACAGGCCACGGGGAAAAGCTGGATGGGTATGCGTACCCCGTTATGAAGCATGTGCCCTATGATGGGGGTCGAGGGGACGGGTGCTCGCAATGGTCGGAGTGGTCCTCTCACAACGGGTGCATTCAGAACAACGTTGGGTTTCATCTCTACAGGTTTTCTGGTAGCTGTTTCATGTACTGTATTCACAGATTGCGTTGTAAGTGAATTCCTCCTAACTATCCCAGCTGGCAAAGGCGTTGAGGAAGTCGATGGTGACACACTAGTACTAACTTGTTGTAAACTAGTTTTAGATGTCACTGTCCCATCTTGCCGAGTACTACTAGTAAGCGTAGTGACCGCCTCACTGTCCACATGGGGAGTTATTGTAGGAGACACAGGATCTTTGACGATCTGTGTATCAGGACCAATCTGTAGTTTTCTTTGGCAGGGTTTAAATTCCCCATCTCCAGCTTTCCTCATGACTAAGTCTGCTGCTTGCTTTGAGGGGGGCGTTGGTGCGTGAACGCTCGGGGCCGAGATAGGTTTGGATGATGTTGACCACGATACACTAGTGCCTGCTTGTGCACCACTCTGAGTGTCACTCGGAGAAACGGACATTGAGCCAACAAGCTTGTCATTCTCTGACGTAACCATGCTGTCTGGTGAAGAAGAACCATCACCATGTGGTTCTGCTTTTGATGTGGTAAACACGACAGCTTCAGATACAGCCGCACTAGGTATGGATGCCGGATCTGTGGAGACTGCGGTAATACCAACCGTGGATACGTTATCCACCATTAGGGGAGACTTTGATGTTGTCTTCTCCATATGAACACCAGAGCCACAGTTTGGTTCCTTAAGCTGACCCTTGCTTTGTGTAAGTCCCATTTGTTCACAGGCTTGAGGGATTGTATCCCTAATCTCACACTGTCCAATAATTGATTCAGATGTAGCTGCACCTTGTTGTGGTTGACTAGAAGTGGACACTGCCCTGGTGTCACTGGACACAGTTGTGGTAGCACTGTCCATGCACGATTGTGGCACTTTCTTACAATCTTCATCAACTGATGATGATCTTACTCCATCCTCACTAAGGTGCACAGATTCTTGAGACTCTGAAGGACCATCTTGTTGTGTACAGTTCTCTAGATTTGGCTTGGAGATAGTTTCCAGAGAGCCTGAATCAGCTTGACCAATTTCAGTTTCTGCTGATTCCTTGCCATTCTTTTCCGAAGAACTATTGTTCCCACGACCACTATTGTCATTTAATTCAGACACAACCTCAGCAGACTCGTCTGATTTCATTCCATCTTGAGAGAGTAAGTCACTGTTTACTGTATCTGGACAAATAGGTGAGGTAGTTTGTACAGGATCACTTGGGCTGGAATCAGATACCGTGGCAGCAGTGGGGCAATTTTCCTCATGAGAAATGGATTCGCTTTCATCAACGTTTTCATCCTGCCCTGTGGATGGTATTGATTCACAGGAGGATTTACCCGATGCAGATTTAGGTTTATCAGAAAGTTCTTGTTCACTGTGAGACATTGAAGAGCTTGATGGTTGGTCAGGAACAGATAAAGCTTTAGTAGTACCAGAAACTGCTTCATCACTGTGAGATACTGAAGAGCTCGATGTTTGATCAGAAGGAGAATGTTTCTGATCAATGTGAGCTATTGAAGAATCTAATGCTTGATCAGTGGTCTTAACAGAATTTGAAGATGGCGAATAGGCAGCACTCACGGGAGTACCAGAAAGTCCAGTTGAACAGAGAGCGGATGATTCATCAAGAGTTTGAGCTGAAGGACTGGGCGAGATATCTCTGGTTTTACTTTTTATTTCCTGATTTGGTGCTGCATCAGGTTTATC
This sequence comes from Maea johnstoni, assembly GCA_963942565.1. Lineage (NCBI taxonomy): Eukaryota > Metazoa > Annelida > Polychaeta > Spionida > Magelonidae > Maea > Maea johnstoni. Next base: position 14,610,052 of record OZ012690.1, read on the forward strand.
TCGATGTGAAGATGATAAAGCATCTTGAGTAATTTGGTCATCAGCTAAGGTTCGAGGCTCGGTGTTAGGAGAGGTAGTTTTTGAGTCAGGTGTTGAAGTTCCCAAGCCTGAGATTGGCTCCTGTTTAACAGAGCTTTCTCCAACATGATGAGCTGACTGTGGAGAAACTACTGAAGAGATACAGGACACTCCGAGTTCAGGGGTGCCCAGGCCTACAGAAGACGGGTCGACTGGATCTTGGCGAGGAATAGATGTGGATTGCTTCTCTATTATACTTTCTGAATCTTGAACAACTGTCTCACTGTTAGAGGATTGCTCAAATGGAGAAAATGCACGTTGGAGGTCGCTGGCATCTTTCAAGGATGTGCAGGATGCAATCTTCAATTCAGTGTCTTCCACAAGAGATGGTGGTTTTTGTTTATCAGTGTCTTTCGCACTACTGTTGTCATTATTGTCAATGGATCGAATGCCACATTTTGACAAGTCTTGATCTGATGTCTCATTCTTCCTAGTAAATACATAAGTGGATCTAAGATTGTCTATCTTTCCGGAGATCTGCAGTCCCTGAAGGCCGGAGATTCCAACAGGTGGCGATGTTTGAGCGTGCAGTTGATTCACGGGTTCCGCAGGCACTGTATATCTAAGCCCCTGAAGGCCGGAGCTCCCAATAGGTGGCAATGTTGGAGTGGGCTGCGGATTCACAGGTTCCGCAGACACCTTATACTGGGCCGCGGCGCTTCTCTTTTTTTCCAGGTGTACTTGGATGTTGATGGAGTGCATAAACATGGGGAGCGTTCCGTGAAGATGCTTGGGCACCTCATGGGGCTCTTCCTCCCATGGCAAGATGGCAACATTGAACGTCGAGATCTTAAACGACTGCACTTCGGGATAGCCCTCGTCGGCAAGCTCCGATATGATATTGAGCAATTGGGATCGGATCGGCGTCCAATTACAATTACACGATATCTTCAGCAGGTGGGGGAGATTCGATTTATTTTTCTTGACGACTGCCTCGTCTCCAGTCAGATCAACCACCTCTGAATTCCCTTTGCGCTGTAGCAGCACCATTTGTTTGCGGAAAGTCTCGTGTAAGTAGGTAGGTGGAGGAGGGTCTGGCTTTTTAGCAACATTCTTCTGTTGTAAGCCAAGCCTATAATGAGCAGCTTGCTGCTCTGTAGCGATCCTGCTTGCTTGTAGAGTCGTCACTGCAGGCGTTCTAGTTACACTTTCTAATACAGGATGTTCACATGTGTTCTTAGAATGGAAAGTGTCAGTTGTGTGTGGGACAAATATCAGGTTTACCGGTAAGCCAAAACTAGAACTAGCAGTTTGCTGATAAGATGATGGCTCTGTAGTGATCCTGTTTTCCTGTGGATTCATCATTTCAGATGTTCTAGGACTGGTTACACTTTCTCGAGTTTCATGTTGGCTAGTGTCTTTTGCTGTTATAGTATGTTCAGATGTGCTCTTAGAACGAAAAGTGTCCGTTGTTTGTGGAACAGGGTCTGGTGAATTAGCTGCATTTTCCTGGTCTAAGCCAAGCCTAAAACTAGCAGTTTGCTGATGAAAAGATGGCTCTGTAGTGATCCGGCTTTCTGGTAGATTCATCATTTCAGGTGTTCTAGCACTAGTTGCACTTTCTCGAGTTTCATGTTCGCTTATGTCTTTTGCTGTTACAGTATGTTCAGATGTGCTCTTAGAAAGGAAAGTGTCCGTTGTTTGAGGAACAGGGTCTGGTGAATTAGCTACATTTTCCTGGTTTAAGCCAAGCCGAGAACTAGCAGTTTGCTGATAAGACAAAGGCTCTGTGGCGATCCTGCTTGCTTGTAGATTTGTCATTTCAGGTGTTCTAGGACTAGTAACACTTTGAGCTTCATGTTCGCTTGTGACTATTGCTGATACAGGATGTTCAGCAGTGCTCTTAGAAATGAAAGTGTCTGTTGTGTATGAAACAGGGTCTGGTGCTTTAGCTATATTTTTCTGGTTTAAGCCAAGCCTCGAACTAGCAGATTGCTGATACAACAAAGGCTCTGTAGCGATTCTGCTTTCCTGTGGATATGTCATTTCAAGTGTTCTAGGACTAGTTAGACTTTCCTGAGCTTCACGTTCGCTTGGGTCTTTAGCTGATACAGGATGTTCAGATGTGCTCATAGAACGACTGAAAAGAAACAAAACAAAAAATTGAATAAAAATTCAGCAAATTTTCTTTAGCAACTTCCCTATTCTTCTTCAATAAGTCGTCTTATAATGTCCATCCTCAAAAAGAAATAAACTTCATCTTCATGGAAATTCCTATCAAATAGTACTAACAGAGTAGGAATAAAGGTAGTTCATGTCGACTGTTAACAGTGAAAAATAGGTATGCTGTACTGTCATTAACCCATTTTATGCGCGATACGGCGGCGTCAGTATTATCCCTTTCATAGCGGGATACTGACGCGCCAGTACGTATCTGCCGTTCTGTAAGGTGGTGTCGCCAAGCGGACGGCAGATACACTATTGAAGCTGAGATTTCTACCTCCACGAGTTAGAGATCTCAGTTTCAAAATGGCTCCAGCGTGGCGAATTTTCGCCAAGGAAAAGTCATCTTGTGGGGTGAATAACCCCACAATAACCCTCTCGCAACGCTGCCAAACTGAGCGGCATAGGAGCGGGATTCGCCGTGATGCGAGGTACGTTATTGACAGCGTGATTTTCGATGATATTCTGGCCATTACATGTTGAGATCGATAGAATCTGATTGTAAACACACATGTTGGCCGGAATATCATGGGAATTCACGCTTCATTGTATATTTACATGTATATTTTGACAATTACAGGTTAGTATGAAATTAAAATCGCCGATATCAAATTCAAAATGGCGTCACGTCTTTTACTTGGGCGGTTTTTGATAAAATGGGGGGTTTAGATTGTATTTACTTGTTGTTTTGGTATATATTTGTGAATACTTAGTATCACTAAGTATTCATTTTACAAATTTTTTTAATAATTTGTGTTTTTTTGGAGGGTTACAGTTAGAGTGCCACACCAGCCCTGAGTCAGTGCGTGATATTATCTGACTCTGATAGGTACTTTTGAGAAATTGGAGGCCATGCGCTTCCACATCCAAGAAAATAAAACCGTTTGATATATCCAAGTCATTTTTTTTTATTTGTTCCCTATATTCAGTTTCCTTGAAATTAGGCACAATTTGTCATACACAAAGATTAATATATATAGGGTGAAATTAGAGCCAAACATTTCAGTTTTACTTTATTTTGACACCAAAATCTTGAAAAAACTAGAAACTTACAAGTTCAACATTCCGTAATTTAATAATGGGTGGGAGTTTTTCTTATAAAAAAACACTATCTTTTAGAGAAAATATTTGCCTTTAAGAAAATATAAAGTTTATAGAGGTTATTTCCACAGAAATCTAAGTTTCAAGGATGTAACTGTAGTGCAACAGGTTTCTGGTAGCCAGCATACAATGTTGCGGATATGGCCCAGATCTGAGGGAGTATGTACCTGTACAGTACTGCAGAATAAAATGGGTTAACAAGGCTAGACATAGCAAACTGCTTATGTTCACTGGCAAAAATGTTCAGATACTATAGGTTAGTTGAGCCTTCCAATTCATTCAAAGCACAAGGACGCAAATATTTTTGAAAACCATCTAAACCCTGTCATGTTGGTATTCATATAATAGCTCTTGCTAAGTACTCTCAGATGAGTACCCATGTGCCAGGTTTTCAGTCATTTTTCAGGTTATTTGCATCATTTTGTATTGGCCAAATTAGCCACCAGCAGATTAAGCCTGTATCAATATAGCAGTACCTGGATTTTGAGTACAGTAGGTTTCCTATTTAATTGACATTGAATCCCATCAATTCTCTTGACACCCACTATGTTATCAGAATGCATAACGACTCACTATCTTATTGGAATATACACCGCCGTCCTTGCACAGGAGGTAGACTCGCTAGTGTAATTTCCGATGTCTAGACTATCTTGCTCCATGGTCATATCTTCATCCAGGGACTTGGAATGCTGTATCGTGTGGATAGTTTGCTGGAAGGAGAGACAAGTTCTTTTCACCCATTTATACATGAAGTGACCATGCATGGTGTGCCAACTTTGAACACAATGCATGCAATAAAGTGAACAATATTTTAGGGTGATAGTTTCTGCCTTTTTAAAATTGACTTCCCTTGTCAATTTCAAAACTGATTGGGTCTGCACAAGAAGGGTTGTATCTTTTATTGTCAAATTCTACGTTCAGAAGAATGGTTGTATAATTTTTTGTCAAATTCTACATTCTTCAATAGGTAATAGATAATTAGTAAGTGGGTGCATTATTTGAGCCTTAATACATACATGTACTTCAATTTACAGAGACAGCGGTCTTATTACATAAACATTCAATGAAGATTCAATGAAGATACATATAACCTTAGATGACCTTCTACATCCAAGGTATAACCAAAATTGATACCTATATCTTTTTCACATTCAGCATACTTTAACTGACAAGTATATTGAATTTATTTTGGAACCAAATTCCTACTGAAGCCTAAATTATTACATATAGCACCTGATTTAATTGTGAAAAAATTTACAAGTATATTAAATTTGTTTTGGAACCAAAATCCTGCTGAAGCCTGAATTAATACATTAAGCACCAGACTTAATTGTCGAAAAATAGAAATAGTCAAATCTAACAACAAATACCTTTTTGATAGTTCCATCCTTTTCCTTCTTGTGGATGACCTTTTTGTCCTTTGCGATGGAAGAAATTAACATGGGCATGTTGTTCCTATGATCCCCAGCAGGGGGCGCTTCAGTCACTGGTGGAGCCTTGTGCTGTTTTAATACAAAATCAAAATTCTAAAACTGAATGGCATCTTTATACATCTATTATGTCAGCATAAGTGTATGCTCCAGATGTGAATAAGTTACCTCTCAACCAATTATGCTTAGTATTATTATTATTATTATGATGAGAATGATGATGATGATGATGATGATGATGATGAGGATGATGACAACAACAATGATAAGAATGACGGTGGTGGTGATGACGATAATACTACTACTACTACTACTACTAATGATAATAATAATTATAATATTAATAATAATAATAATAATAATAATAATGATGATGATGATGATGATACTACTACTACTACTACTACTACTACTACTACTACTACTACTACTACTACTACTACTACTACTACTACTACTATAATGATAATAATGATAATAATGATGATAATAATAATAATAATATAAATAATAATAATAATATTAATAAAAAAAATAATAATAATGGTAATGATAATAATAATAATAATAATAATAATAATAATAATAATAATAATAATAATAATAATAATAATGATAATGATAATGAAGATAATAATAGTGGGCATTAAGTAATATAAACCGTTATTTCAATCACATCATGAAACTAGCATCGGTTGATCTAAAACCCACCTTTCTAATCTTTTTGGCTGCGGGAGGTTGTTCGGAGTACAATTCACTGGCTTCAAAGAATATGAGGGAGTCGCCGTTGCCCTCTGATGACTGCTTCCTCTGCCGGCTCAGCTTGGGCTTCTTATTGCCGTCCCTGAAGGTCCTCTGACTGCTGCTCCACTCCACCCACGAGCCTGCAACAATAGTAAAGGTAAGTTTCAGCTGAACCTGCAGTGACTATTACCTTTAAAAGTAATGAGAATATGTCATTTGAGTGAAAATTTGTGAATATTGAAATGATAGAGAATATGGGTTGACAATGACGGTTAGCTATGATATTCTATACCTGATAACACTCAATAATCTTGAGATACACCTTGTCATATGATTATGCTGCTGTGAGGTGTGTTTTGGGACGGGGCTTTTAACTAGCTTGCAATGGTACTCATCACCTTTAACTTTGCCCGAGTGTTCTGTCTGAATCACACTACTACTAGTTACTACTACTACTTCTACTAATGCTACTACTACTACTACTACTACTACTAATGCTACTACTACTACGTCTACTACTACCACTACTACTACTTCTTCTACTACTACTACTACTAAAGGTAAAGGTATTTGGTTTATAGTCTTGTATCCACCGAAATGTTCACACGACCTTCCTTCCCTAGCAGGCCTGTACACGCTGAAACCATCTCAATCCCTTGATGGATATTCCAGAGCAGCTGGCAGCATATAGTACACAAGCTCTAAGCACTGCCTTATTTATGCTAGGTATCCATTTTTGCAGCTGGGTAGACTGAGGCAATATGGAATGAACTGTCTTGCCCAAGGACAGACCAAAGTGCCCCGGCCGGGCATTGAACTAGCAACCTACTGATTACTAGTCAAACATCTAACCAACTGAGCTACTATATAGTGGTGGGTTTACTAGCTAAAAATGTTACTGGCCCCATAGGACCATTAACACCTAGGATCTACTGAACCTGCAAATTTTTTACTGGTCCTAACATGTTTTCTTTAACATAACAAGGAAGAAATATTGCATAGAACTCACTAACAATATGTATCTTTATTTATTTTATCTTGATTTATTACAAAAAATGGGGATATTCTTGAGGGGAAATTTGTCAACTACAATGTCCCCTAATATCTATTAGCCCTGCACAATGAGTTATAGTCTTTTTTTACTGGCCCAAAGCCATTTTGGGGATTTTTTCATTGGCATGGGGCCAGTGGTTCACTGTTAGCATAGAGCCCTGTTTGCCAGCAGGGCGTTTGGGCGTCATTTGGATGTACCCTCAAAAATCACCCCTCAGGAAACCCAATTTTTTTGTGAATAATTTCTAAAAAATATCAGTTCAAAGCAATGATTGAAATGCGTCGCCTCAATATAGTTCCTATAACATCAAATGAGGATGTTAGGCCTTATTTCAATTAGTTAATATATGTTTATGGTTATAATCTGAGTTTACTGTGAATCTTACTTTAAAAATAGGACGCCCAATAATTGTGAATTCGCAAATTTTGGGTACCCAGTTTCTAAATCTTGGCTAAGACCCTGGCGCACTTGTTTACGTTTTGATACATAGATCCATCAATTCAATTGAGCTCATGTCTTTTGACGAAAAAAAACACTGTTCATTGAAGCAAAAATGAATTTATGATAGGGACAATATTTCTTAACCCTTCCAATGCTGAGGCTACTTTCATACAAGCACAAGGACACAAAGAGCTTTGAAAACAATCTAACCTCTCATCATGTTGGTATTCATTAGTTAGCTCTCACCGAGTACTCTCAGATGAGTACCCATGTGCCAGGGTTTCAATCATTTTTCTGGTTTTTCGCATCATTTTGCATTGGCCAAATTAGCAACCAGCGGTATAAGGGCATAAATATTATATAATTCAAGTTCATGTTTCCATAAGTGTCTGGGCTTGTGCAGTGTGGTCACTCTCAGTGGTCATGGGCTGGGGACTCACTGCCTGACCCTTAAGTGAATCAGCTATGATAACAAGTAAGCTACCGGGTTGACCCCATTTCATCATAATCCAACAAGGCATGCATACTGCTAAGTCTATTCATGCAGTAAGTGGACAAAACACTAGGTCAGATTCCCCACTAGTCTAGCCGGGAATTAAGGCTTAGTTCAAAATCAGACTTGCCAACTGCATGCACCCATGAACTATCCTGAGACCTAAAGATCTACCCTGAATAATTGGCTTCAGCCCAGGTTTTGTCATGTTTTAACCCTTCCAATACTGAGGCTACTTTCATCCAAAGTACAAGGACGCAAAACTCTTTGAAAACCATCTAGACCGTATCATGTTGGTATTCATTGGATAGCTCTTAATGAGTACTCTCAGATGAGTACCCATATGCCAGGCTTACAGTCATTTTTCAGGTTTTTGCATCATTTTGTATTGGCCAAATTAGCCACCAGCGGCATAAGGGTTAATCTCCAGGAGCCACGAGAGCAGCAGTAGTGGGTAGATATCTGCATCTCTTAGCCTAGATTTCTAGGCTGTCATATGTATTTCTTCTGCCACGTGTATCTGTTACCAAGCATCAAATGGTCAAGGTGGCCAGAGTGGCCAAATTAGTTCACAATTATCCCACCAGGTGAATAGAGGACTCAATTTGAGTATGACCACCTCTAGAGATAGGACCAGGTGGTGCCATCTGTCTACCATATATGGAACTACACCACAGTGCTTGGGAAGGGAATGTCAACACAGAAGGGAATGTCAACTTTTTAGAGACTAGGAGCAATTAGTCTATCTGCATCACTGATCACTTGGTTGAAATATATAGTTTAGTAAAGACCTCTACAAACCATTAAGTAAAATGGTGGTATTTTGTACCTATAAATCTCAGCCTGAGGACAACGCTAAATCAAACTCAATAGTAGCAGTAAAAAACAGTACCAATTAATATTTCCATAGGGATACAATATCTTAACAATATTTTTAACGATACTTCCTACCTCCCAGAAACTGAATTTTGTTAGATTTTGCACTGTCAAATATTTTCCTAATAAATATCAAATTGCCTTCATTTGGAGAAGTGCGGGTAGCAGTTAAGTAAATTCTTTATCGATATGGAGTATCGGTATAACATATCTTAAACGATACCATATTTTTCCCTATCCAATATCAATATTTGGTACTGTATCACTACCGGTAGCAATCTCTATTAAAGAGTTTAAATATGGCTGGGATAAATAGTCAAGCAGCTTTTGGCTGCTTCAGGCATGAATGGGTCAACCCTTCTATAATGCTGACACTACTTTCTTCAAATCTTTGAAAACCATCGAAACCCTGTCATGTTGGTATTCATTGGATAGCTCCCACAGAGTACTCTCAGATGAGTGCCCATGTGCCAGGGTTTCAGTCATTTTTCAGGTTTTTTGCATCATTTTGTATTGGCCAAACTAGCCACCAGCAGCATGACTGGGATTAAGCCTCTGCAGGGAGGAAAGGGTTAAGGCATTTGAGTGCCACTAATTATAGATTTCTTCCTGCAGGACACCGGTCAATACTGACTGACTTGACTGAAAGAGGATTAAGCGAGAGTTGACATTCACTGGGTCTATGCCACCTTCAAGTCACATAAAACACTGAGTATGCTAATACAGAGTCCCACAATAGCACTAGCCCGTCTATGCCACCAAAGCATATCAATATTACTAGTATACATATATGGAGGGAAGGGTGCTATAACAATGACCAACTTAGGCATGTTATCCGATGGTATATATTTTAGGGCAAGAATTTAATCATTCAACATTCAAACATTTCTATTATTATCCTTTTCTCTAAGACCATGTGGGTGCTCAAAGAAAATAAGGAATTATCTATTTACCTGATCCACGTCTCTTTCTGGTTGGAATTCTCTGCGACCTTCTCTGCAGCGCGGGCGGTATCCGCAGATCTGTGTCCGTCCGGCACTGGCACTCGAACATACACTCGGGCTTCCCACAATGCCCCTTCGCGATCCCGACCTCCATGCTGTCGCAGATGCAGCCCAGGCGACAGTACTCCTTGCTGCATTTTTTCTGCGAGGGGGCGAGGACGTTCGCGAGCTCCGGGGGGTCTGCCTCGGCGTAGTTCTCCGAGGGTGAGGGCGTGGGCGGCGTGAAGAGGTGGCAGACGCAGCTATAGCGACACCCTGGAACACAAGGAAACAGTGAGGAAACTTAGATGCGATGCAGATTATACATGAGAACACTTTTTCATTTTTTTTGTCATACTGGCATTAAAATGTTGAAAGAAATGTCCATAAAACGTTAGATGACCAAACACAAGTGGATTTGAAACTTTTTCATTTTTTTTGTCATACTGATGCATCAATTAATGCATCGTGATGGCAAAGTTGCAGACATTGATTGACCGCAGTTGTCGGTTCATCGATATGAGGCAGATATAGATGACAGTCCAAGAGAACAGGGATTTAGCCAGGACCCGTCCTCTCCTTTATTTGGATAGGTACTTTCCTGAAATTTTTTTTTTGAAGAATTTTGATTATGACGTTTAGAAGGTAATAACTAATGCTCTTCTAATGTATATGGTTTGAGTGTAAATTCCACTTTTTGACAATATAGGCCATTACATGTAGTTGGCATAAAGATTTAAAGTAGCTGAGTAACTAAATCTGGATCGGCAGAAATTTAGTGATGGCATTTTCAGACATGCATTTTTTTAAACCTGACTAAGACCATGCATGTGAACCTACTTTATAATGTGTCTGAATTAAGTGTCAGCTCAATTTTCCTGCAGTATATGCTTGAACAAGAGATTAAAAAATCGTTTATTGAATGACAATAATACAGGAGAACCTATAATTTTTTATTTGTGCCACACACGGGGCTCAACACAGCCCCTCCCCCCTCCCTTCAACAGGAATTTAGGAATGAAATTTCAATTCACAAACAAGTTGCTAATGATGAAGAAAATCCCAGGGCCAGAGAAACATATTTTTCAAAGTCACTGCATGGCTACTTTTTCACATGCCTCAAGCTTGACTCAAATTTGTATAATGGTGAGTGGCAACACTTTAGACCAACATATGAAGTGAGAGTGGAAATACTTGTATTACACACACACACACACACACACACACACACACATATATATATATATATATATATGTGTGTGTGTGTGTGTGTGTGTGTGTGTGTGTGTGTGTGTGTGTGTGTGTGTGTGTGTAATGTAATATGTAATATAATATGTAATATAATATGTAATATAATATATATATATATATATATATATATATATATATATATATATATATATATATATATATATATATATATATATATATATATATATATATTTATATATATATATTTATATATACATGTGTATATATATATATATATATGTATATATATATATATATATATATATATATATATATATATATATATATATATATATATATATATATATATATACAGTATAGAGATAGAGAGTATAGGATGTGCGCAGTATAGACTATTTGCCCGTGGCAAGTACAGCCGTCTCTGTCTATCTATCCAAGCAGACGTCTAGTACATGTTTATGTATATGTATAATGTACCAGTGTAACCTAACATGTGATCTACCGTTGCCTGACCTACTTTCAGTCCATACCAATCCCCCAAGAGGTGACGTCCTCAAATAACCCCCTCCAACCAGGACAGTAGTTCACAGATGAACTAAAGCAATGATTTTTCCCACTCGCTGCTGTGTATAGTAGAAACCTATGCACCTGTAATGTAAAGAGTCGCCCCCTCCCGGTTCGTGTATGCCTTTCATGCAAACAGATATGTGATATAAACGTCATTGTTAACGAGACACAATGCAGCCATTTTCAGCCTATGGATCTTCTACCTGATTCACTGCCACTGCAGTACTGTAGAGTAGTAGTGGTAGTAGAGGCAGCTTGCCTCATACAGCATGAAATATTCATACCAGCACCAGCCCCATAAGCGTCTCTCGTCGCTAGAGCTTTCTCAGATGAATGTCAACAAATCCATAGTAATATTATGAATATGAAAAAGATTTTAATGATCATTTATCTACTCTGCAGTCTTGCACAATCATTTCTGTTACGTGAACATCTTGGTTGTCATACTAATCATACTGTTTATTACTTGGCTTCGTAGTAGCTGAGTGTTTAAATTTTTCCAGATGAATGCCAACAAATCCATAGTAATAGGACCTTAATGATCACTTATCTATTCTGCAGTCTTGCACAATCATTTTTGTTAACAGTACACCTTGGTTTTCATACCAATCAAACTGTTTATTACTAGGCTTCCTAGAGTGTTTAGAGTTTTTCAGATGAATGCCAATAAATCCATATTCATGGAATTGTGCTGCCCAATTCACTTATCTATCTTATAGTCTTAAATAGTATATTTTTGTTAAATGAATTCCTTGGTGGTCAAACCAATCATAACATTCATTACAAAGTCGCAAAGTACACACAGATCTGAGTGTTCCATAACATTTTCACTCACCGTAATGTATGTAGATAACCAAGCATCATACTGTACATGGCTTTAATTTGGAGTGCTAAAAATTTCGCTTTACAGCCCTGCAAGAAGGTATTTGTGCTACTTTAAATTTGCATTTTCAAGCACTCAAACTAACCCAGAATAAAGCAGGATATTTATTTGAAGGATGTTATTTTGGCGCTATCATGAGGAGCGTGAAAATAGCGAAAATTAAATGTCTGTAAAAAATACCAGTTAAACAGTAATCACCTAGTTAAACGTAGATTGTTCGTATGACTTCCCACCAGTCTCACAAAAAAATCTAAATTTGAAACCCCAACATCTTATTTTCAATTATGGTCTATTTGTCATATAGTTCTCTAAGAAAATCTTTGGTAATATAAACCTCTGTTTTTGGGGTCATTTTCAACATGTAAATGTCTTCATATCTTTTAAGCATCATAAACTCATTTAGAATATAGATGGATGATTTTTATTTAGTCAGTTTTACTAATTATGATAGGTATATCTTCTTTAGAGCAGCTGATATCTAATCTTAACCTTGCCAAACACTTCCATTTTGAATTTGAATTTTATTTATCATCACTATTTTTGTCATGAAAAAGCTAAATTATGACTGTCCAGTTGAAAATGACATAGGAAACAGGAGTACTCAAACCTAAACTCAAGTCACTGGCAACTTTTTCCCATACCTCATCACCACAATAAACATCAGGTTGCATTTAAGCCCTAAAAAATACCTCAGAAAGAATTGAGAATGGTATGTTCAGAACATCTGTAGATCAAAATTGCCCAATAAAACCCTTCTGTATACTGTAGAACACACATATGATGCGTGTCCCAAATATAGCGAATTGGGGAATTTTCGCATCATAACGTATCTTTATGTTAGCGACTGTAGCCGCCGCTGACAGTGCCAAAGTACAGCGTTTTTATATATAGCGAAGCGGAACCACACAATATGAACGCTATATATGAACAGACGCGTACATTGTGTTTTCTACAGTATATGTATTTAAAGATCCAGGTGATCGAACAGACCTAATTTTTGCCCTCCATAATACAGGGGATGACCTAGAAATAAGCTTCACTGCTTCGGTGAGTGAACATTGACACAAGTACATATCAGAGCTTATTCAGTGTGACTAGGGTTAAGTTCTATGCCAAGTTTGCTTAGCTACTTAGCCTGAGATTTCTAGTGACCTGATGACCCAATTTGACCTTGCCATTGGCCATTCAGCTCCATGAGCAGCCAAAGGTTCGAAATGAAGTAGATCACATCTATCTTAATTACATAGAATATCTACACTGATATGAATCGCAATGGTACATCAGAATAATAATATTCAAGTCATGTAATAGGGATCTGCTTCACCAGTCTTCAGTAATTTATGGCAGGGTCTTGGCCAGGATTTAGAAACTGGGTGCCCAAAATTGGCAATTGTAAAATTCTTTGGGCATCCAAATGTTTAAGGGGGACCACAATATACTCAGATTTCAACCATTAACATGTATGAATTCATCAAAGTAGGGCATGATATCCTTACACAATGACATGGGAATTATATGGAGGTGAAAAGATTCAATGATATGCTTTTAAGAAATTCTTCAACAAAATTTTTGGGTGTCTTGAGGGGTGCTTTTTAAGGGTTAGGGTGTCCAAAAAGACACCCAGACGGCCTGCTGGCTAAGACCATGATTTAAGGTATTGTCACTGGCCACAACCCACCTCAAGGCAAGTGAGGATGTTCTTAGTGACTTGGGAATAGATGGTGGTTTTCCCTGGGTACTCTATAGTTTCCTCAATCATGAACAACAGGCTACTCACTATCTAACCTAAATATGACAAAAAACATGACAATAAACAAAATCCAGATCCAAGTTCCACATGGAATGACCAGGATATTTTATAACTGCAGGAAGAACAGGAGCGAAGTTCAAAACATACTGCTGAATTTATAGCATGTAACTCACATTAACCTATTCAATCCCACAACCTAAAAATGACCTATTTTGGTGGTAAGTCTTTAGTAAGTTTTTCTTTGTAATTATTGGCACTTAAGCAGGAAGAAAGTTAATCATCACCCCAAAAAAGCTTTCGTTGAAATATTGTGCATACTCATGCCTTATTACAATTTCTTTCTAAGTGAAAGTTATAAGTGAAAGTTATTTTCAAACCTTAGTACTCTATTACTGTATATAAATGGGTCATAGCATCTGCATGGATGGAATCTGTATGATTGAAACGCAATGCTCATACAAATGCTGATCCTAACTGTGCCTTTAAAATCAGGTATCTTTAACCTCTGAAGCTAAAACGAATGCAGCCCTAGAGATGTAATGGGGTCACCTCTGAGTCACCTATTACCATATGCGTAACTTTTATTAGGATGATTTACAGAAATTTCATATGTGGATTAATTTCATTTTATAATTATTTTTTTATAAGTATATTAATGTACACAACTGAAACTATAATTAAAGTGTGAGGTAAATCTTACTTTCTACCATCCATGATTGCAACACAAAAAACTTACCAGAAAATATTTTTTGGAAATATTCTAAACAGAAATATTTGTTAAAACCCAATGCACAACTCTCCTTCAAATACATTATGAATTCCATAGTTTCATTCAAAAGTATCTAAATTCTAGATGTCACTGGCCCAGGAGATCCTCAGGCATAAATAGATAGAAAGGATTAAAAGATGTAGTCTGAAGGTATATGTCCCCAATGGCTTAATAAGTGCCAATAACTCAGTTATGGAAATGCTGACTATTGGGGGTTGTTTCTCTTTGTATCTTATTCTATTACCCACTGGTCATGAACACAATCATAGAAATCACCAATTCTCATTCAACTGCCACAGGCATGAGATATTCTCTCTCTCTCTCCTCCCCCCCCCCCCCCCCCCTCTCTGTCTGTCTGTCTCTCTCTGTCTCTCTCTCTCTCCCTCTGTCTGTAGGTATGTCTGTCTCTGTCTCTCTCTCTCATAAACTACACTTCCTCAGAAATGTGTAAACTCAAGGAAAGGAAAGAGAGTGAATTAGTGCTCACATCCAAGGAATTTTCTACTACATATTAACATGGTAAAATGGAAGAGAGAGACTGGATTCACAACAGGTGTTCAGTTTAATTATGCACGTGTTCAGTATAGATCTGGAGGGTTCATTAAATTTAGCAGGTACATTTCAACTGAATGCCCCATCTACCACTTTTAGGGTAGAAAGACCCTGAATGTCACAGTTGACTGGAATACTGGTATATGGACAGCCATTCAGACACTGAAAATCACGGTTCAATGCATTTCACATTGAGTGTATTCACTAACTAGTTATAAATAAGGGGCACTACATTACTCAGTTGTGTGTTCACAAAATATCTAGCCTTAGATGATGAAAAGAATGAATATGTAGCGAGAGACCAACTACTATATGCGCTTTAGAGGAGGGCTGGACACAACAGGGGTTTATGATCTGGCATCAACGTGAGGTCACGAGGGAACAAGGACCAATCAGGGCTCTCTTATTATCATTTACATTACAGAGAAACATGTGCGCCAGCATCATCTGAGCATGCGCAGAGCACAACTTCTGGGACTATTGGAAAGGGTTGCCTGTTTACATCCACTTATTTTTATTTATCTAAGATCTAGATAAATTCAAAATGGGTCATTTTTAAGGTCAGAGGTCAAACCAGTGTTTCAGCCAGGAATTTGAAACTGGGTGCCTAAAATCGGCAGTTGTAAAATTTTTGGGTGTCCAAATTTTTAAGGGGGATCACAATATACTCATATTTCAAACACAAACATGTATAAATACATCAAAATTAGATCATTAAACAATGTCATTGGAATTATAAGGAGATGGAAAAATTCAATTATAAGCTTGAGATTTAGATTTTTAGAAATTCCACACAAAGAAATTCGGGTGTCCTGAAGGGTTCTTTTTAAGGGTTTGGGCGTCCAAAAAAGCACCCAGACGCCCTGCTGGCTAAGACCATGGGTCAAACCGAAAGACAAGTAGGCAACATTTCAAAATCTAGTTTGTTCACAAGTGAAACCAGAAGAATGTGAACACATCCATGGGAAATAAATTCACATATAAGTTTCCCACGTTGTACTGTCCAGACTATAGTGGAACTTGAAAACTCCATTGAATTTCACAATAGGTGTACATGTTTGGCTGTCTCTCTGTAAATGCAGAGGGCCACGTGACCTTGACAAGTTCAAGGTCATAGTGGTTATATTGAAGGACATAGCTTTTGCCTCATTTCAAAATGTTTCAAAACACAATTCTTCACCTATCATAATTGATTATATGAACATAAGAACAAGCTTATTAGTGGCCATGAGCAAAACAAAAGTATGACAGGTTTGAAAATTCAATCTCACTACAGGGTGTCCCAAAAAAAATGCAACAAGCTACATTTTCCTAGATTACAGGGAAAATAGGAAGCCGGTATTTATTATCTATACACTGTTGGAAAGCTACATATCTCAGCTAAGCACCATGAAAAAATCACAATGAAATGATATTCCTGTGGGTAGATATCCCCCAAAACATGACAACCCCTCTGAAGTGCAATCGCGCGCGACCGGTACTGGCCTGTTCATACACAAGCTAGCAACGAGGTACATTTTCCCTAATTGCTGGAAAACTATTAGACTGGTATGTATTGTTCTTACATCCTTGAAAAGCTACATATGTCAGCTAACTAACATAGAAAAATCAAAATCGAACAATACTCCTGAGGGAAGATATCCCCCAAAAGGTCACACCCCCTCCAAAGTGAAATTGCACACAATAGGTTCTTGTGTGTTTGCATGTAATATTCCCATACAGATGGCTTGAACACCCCTAAAACAATGAATCTTGAGGCATATTGCCATAAGTTGAGGGCAAATTATATTAAAACATCTTTCTGGGCTCAATTAAATTAAAAAGAAGTCTTCCTGAGGTGTAACTTGCTGGCCCACCAATTACTCATAACAGTTGTAAAGGAAGCTTAGGAAGGGTCTGATCAGTGATCAGGCAATTGCTCCACTCAAATTATTCAAAATGGGAATTCGGACCAAGTAATTTTGCTCATGATTGACTGTATTTTGACAGGTAAGCCAGGGCGTTGTTTCACACGTGGCTGAAGCAGGTTAAACAGGTGAAAGCAGGTAAATCAGTGCTAGCTTGTGTATAAACAGGCCAGTGCCGGTCGCGCGCGATTTCACATCAGAGGGGTGTCATGTTTGGGTAGATACCTCCCCACAGGAATAACATTTCATTGTGATTTTTTCATGGTGCTTAGCTGAGATATGTAGCTTTCCAACAGTGTATAAATGATAAATACTGGCTTCCTATTTTCCCTGAAATCTAGGGAAATGTAGCTCGTTGCATTTTTTTTGGGACACCCTGTAGAGAGCTGATTAATTGCATTTCAAAAAGCTTTAAAATGTTGATGCAGATTTCTATATTTAGAAGTGGTCAGAAAAATTAGCAACTCTCTTAGTTTCCATGGCAAGTAGAACTTGAGTGAACCAATGCATACCTGCAGTGCCCAAAACACCCAGACCATCTGGTTCATATATTTTAGAACAAAGTATTTTTATAGCAATATTTGAGGATTGTTGATCAAAACAAAACCAAAAACTCAACTAATTTTTTTTCAAATAATTTGTGAATTTATGCTTGGTTCAAAGTTAGTTATGTAAGTAAAATAGCACAGATCCAGCCGACAATCGGCAAGATCTTTATGCATGAATGCAGGGTTAACCCATTCACGCCTGTAGCGCCCAAAAACACCCTCACAATTTTGATGATATCTTTATGATAAGCGGATTTTCCAAAAGATATTTGATAGAGAAATGCTGTTCAGAACCAAATCCACAATTCTCCTTCAAATATTTTGTGACTTTACACTTAAGTTCTAAGCTATTTTCAAGTGTCTTGGGTACAGAGGACATGTGTAAGGGAGAGCTTTATGCGTGAATGGGTTTACGTGAAGCCCTGCATGAAGCTTAGGCCTAAAAAAAGTTGTTTGTTTCCTGAAACCCTGTCCTAACAAGTTTTTCGTCAAAACAAAGCCCTACCCGAGTTTTTTTTCCACCTTTTCAACCTCCAAATCAACATAAAACATTTATTTTGAACAAAAAAATAATGCAAAAATTTGTTTTTGCCAACCTACCTGACCTCTTTTTTGGACCGTTACAGGAAACTAACAATTTCTTTTTCTAGGCCCTATTGCAGTAACAAACATGCACTCACCTGGCTTGTCACAGTGATCAGATGCACTACTGGGTTTGGAGGGAGAGATCATCAGGGCTTCAGCGGCAGCCATTGCCATCGTTGGGGTAACAATCACCGTGGTAACCACATCCTTATTCTGCTTCGCAGGCCTACCTGGCTTACCCTTCTTCCGCCCCACCATGCTATCGTAATGTTTCAGAGAGGAAATCGCCTTTGCCATCATGGCACTTTTCTTAGGTCGACCGCGCTTTCGCACAGTCTCGGTAGGCATAGCCGTAGGTAGTGTCTTATCGAAGGTTTGCTGGGAGGCCTTGTTGCGCAGCAACGGGTGGCTGTGCGTACCAGGTTTGGTTTTCGCCTGGTTGGCAGCTACATGTACATCTCCCTCAGAGTCTTTCGTCAGCATGCTCATAAGAGATACAGAAAAGTATGGCTGTGGCTCCTCGAAACTCTCACCATCAGGTTCATTCTCAACGTCTTCTCCAAACTGATCCTTCTCTTTGGTTGTGCAGCTCTTTTTATGGGTAAACCTGCGCAGCTTTCTCCGCTTCTTCTTCAAAGCCAGCCCCTTTTCCTTGAGCTCCTGTTGAGACATCCTCTTGAGGAGGCTGTCCTCGGTCTTCCAGTGAAGTTTTCCGACTCCCGACATCTGCTCCTGCACGTCATCTGTACTCACAAACTTCTTCTTCCAGCCCTTGATCTTTGTAATATCATTTGTCTTAGTTGGACTCTTGCCAACTGCATCTGCGTAGACCTGTTTCTCGACACGGCCGAGCTCCTTTATGAAGATCTTTTCGTAGCTTCGGAATTTGCGCTCTCTATCGCGCAGGTACTTGGGGGCGTTCTTGTTGAAGCCTATGCTTCCCAGTCGTTCTTTATAAGCCTTCAACAGGGGGATATCATACACACCAAGATGAGCCTTCTCCTCTGCAAAGAGATGTGCCTGGAGAGCTTCCTCCGAGGCAAAGGACATGAACGTCAAACCCTCCACGTCGTCAAAATCTGGAGAGGTGTCCGTTTCCTGTAAGGATGAGACTTCCTGGGCGGTCTTTCCCTTCAGCGCCTTCCTCCCTCTCTTGGATTTTCCAGTGTCGTTGGTTCCCACTGGTTTTGGGGGCTCCTCGTCGGTGGCAGACTTTGCATACTTGGTCGGCACATCAGGCTTCTTGAAGACGTTCGAGGTGAGGAGACTCTTCAGTTCTGCATTCTTCTCTAGATAGTCCTCCAGTTCAGTGCTTACAAAGGCAGACTCTTTCTTCTGCGTGGGCTTCTCGAAAATCTTGTAGTCAGCGTTGTCCTCAACTCCCTCTTTGCCGATCTCCTTTGTCTCACGAGTATCAGCTGTCACTGGGGCACTACTACACTCATTCTCACCAGAGGCTGAAGGTCCTCTTTTGGGTTTCACTGGCGATTCCAAGAGTGTTTCATGGCATTCCAGGTCATAGTTATCAGCCGAGGTACTTGGCTTTGGCTCTCCGTCATCTTCTTTGATCTCTGGACTATGTGGCAGCAGATCTTTTCCTTCTTTTGTCACCACAGAATCTTTAATTGAGTCCTCGACTGATGCCGCTTTAGCATCTTCTGAATTGGCACCCTTCACTTCCGAGGTCTCAAGGTTTACATCTGGTTCCTCTTTGATTTCCGATGGCTGGAGTGGGAGCTCAGGAGTGCAGGAATCCTCCGCTGATGGTCCCGCATCTTCCTTCTTGTTCGTTTCTCCCTGGTGGCTCTGTGGATCCCCTTCCTCTTCCTCCTCGTCCTCAGAAGAAGAGTCATCCTCGGAGCTATCAGAGGAATTCCCACCATCATCGTCATCCTCCTCATCGTCCTCCTCATCATCATCACCATCCTCATCTTTCTTGATGTCTTCATGACCATCATCTTCGTCATCATCGTCGCCCACTTCCTCCTCACCTCCTGATGCCTGGACTCTTCCCTCCATTTTGGCAATGAGTTCAGACAAGTTGGTGTTCTTCTCCGCTGTAGACTCTACTTTAACTTCCTTTTTGGGCTTTTCAGACGGTTCCGCATCAGGCATTTCAGACGGTTCCGCCTCAGATGGTTTAGGCACACTTTCAGGAGAACCTTCGAGTTTGAGACTCAGTGCATCCTCTCCGGCAGTTGATTCTGGTTCCTCATCACTGTCTACCTCCTTGCGTAGAGAAAAGTTCAACTGTCTGCGGGGCCTTGAAGGAGTGGACTTTGTTTCCTCTTCTGCACATGCTGTGACATCTGGGCTGAAGCCGGACTCCTTCTTGAGAGCTTGGTGGAAGAGAGCTCTAGCAGACTGTATAGATTCTGATGGTGGCTCCAGAGTAGATTCTGATGGTGGCTCAAGAGTAGATTCTGATGGTGGCTCCAGAGTGGGTGCTGATTTAGCATCATCAACCACTAAAGATGAGGGAGGAGAATCTTCGGCCACACTCTCCATAGATTGGTTACCATCGTCCATCTTTTCCTGTGGAGAATATTTTTCGGAGGATTTTTCAATGACTTCCGTTGCTTTTCCGATCTGTTCCTGTGCTTCTTTACTAGGAGCATCGGAACTAGCTTTGTGAGAAGTCTCTATGCTTTCCTGAGGAGCTCCAGCTGCTTGATTTGAGCTAGAGATATCTGGAGATTTTTCATTTTCCAGCGGCACAGCCTCAGTTTGTTCTTCAGCAGCCTTGTGGGACTGTGGGGAAGTCTTTTGAACGATAACCTTAGAATCACTCTCCTTCTCTTTCCTGGCCTTTGCGGCGGCTGCGTCCATTTTGAATCCCATCTCCTCCTTGGCTTGCCTCATGAGCCTGACGATGGAGATGTTATCGATCATGTAGTAGTCCTGGTAGCGCGCTGGTCTCACGGGAGAGCCTGACTTACTCCTGGTATTGTGCCGGCTGCTGGACTTGGTACTACCAGCAGTAGGGCAGGCCTGAGCACCGTCTGTGGGGCCAGGCGAAGGGGAAACCTTCGGAGAACAAGGGACAGAAGCAGGTGAATTACCGGCCGATTTTGATTTCGCTAACCTTGCTTGCTGACTGACACTTTGAGGGGATCGTTTCCCAGAGCCGGGAGATCTACCTCTGCGAGGACTTGAAACAGGTTTGGGGGACTGCTTTCTTGGTTTGCTTTCAGCATGAGTAGTTGCACTTTGAACAAGACCTGGTGACTGAACCTTCTGCAGGTTTTTTTCACCAGATCCCTTCGGCAAGAGTCTCCTTGGACCATGCACGGGATTACTAGAAGAATGGCCACGCGGTAAGCTGGGTGACCTATCTCTGTGCAAGCTAATGGATGCTTTTGGTGATTGTTTTCGCTGAATAGGCTTCGCTGGTTTACTTTCTGATATTAAATGTGCCTCAAGCACAGGTGGGCTCAGCTTCATTCTAGCTGGGCTTGTGGATTGCTTTGGCGAGTGTCTTTGAGAAATACAGACATCTGATGGTGGAGACCTGCTGAGTGAATTTTCCCGAGCAAAAAGCACAGACTTTGGAGACTGCTTTTTTGAGGATACCTTGGACGTGCTTGTCCTGTGATCAGACTCACATGTAAGGGCAGGCATGGGTGATTCTTCTTCTGAAAGGTTTTGTTCGACTGTGCTTTTGATCGTTTCAGAGAAACTTTTCAATTTGTCTCCCCTAACAGGACTTTGAGATCCACCAGATGATTTTGGATGATTTCGTTTCTTTTTCACACGGTCCACACTACGCACAGACGGTACATTTGACGGTGACTCCTTTTCTGCACACAACTCTTTAGGTTCAGTGGTTCTAGGTTTTTCTACTTGAATGCTCTCTGAATCAGCTTGTTGTAATGCCTGGGCCACATTGTCATAAGGCGTTTGAGGGGATTGGATATCATTCTGCGAGATCTGCAATGGATTTGCGAGCTTGTGATGTATCTGAACATCAGAGAGGAGGTTCATACAAACCACGGGCTGCATTTTTGGTTGGCTGTGTAATGTCCTGATATTGTCCATAACTTCCCTGATACTTTGGTGCACTTTAGGAGGGTCCTGTTCCTCGGTCGACATACTCATATCTTCAGGCTCATCCAGTGGGCTCTGGGATGACCTGAATATTTCCAACACTTGGTTATCAACCCTACTTTTGCTAAAGGACTTCCTCGCAGTTCTGTTGGATTTTCCACCCCGACTGAAGGTTTTCAAAACCTCATCATAGTCTGATTGTGAATATCCCACAGATGACTTCATAGCAGCTCGAGGTGAATTGTTGCGTGAATCGGCATTTCGAGTTCTTCGTACCCCCTCTGCGTCCCCTTCTATGGGCGCAGCTGCTAAAAAGGGGCTCGCTAATAAATTCTTCAGTTCATTCCCGAGTTTATTTGTTGGGGATTCCGTGTTTTGAGTATTTTGCACACTTTCTGTGGATGCCTCCTGATTCGGACTGGACACTGAATTCTTCTCACTACCCAGTTTACTAATTGGCTGATCCGCATTTCTAGTTCTCCTCACACCTTCAGTATCCCCATCAATAGGAGAAGCAGCTAGAAATGGACTGGCCAATAAGTTCTTCAGTTCGTTTCCTAGCTTATTGGTTGCAGTGTCTGCTTTGGGTGTTTTTCGCACGGCGTCCACTTCTACAGACCCAGTCACAAGATTTGAACCAGCTAAATCACTTTTATCATTTCCTTGTTTCTGAATACCCAAGTCCTTATTTCGAGTTCTTCGCACCCCCTCCGAATCCCCCTCTATTAGTGTAGCCGCGAGAAAGGGACTTGCTAATAAATTTTTCAGTTCATTGCCCCTTCTACTTGTAGTGGGGTCTGAGTTTTGGTTTTTACTTGTCCCTTCTCCATCCTTTTTAATGGGTTTCACTGAAAGGGAGGGACTCACTGATAAGGTTTTCACTTCGCTGCTTGGTTTGTTTGTAGGGGTCTCTGTTTTACGCGTTCTGCGCACTCCATCCACATCACCTTCTATTGGTGTAGCTGCTAAAAATGGGCTCGCTAACAAGTTCTTCAGTTCGTTGCCCTTTTTATTTGGTGAGGGATCTGCATTTCGAGTTTTGCGCACTCCTTTTAAAGCCCCTCTTATGGGCTTGGCAGCAAGAAAAGGACTGGCCAGTAAATTCTTCAACTCATTTCCTAGTTTATTGGGCGAAGCTTTTTTGGCGGATTTGATAGATTTTGCCCTAGGTGAGGAACTAGGAGTCCTTGAATTAACGGGTTTGTAAGATGTAGAATTTGACTGTCCTGTTGTACTAAGCACATCAAATATTCCCTGCCTGTGACCAGTATTAGGACTTGAGAGTGTTTTTGAGTGACGTGGTGAAGTATTTCCAGAACTAGGACCATCTTCCTGAGCTGCAGCACTTCTTCGATTCTTCACTTTAATCTTGCCCTGTTTCAATAACTTATTCTTATAATCAATCCAACTGGGCGCAGTCTCCCTAACACCTTCTAACAGTGGCGACCTCTGGTGAGTAGACCCAGAACTTTCACCACTCCTCCGAGTCTTCGATTTATTCTTTCCCTGATTGATCAACTTGATCATATTATCGGTCAAACCAGGCGCTGAGGCCACAATGCCCTCTGGTGGTGGTGACTGGAACTCCCTGCAAGCACCAGTCCTCTGTGTTGCTGTCTTAAGGACATTACTTCCTGAGGATGTTCTCTTTGCCTGCATCGCTAAGTCCCTTTCTTCATCCGTCACCTGAGCCGATGATGCAGCAGTGGCGGAGGCCGAAGCCAGAGCCATACACACTTGAAGTCCAGGCTGAGGTAGAGAATCTCGGCCAGCCGCGCTCCTCGAAGCCATTCGCTGTGCCGCCGCTTTTTGGGCATTACTCCCTGAGATGCTCTTCCGAGCCGTCAACTTCAGCTTGCCCTGGCTGATCAATTGCGTCATGTCCTCCGTGAGACTTGCGGCGAACGCCACACCTTGACCCGATTGTAGCGCATTCTTACTACTAATCGCCTCCAGTGATTCATTATCCTTCAGGACCATTCCAGTGTTACCGATAATCACCTGTACTGGTCCTGAGTTACCGGGCACCTCTGTGGATTCCCTGCCCAAAGAGGGGCCACCACCGTTCGCAAAGGGTGCAGCAGCAAGACTTGTAGTGGATGCTGCTGCTGACGAAGACTGTGCAGCACTCCTCTGTAGGCGAGCCCTCTCTTCGTTGGAGAGAGAGTGGAGGATGTTCTTAGCTAGCTGCTGTTTTTGGCTGTGAGTGGACTTCCTGGCGGTCAGCTTCAGGCGCTGGTATTCGACGGGGCCCGAGACTCCAGTGGAGGAATCTGGTGATTCGCTCTTCGTTGGATTTTCTACGTGTTTGTTGGGTTCTGATATTGGTTTGCCACTTCTATCCATCCGGTCTCTTTTTGCCATGGTGAGAAGCTACCTGAAAAAAAAGAATATAATCATTAATTGCATGTCAGTATCATAAGTAAAATACCTGCTGAAATTTTGAAAAATAAATGTGAAGGAACGAAATAGTCGCTCCATAAGAATGTTGAGAAAATGAAATGAAATTAAAATCCTTACCACCCCTCTATTAATACTGAGCTCGGATTTAGATCTGTGTCGACACAAATTAAAATCCTTACTTCCCTTCATAGGTAGGATTTAGATTTGTGTCAACACAAATTAAAATCCTTGCTTCCCTTCATAGCTAGGATTTAGATCTCTGTCGACACAATTTAAAATTGGGTGGTAACAAATCAAAATTCTAATCTGTGTCAGCTAAAACCTGGTAACAAATTGAAATCGCGATTTGTGTCGACACAAATTAGAATTCTAATCTGTGTCGACACAATTTAAAACCCTTACCAATTTCAATCTGTGTCATGACATATATATACATATATATATATATACATATATATATTTATATATATATATATACATATATATATATATATAT
>OZ012690.1:14640133-14690133 GCA_963942565.1 Maea johnstoni
AACATCACAAGCATGTTTTCAATGGATGGCATATATGTACACATAGACTAGCTTCTAGTCACGGACTTAGCCAGGATCCTGTCCAGCCTGTCTTTTGGACATGCAGTTTCCTTACAACTCCTTTTTGAACAAGCATAAATTTCTATGAAGTACTTTCAACATGATTTTTTTTTTTTGGGGGGGGGGGGGGGGGGGAGGGCAGGGTAACATCCATATCTTTTCTTAGTAAACCATCTTCTAAGTCATGATTTACAAGTGTTTGGACATGCTTCGAATGATGTTCACTGGCTCAGGCCATGATGCCCTAATTTGATACCATTAAGGCATAGAAAAAAATGTTTGTTTCCTGTAATGGTCTGAAAAAGATAGGTAGGTCGGTAGATTATGTTTCTGGTCAAAAATGTGTTTTATGCATGTATTGCGTTGTTTCGGAGTTGGGAGGGCCAAAAAAAACTTGAGGGTAGGGATTTTTTTAAATAAAAACTTGTTAGGGTAGGGTTACAGGAAACAAACAACTTTTTTTTTAGGCCTAAGTAGTACCAGAAACTATACAATAACTTTTCCCATTCAGCAGTTAGCTATTTATAGGTGAAATTTCTGAAGTTGCCTGTGCTAAATTTAATATGTAAATAACCGGGAGGCACAACGTATCGTTAGAACTATTGTTATGATATTGCATCTATAAGGAAATAACGATATTGTTTTATGAAAATTTTGAAGGTACAAATCCTACTGTAGATAAGGATTCTAACATTCATTGTTCACCAGTCAATGTTTTGGGTGATTTTGTTTTGTGATGAAGGGCAGGGGCAAGAATGACAAAATCAACTGCTTACACCTTGCCTTAGAGGAAAAGAACATGGATTGGTTGCCACCAACCAATTACAATACTGCCCATTGTAAAGCCTTAGACACACCTAATCTCATATCAGTTTACACTATAGAGGATGTTTCTCACTCACATGTGCAGAATGCACATCTTGATTGGTTCTCGTCAAAATCTGGGCTAGGAGTTGTGCTAAGGCAATTGCTCGATATCCGCTGATTGTGTATACGGTGATCGACATTCGTGACCTTGCTTTATCTGGATCTTCATTTTTTGTCACTTATTCTGCAATATCATGGCCTAAGCGTGATTAGCCAGTTGAAAACAATGGAGGAATCCACAGTCTAACCCCAAACTGCTGAACCACTGACAACTTTCTCACATGCCTTGACCCACATTCACACCCAGCCGACCCAGGTAAAGGTGAAAGGCAGCGAACAGTCAACCAAATGGGTGAGATCTCAATCAATTGTAGGAGCACTAATATACATTACGATTGCAATAGACCCGTTCATAGCTCAACCTGATAATCTTGAATCCTTAATTGAATCCCGATGCTAATATTACGATCTGTTATTATCGAAAAATGGATCGATTAGCTAAATATAAACTTGCTAAAAATTCGAATTTTACAGTATATATATATATATATATATATATATATATATATATATATATATATATATATATATATATATATATATATATATATACATATATATATACATATAAATATACATATATATATATACATATATAATATATATATATATATATATATATATATATATATATATATATATATATATATACATATATATATACATATATATATATATATATATATATATATATATATATATATATATATATATATATATATATATATATATGTATATATTAGTGTTCGGAATCGGTCACAATTTTCAAGATCGATCATCGGTCCATCTGAATGACCGATGACCGATTAATAATCGAAGTTGCGTACATGGTTTTCCGTGTCACCATTGCTGTTTACTTTAGTCATAAGGTACCGCGACACCTAGCGGTATCAACACACACTAGCGTAATTGTGTCATGCGCATTTGCGCTTTGGTGTGCCGATAACCACAACAACAATGGCGGCATCGTAACATCGCCTCAGCACGCTCAGAGAGGTGGATCTGGAGCGGTCCAGCTGTGTTTCCTCTTTGGTGGGGCAATAAATAGGTAACTAAACTTTTTTTCTCAGATTTTCTGACAGGCAGGACTACCGAAAGTCCAGCTATTTCTTTGAATAGAATTTTTATCCATGTTCGTTTTTTTGTTCGAACATGTGAAATTGCGTTTGATCATCATAATCGGAGGCACAAACGAACGCTGTTCGGCTTGTTCGAACAATCGGACGAACACTAGTATATATATATATATACATATGTATATATAAACATATTAGGGATGTCATCGATAGTCGACAAATCGATAAATCAAAATTTGCACGATGTCAATTAAATTGAATGGTTAGGTATCGAATCGAAATAATCAATATTCTGTACCCCAATAATGGCGTATGCTTATTTATGAAAAATACACTTTTCCCAGACATTTTCCTGTTAAAGTGACGCAAAGGGAAACTCTGACTAAATATTTATGTATTTTCTATGGCTTTTGTAAGAGAAATTGGATGAAATGGTGTACTTTACTCACCCATATGGCCAAGACACAGGGTATCAACCGAATCATATCTTATTGATATATTGGAAAGAGTATAGCAATTAATCAAATCGAAAATAAAAGGAATATCAATGACATCCCTATAAATAATTGTGCCCTATGATCATGTTAGGGCGTATAGAATCGTATTGAATCGAAAAATGTATGAATTTATAAATCGATAAAAATTCATATATATATATATATATATATATATATATATATATACACACACATATATATATATATATATATGTGTGTATATATATATATATATATATATATATCAGGGCTCGACACTAAGGGTGAACCTATGGCCCCAGGCCAGTAAAAATTCCCAAAAACAGCTTTGGGCCAGTAAAAAAGACCTCAACTGGTCCTACAGGCCCATTAAACATTTGGAGACATTTTTGTTAAAAAGTTTCCCACCGAGAATGTCCCCAAATGTTTTTGAAATAAATGAAGATAAAATCTATGAAGATAAATGTTGTTGTGAATTCCATGCAATGTTCTTTCCTGTTATGTTAAAGAAAAAATGTAGGACCAGTAAAAAATTTGCAGGACCAGCAGATGCTAGGTGATACTGGTCCTACAGGGCCAGTACCATTTTGAGTTAGCGTTGAGGCCAGTATATATATATATATATATATATATATATATATATATATACATATATATATATATAATATACATATTTATATATACATACATATATATATATATACATATAAACATATATATATATACATATTTGTGCTCCTATGATTAATCGAGATCTCAATCCTATATGTATATATGTATGTGTGTATCTCTCCTGCTAAAGCAATGGAAATCAAGTAGTCCAATGGTTGTTTATATGAAGTGCATCCCTCTGAACTGGCAAGACTTGCAAGACTGGGAATAAGACCTTCCTATTAAGTTAAAAAATCAAAATTAATCTGTGCATTCAACCGTTAAAACATACTTGAAAATAATCAAACGACCTTGAGATTGAGGTCAAGGTCATTTCTGGATATCAATGAGCTGATGACAATATTTCAGTTAAGTCAACATGATCTAATGAAAACAAAATTTACTTTGAGGAATACATAATCTGGGTTATATAAAGCTAAAAATGCATATATTGGCAAATTTGGCTCATAAACTTCGACATTTTAAACTGCATTTTAGTACTACCTATTTTGGTTGCATTATTTGAGTTAAGTAAAGAATTCAAAATTATTCTACCATAACCTTATCTATTGGAATTATAAAATAGAATGGAAATAACTCACCACAACAAAAGGATATTCGACCAACCTAGTGTCCCAAGTTTTTGTGACCTTTACATGGTGATCCTGATCATAAGTATTTGTTTGATAAACTGTGCATTCATTTAAACTGTTTATATATAAGAAGGAAGGAATTGGGTTTTACGTCGCTTTCAACAGCTTAGGTCATATCGCGACGAGATAGAAACCTGGAACTGGGAAGAAATTCCCTACTCTTCATGAATAGTTCCAAGGGGTCTTTCAGTTGCATAAGGACCATAGACAGTGCTCTACAACGCCGCACATTTATATAGCGACCAGGCCAACCCGCTTGAGAATCCAGCGGAGACTCGAACCTGCGAAATCACGCTTGGGAGCCAGGCACATCGTAACCACTAGGCCACAGCGGATCCCCTGTTTATATATAGGAAACAATGGTACAATTTGACTTGGAAAATGCAAACAAATAAATTGTACGTTGGCAGGAACAGATTTTAGACACTAAAAAGGATTTTCCATACTCTTATCTAACAAAAACTTGCTCTACTTCTTGGAACCTTAAGCCACTTAAGTAGTGTAGGTCTCTCAAAATAATATCTAAATATTGCACCTAAGTCTATTGTCAAAATGGATAATCTTTTGATTATGGGCAATACCGTAATATTATGGACATGGGCATTTTTTTTAAATTTTGAGACCTCTATTTTTTATACATCAAAGGTCACAAACCTCATATTGTAAGGTACGCCCAGAATGATATCCTATTGACAGACGTATCCCCCTTCAACAAAAGGGTTAAGAAAATCAAACTCAGCACCTCACATCACTGCACATTTATGCTGTGACCAAGCCGTGTAGTGAGAGGTCCTTTTGGATGAGAATTTTTTTGCCATTCTGAGGATGATTTTGATAAGCCAATAGGAAACGGTGGACGAAACTGAGTTAACCAGGTAAATCCAACACTGACCTCAAGTCACTGGCAACCTTCTCATAAGTTTAATTTGTGTGGGATAGCAAGCAGTTATTGGCATCACAGTAGGACCACTCTGCTACTGAGATAGGCCCCTTGAAAGGTCTGTATCCATTCTATGCATGCCAGAAAGTAAGAAATAGATGAGCTGATAAACACAATTTGATTCAGCGAAAAATCACTCGCACCAGTGAAACAAAATCTTTTGATTAAATATATCTGTTTTACATGATCACCAAACTGTCTAGTTTATGAATTTCAGAACCAAAGCCGTCAGAAAACAATATATATTGCATAAATGTGAAGAAAAACGAATTTCAAATCCCCTGGTGGCACGTGTGGAAACTATTTTTTTAACATAACTGAGTATAAAAATTTAATCAAAATAAAATTTATTGTATTGATTAACACATTTCAATATTATAAAAACCGACTACTACATAAAAAGTTCCATCTAACACTGTTTCACTAGTAAAAACATGCGAAGATTATTGTAATTTTATCAAGGTCAAAATATCATGTCCGTTTTAAAATAATCTTTGATCAATAAATGTTCATTTTATTAAGCAACTGATAGAAAGATGTTAAAGCTTTTGTCTGAATTTTGTCCAAAATATAATGGGATTCTAGTCGGATGACAGCTCACTTCCTGAAGACTCACTACCCGATAACCCCGGCCGCCTACCACTACCCCAGGCTATCGACGGGGTACAGTGGTAAACATTTATAAACCCCGTGACTATATCAAACAATAACAATTAAAATACGCCCACTAAACACACATTACCTGAAGACATATTGATATTTAAACTATACATTTAAGCTAAAGAAAGCATATCGATGACTATTTCACTATGAAACCTTGATTATCATCCCGATTTCAACAAGTACTATTAACCATCGCAACGTGCTTGCCCCGATCGGGATTCAGAGGCGTGCTCCGATATTCCAAAACATACCAACTTTACCATTTGAATTTACTATGTAAATGGACATGTGGGGGGCTGAATTCATTTCATTTATTTAGATCACCTACACACCTGACTACTTACGGTATCAATTGGTTCGTAGACTTGATCACTAACAAGAATAAGCTCAAAAAAGCTCGGGTTCGTCATACATTCGGATAAGCTCCGCCATCTTGCAACAAAATGTACAATGCGCGGAGCATTCTGGGTAGAAACTCGCGCCGTTTTTAGACACGTGTAAGGTCACGTGATCCTCGTTAAATGCCTAGCGTGGAGCATGCGGTCAAAGTCGACTACGATTTCGCCTCGTGGTACACTAAAACAATTCGTGTTTTCGTAAATAAATGCTTGAAAGCGCAGGATAACTTACCACCGTGCTAAGTAAATCACCATCGCAATCACTAGCGTATTAAAGATGCAGTGTATCGCGCTCTGATGTTACCAGCAGTAGCTTACGCAGCCGCTGCATGGCTAAGCCGGTTTGACTGAAAGTAGGCCAAACAATTAGTAACAAAGACGAGCCGATTTCCCACGCGGCAAGGGCCATATTTTAAAGGGTTTTGGGGGTGAATTACCAAATAAGTCATATTTGAAATAAATCAAATATTACATAATTTTGTTATGAATATGGATTCGGTTTCAAAGGAGTGTTTTTACGTGAAAGATTAACAGCAGGAAGGGCGAATGTTACGTATTTTCAGGACGTGATCGTGGCAACGCCTGGTCGCCGCAACATGGTGGTGATGGTGATAAATAGTACGACCCACAATGCAGTTGATGTTTCAGCGCTGATCAAATTTGTGGTTATCGTATCTCACTATTTCCACACAACAAATACAGTACATAAACACTGATTTCAAAAACATAAGAAAGGCATGTCGCTACAAATCTTGCTGTTATTGCAACATTATTTCTAAGAAAAGGAACATAGTTGCGTGTAATGGTATAAACATATAGCACCATAGATCATAACAAACCGCACATGGCGAATAAAACACCATTTTCTGATGCTGAATTTTAAACCATCTTAAATCATAATTTCCCTAAAATAAAACATTGCTTGGTTTGATACTACATTGATAAGCAATTCTAACAAATGTTAACAAAAAGGTAAATTATTCATAGAGAGACGGTAATACTGTATAATTAAGTATAGCGGAGAGACGGAAAACGATTACAAACGGATTAAAATCCTGCATTGGTACGGTCGCCATGTGCAATGTTGTCGTGGTAATCAATAATGATAGGGATCAATTGACATGCTTGGCTCTGACCTACTAAGCTGAAATTAAGAAGGTATATCAAAGCGGCCACATAGGACTCTGAGCATGTATGAGACTCCGTGGTAACATAAGTGTGACAGTGTAAAGCGTCGACCATTAGATATCACAGGGAGGTGTTTGTATAGAATAAAAAAAAACTTCATGCCCTATAAAATCTCTGGATATTTTTTTTCATACTCTGAAAATCAGGGATTTTTTTCAGGCTCTGACACGATGAAAACGTCTCTGGTAATGGTAGTTTATGGTGGAACATCGCAATACTACGGGTGAAAGAATCAAGAAATCATTTTTCATGAAAAATAAAAAAGCCAAACAAACAGAACTTGTATTCATTTTTCACACGATAAGCAGAAGCAACATATCACAGTAAAAATGCAAGGCGGCAGTGCAACATGTGAATGCAACAAGTCAATAGAACAATACTGGTTATCAAAACACTTAGGACAGTTGTATTCGATTAGTATTATCTTAGACGAGCAACCATCTTAATTCAAGGTATTATACAAATATGACATCCGTGTGTTGTACACCACACAGGGATGTCATATTTGTTTTATTATACCGAACAAAATACAAAACACAAAAGGGGAAAAATGACAAACACCAGAAATTTTGGATAAATACTCCTTTGTAAAAAAATTACAAATTACAATAACAGGGATGTCCAACTGTTGCATTGACGCATCAGAGTGCAACCGAAGCCCCAACACGTACAACAGGAGAACATTTTCAGTTTGGCTCAGAAAATCTTCTGAAAACATGAACAAATGAGTCTAATCGATGTTTCGCTTCCTTTTTCATATAAAAACATTGTATCAGAAAACGTTTAAACTCCATTTATTGATACCACCTCTTAATCAATCTACATGTGTAGGTGCTTATGTATTAGCAAGACACTCAACCTTATTTGTTTGTTTGTACTTTTACTGTCGTTATTAGTTCGAGCAACTCTAACTGCCACAGTGTGGTACCGGCCGTTGTTTAGTAAATGCTGTCCATTGGCCTCATCACAGTTAGACTCTAACTTAGAGATCCGAGCATTTATAAAATAGCATCTGCGCCAAGAAAACTGGGCGCTCATATCTATAACTTGAAACACCCCCCCAAAACCAGTCACGTTCGTACAATACCTTATTTGTTTGTATAATTCTATCTTTATTTGATAAAAATCCGTTGCCTGGTGCCTGTTAGGCATAATTTTAAAGTTGAGGCGGTCAGGCTTGTGGATTTCACGTAGGCTATGGACGGCGATGGCTGACGTTTAATATGCACGCATGCGCATCGAGCATTGACCTAGTTTCACCGGTAGCGGTGATTATCACGTTAATTCACGGCTGATGCCGTGAATTAACGGAATAATTCATGAGCTGTTAAGGACAACAGCCTGTCACCAAGGAGTGGGGAAATCATGACTATTAATCCATGGCCCTTGACCAATCATTATCAAGAATCTTCACGTGAGGTATATAATAAACCATTTTATTGCTGCCGTCTTGACGTGTCAAGCAATGAACACATCCTTTTAACTAAATCAGACACTTCTGAAATACTTCAAATAACACATATCTCTGTGTACCCTGAGACAATGTTCAGTAAACTGCAAAATAGTTTAAATTGGAATTTGGGGAACTGCAAATCATAGGGTTATTTGAAAGTTCATGTACATAGCTCAAGATCTTTCACATGCAGAGATGCCATAGAGTGCCACATAGAGAGAACTCTTAAATTGTAATCAGGGAATGGCGGCTACTCAAGAGTCTAGATCTCCGCCATTGTGAATCTAGGTCAACACACTCTACTGAGTCCCAAGATAGGAAATGGTCACATAGAACTTTTGAAAGTCACAAGATACAACTTTCAACCCTCAATAACATGTTTAAACTCCTATATTAAGCTAGAGGCCAGTGTATTATATACCTCCTTACCTAAATATCCCACTTTTTTAATTGCCTTTATGTGCTGATGTGCCTTTAAGCAATCATTCATTTATTCCGATTGTAAAATCTTTTAAGAATTTATAGTTTCTTTAGAAACAACCTGGTGTATGAAAATTATGTTTTGAAGTTGTTCATCGTTTTGTGATCATTTTTACTTTATCTATTGCTTTGTTATTGTTTTCAACAATAACAAATGACCATTATTTTACACATATTTTATGGCACTAAATGGCCTTTGTGTGCCAATGTGCCTTTAAGCAATCATTCATTCCCACTTTTTTTGTAGACATGTCCAATAAAACTGCTTAAATTATACCCAATTTTCTTCTATGGGTGGAAATCTGTGAAAACACCCCTTCGGAAAAGCTTACCGCAGTTGACCTACATAGATAACCACAACTTCTCCGACAGGTGGGAGCTATTATCTGAATGGACAGCCCATTGCCTCCGCGGAGACCCCCAATGTGGGGTACTCGTAACGGTATGCTGTGTGCACATTTCCTGTAATGTCATAGCACAGCGCCTAAGTGGAAGGAAAGAAGGAAGGAATTGGGTTTTACGTCGCTTTCAACAGCTTAGGTCATATCGCGACGAGATAGAAACCCGGAACCGGGAAGAAGTTCCCTACTCTTCATGAATAGTTCCAAGGGGTCTTTCTGTTGCAGAAGGACCATAGGCAGTCCTCCACAACGCCGCACATTTATATAGCGACCAGGCCAACCCGCTTGGGGACCCAGCAGAGACTCGAACCTGCGAACTCACGCTTGGGAGCCAGGCATCG
This sequence comes from Maea johnstoni, assembly GCA_963942565.1. Taxonomy (NCBI): domain Eukaryota; kingdom Metazoa; phylum Annelida; class Polychaeta; order Spionida; family Magelonidae; genus Maea; species Maea johnstoni. The sequence continues at coordinate 14,649,841 of OZ012690.1, forward strand.
TAACCACTAGGCCACGGCGGATCCCTGCCTAAGTAGTGTATGAGATAGGCACAGTGGCTGTGACTAGAAGGTAGATATTTCACTGCCCTGAAGCACATTCAAGATATTTAGGTATGCAAATCCCTATGACTTTGAACAAAGAGTGGCTGAGGGTGATCAGGTGGATAGTAAGGACATAGTTCTAGATGTGGTTGATGAATTTGATGGTCAAGATGTGGAAACTGAGGAAGCAAAAAAAATATTGCTAAAAAGTGACTTGTCTGACTTATTAAATTAGCTTTTTTTTCTTTCTTTCAAAATCAAACACCTACCAGAGATATCCCTGACATATTTCTTTTGTATTACCTACAAAAATAATATGACAAGATTTCTGCTCCTCAGATCTGAAAACAACCACATCGGCACAGTACTTTTTTACATCTACACAGAAAAAAGAGTACCAAACCAGTAATTTAACAACCCTACCAATACAGCACATTCTAAAATCAGATGACAAAAGACCATAATGGTATTCAGAGTTTGGAATTTCGTTTATCATCACATTTATGCCATATTGTGGCTAATTTGTGACTAGCCAGTTGTAAGAAGTGGAGGAACCATAATGGTGTTGTAAATTTTCTCATTTTTGTTAAAAGTTCATATAGTGGAAAACGAGCTTTTTCACTGATTGCAAATGAGTGTGTCGTCATTCTTCTAACTCCTCACTGTGGCCCAGAAATCTGAGAAAAAAATTTCAGGCCCTGAAATACATGTACATGTATTAAGAAAAATAAGTAAGTAAGAAGTAAGAAAAATAATTCCAGGCTTAGTATACAGAGATATTTTCAAGCCATTAATTCTATGCATAACCCCCTCCCCCCCCCCTTGATATCTTATGGTCGAAGCTTAACAAACACTTTCACCACCACACCCTACCATAACGCTAGTGATCGTCTCCTTGACCTACTTTCTACAAGCAACTGCTCTGGCAGAGCGATAATCCTACTGGGTACCTTAAGGCTTTGTGAAATCGTGTTTACCAAGCTCAGAATTTGAGACGGATGTCACTTTATTGCTTTGTATCCCGAAGCTGTTGAGAAGTAATCAAGAATTAAGTGCACTTAATGATCTTGGAGGTGGCTATATCTTGAACAAAAATGTTTTTGTATGTACCTCTCTGGCCATAACTAAGACAGTACTACATCTTCAAAATTCTGTTATCACACATTTGAATTAAAGAATTTTTTACTTTTCTGTATTTTCATATCTATGCAGGTTTATTATATTATAGAAATATGTATTCTTAAAGAAGAGAAGGGCGAGATGCAAACAAAACTCTGTCCACTAAAACTGGCTTTAGTCATTTAATAGATTGATATATTCATATCCTAATAAAAAAAAAAGATGCTCAAATAAATCAAGGTATCAAGTGCTTGCACCCATATGAAAACATGTTTCTTAACCAGTTCCGCTAACAAGTACTGAAAGATCTGCCGATGCCTAGAGGTTACATTGCTCCCAAGCGTGGAGTTGCAGGTTCGAGTCTCTGCTAATCCCCATCACTGGGTTGGCTTGGTTGCTATATACAGTAGTCTGTGTGACTAGCCTGTTGCAAGTGGTGGAGGAAACCAGAGTACCCAGTGAAAACCAATGCCTAACCCCAAGTCACACGTGACTTTCTCACCTACCCCAGATGGGATTTGAACCAGAGCAGTAATGAGCGACAGCTACCAGTCTGCTGCAACGCCTTAGACCACAAAGTCATCAGGGCAGGCCCAGTCTGACAAATTAAAATCAGTTATGTTATGTGTACAGATACTTTGTTTTAAAATCCAGATCTAAGAATATTCTTACAAACAAATCATTTTTGATAAAATGTCACTATTAACACCTTGTGTGTTACTATTATTGTATTTGAGACAACACGACTCCATTTCATACCCGGGCGATACTGTTCTCAGGTCCATCTGACTAATAGCTATGAAACGATAGCCTCTAGCATCTAGTCATCATCCCCTTGACAAACCTGGCTAAATTCCAATGATTGATTTTTAGCATATAGGTTGAATAAGCCTCTTTCAGAAATAGACCAAACCACAGAAAGTAGGTCATATGGATTCCAAAGACGACAAGAGAAAAATGACTTCTACATGGTATAAGTAAATTATTGGTGTGATACAAGCTAAAGTACATAATTCATTTAGAAAATAATTTCATTGTTAAGTCTAAAGAAGGTCATGTGAACGGCAACAACGAAAATGACAAGTGCACTGAACAAAACATTCACCAGATGGGATATGCTGAAATAAAACAATTTGTTTCATAAAATAGAGATGAGAGAAATACACTGCGATTATCAATAAGTAGGTCATTCGCATTGCGATGACATATTCACAATGCATGTTGCATTTAAACAGTACAATTGTTCGTATGAGATATAGATGAAATTGTAAACGTGAAACCTTCCCTTAAAGAATATATATATATATATATATATATATATATATATATATATATATATATATATATATATATATATATATATATATATATATATGTATATATGTATATATATATATATATATATATATATATATATATATATATATATATATATATATATATATATATTATATTTAAATATATATACATATATATATATTTACATAAGGTGGTGAAAAGGTCAATACAGAGGGAAAGGTATCAAAGTTTTTCTAATTTTTACTTGTTTCAAATTTGATAACCTTTTCTCTCCAATTTTTTTGTTGAAAATGAAAAAAAGATTCCATAACTTTTGAACCGTCTAACTTGGAAAAAGTGTTGTATCTTTCCCTCGGAAATACTATAACTATGTCAAGTTTATCGGACGCCGTTATTGATAAAGTCCAAAAATTCATTGAAACGCACATTACAACAGTGAAATTATTTATTTTTTAATTTTAAATCCTTTTTCATTCAATCCGCATATAAAAATAGTATACAGTGTACAAATACAGAAACATTGTGTTGACAAAATTCTATGTATTTTCATAAATGGCTTGTAATAAAGAATATTTCTTATCGAACTGGTGTTTTTTACCTTTCATGTATAGGCGGTACTTTTCTTGATAATAAAAGTTCTTTGTCTCGTTTTTAACCATCAGGACATGAGGAGTTTTTGTCTCTTTCATGCAATTATAAAGAATCTTTTTAGTTAATAAAATAATACTATTGATACATATCGCTCTTTCTAATTCCCCCATGATTATTTTTTCCTTAGTTATAGTGTAGTTTGGGATACCGAGTTCCACTATCCAATTCTGTACATTAAGCCATAAATCCTTAGATACTGGGCAATCAAATAACATGTGTTCTACACTGTCAAGTTCTATTTTGCACAATGAGCATAGTGGTGAGTTTTTTATGCCCATTTTGAAGAGTTTATCGTTCGTGTAGAATCTTTTATGGATAGTGCGGAACTGGATGTATTTTAAGTAAGTATCACTATAACAGGCATGGTGGAGGTTAAAAGAGGTAGATATATCAAAGGTAGCTAAATGTATCTCACATTTATTTTCCCAAGTATTTGATATGTTGTCTATGATGTGGGTGTTTTGACCTTTGAGTACTTTATACAACTTAGCACAGCCCTTGTTGTCCAGATTGATAAGTTTATTAAGAGCACTATTTTTTGGAAACGATTCAAGTTGAGGAGGTTTTTCCTTCCAAGATAGGTAGTCATTTATAGTAGCTTTGATGTTGTGATAATCAATGAAATTGACTTTAATAGAGTATGTTTCTACCAATTCCTCATTCGACATTACAACATTATTACTCGACAACAGATCAGATACCATTGTAATACATTTGTTCCCCGGCTTTGTTCAACCATTCTCTCCTAAGTTGGAAACGAAATTCAGGATTAAACCACAATGGAGTATTGAGAATTGCATCTTTATGTTGTATAGAACCACTTTCCCAAAGGAATTTTAAACTAGTTAGAACATCCAACCAAAATCTATTCGTGGTCATTTCCATAATACGTTCAATAAAGTCTGGGCCATGAATAAAACACTGTTCGAGATCAAATTCCTGTGGAATCCGTGTCCACTTGCTATTGGACTTAAGAAATCTTTTAAGCCATCCTATTTTAAGAGTCTTATCAAATAAAACAATATTGTGTAACTTTAATCCACCATGACATATTTCTCCTTCTAATATTTCTTTTTGCCATTTAGGTGGCTTACCACACCAGAGAAAATTAGAAAAGGTATTATTCAATTCCTTTATACTGAAAAAATTGGGGCTCGGGAGAGACAGCAGCATATGGGTAATTTTGGATAAGAGTAAAGATTTAATAATAGTTACCTTGCCGTAAGGAGTAAGGTTGCGAGGTTGCCAAATGCGTGTTAGTTTTTTGATTTCATCTAGCTTCCTGTTAATGTTTAAATCTGTAATTTCATTCATTCGATTAATGTCATAGTAAATACCCAAAATCTCAAACGTTGTTGACCATTTGAAACCAAATTTCCCCTGCCAGGGTATGCTGCTGCCTCTCGAGGCTCCAATCTTAATTACATGAGTTTTTTCTTTGTTGATATCCAAGCCGGACACATTTTTAAACCATTTTAAAATACGAAGTACTTCAACGACAAAAGGAGAATTGTGTCGTCAGCATATTGAGACACTCTGCATTCTCTGTCATAAACTACCAAACCCCTGACCTTGCCACTCTCCCTAAGAACGTGTGATAAAATCTCAGCACACAAGACGAAAACGTAGGGCGATAAGGGGTCGCCTTGTCTACAACCTCTTGTTAGAGATATATAGGAAGAAAGATGTCCATTTTGTTCGACTCGAGATTTTGAATTTGTCTGACATAATTTAATGAAGTCTATGAAAGTCTCGCCGAAATTGAAACGTTTAAGCGTATCTTCAATGAAAGGCCATTCGATAGTGTCGAAAGCTTTAGAGAAGTCAAGTATTATCAGAATACCCTTTTCACGAAAGGTTTCACAGTAATCAATTACATCATAGATCATACGGGTGTTTTTCCCAATGAAACGACCCGCTATAAAACCAGTTTTGAAATTATTTATTGTTTGATTTAGAATAATAAATCACTGAAAACAAAAAAAAAACATTAAAATGAGATTGAGAAGTCTACATTGAAATGCATATGTTAAAAATTGGATGCAAAAAAAACACTGAAAAGTTTTCTATGTCATGCAGAAGTCGTAGCCAATCAGAAGCTTGCATAGAATGATTGTATGCATATGCAAGTTTCTAGCCTCATAAAGTTAGCATTGTGCTATTTTCTCCCCCCCCCCCCCCCCCCCTTGTATTATGAAATATCACATTTATTTTGTTATTTTCGATCATTAAGGCATGTTGACTGTATGTCTACAAATATATGTCAAATATCCTCTGCCAGATTGTGCTCTGGTGGGAAGAAAATTAGGAAAAAACACACCTGAGCATGTACTAGATATAGTAACCTAAATATTTAAATATATCGCCTTGGACGTTCGTTTTAATCAAGCCAAGGCATTTTAAACATGCATATTTGAATGTTTATTTACACTTTATAAATATTTGAACTGATCTTCAATGTTAAAATTTAATTTCAATGTTAAAAAGGGGCTTTCCAATGTTAAAATTTCAATTTCATTTTAATGTATTTTTTGAACTTTTGTCCACAACGGCGCGCCATACAAATTTCAAGCAAATCCATTAAATTTTGATACCCAATATGCATGTTCAAAGCGACTATGCTTTGGTAAAATTCGATATCATTAATGAAAAAATTGCCAATAACATTTCCTGCTTGTGAGCAAGCCTATGGGAGCCTCTGTAATAGATGGTCTCTTACTCTGTTTGGTTAGATAAATGTCCTAGGCATTAATAATTGAACTGATTATGAAGAAAAGTGTGCAATCTTCAACAAATGAAAAAATCTCAAAATGACCATACATTCACAAATCAACCACCTTAATGAATAGATATGCATACAGAATTGTTCAAAGTATTGTTATTTCTATAAAGTTTCAGAGACCTTTCACTTTCAGGCTGATGAAAATTCCTGGCAGTGGCCAATTACTGCTGCTGTTGTACGTTCTTTCCCTTTGGCCTAAAGATGGCCGGCTAAAACAATTTATTTTTATCTTTCGATTTTGGGGCATTTTTAGTCTATATTTTGATAAAGGCCCCAAGTGCCGTTTGTATGCTGCCAAATTACGTATGCCCCCTTGTCCATAATTGTGAAAAGGAACTCTGTTTAAAAAAACTAATCATGTTATAAGTTGCCTACCCCTTACATTGTACACCCTGTCCGGAGGGAACTTTTAAGGTGCCAAATGTATTCTTCATCAGGAGACCAAGCAGGTTATATGTACAATGTACATACTGAATAGTCAAATAAAAGCAGCGAAGAGCAAAGAATGAGTCAAAATGTTAACCCCATAAACTCTATGGGTGACTTTTTTTATTGCCATATTCCATAGCATATTATTTAATAAATGATAATTCATTGTTAGAAAGTAGGTACTTTAAAGAGATTACTTAACATTCAATGCAATAATCATGAGAAATGGTTCGGTTTCATTAAAAGAACGTCATTCCTATTGTTATTACCTTTTCATTATCTCAGTGGGGGATACTACCATATCTGCAGGCAAAAACAGACATATAAAATTGCATGAGATACTGGTGTGTTAGTAACTATGATTTAAAGTATGCAGGTACCATTGAGAAGTTGATAAAGAAGTTGATAATGTTCACCCTATATGAACACTGGTCATTATAATTCACTAATTCAGGATTTGTATGATCAAATGTAGCCATACATTTAGCTGTCGAAAATATGTAGCTGTCCCATCAAGTCATTTAAATTCAACAGTTACCTCCTTTTGTACTATCTGCCGCAAAAATGACATTTTAACAATGCTATGTGTCTCTTAAACACGTTTTCAACATTTTACACATAAATCATTGGAAATGATATGATCTTAATAGTACATTTTCAGAAATCACAAGTCTCAATTTTTATGTTCAAGCTTACATGATATATTTCCAAAACCACCAGCTGTGCCGAGTCGTTCTGTATCTCTTATCAAACTGACATGATATTACAATGCATTTTAAGGAAATATGGATGAAACGTTTTTTATTATTACATATTCTTTGATCAAACCCATCTATTTTAGAATATATTTTCAAGTGACCCTAATACATGACATTATTTTCTCAGTATGCTTAATCCAACATGCATTTTACAATATGACCATTTTTATCATTTTTTGAAATTTAAGCCAACGATAAGGTAGCACAGAAAAACAACCAAAATTTTGATATGCCCATTTGTACAAACAGTTATAGCGAAATATCGGTGCTAAGCTTAGATTTCTTTGCAAAACAACACCATTGTGATTTGGAACAATTTACAAAAAAAAAACAATTTTTGCCTAAATCCACATAAATCAGTGAAATGACATTTCACGCCACATATCACCACCACATCAGGGCATGTCTGAAATCACAGGCAATCATCCTTTAGATGATCCCTGTTGTTCCCGTCTGGCTTGCTGGCACACTAATTTCTCAAAACTGGCCCTTACATGACTGCTCGCCAATCACTTATTTTCAAATATATCTGGGCATCCAGATCTCATCGTCTATCAAGGTGAACTATGAGCATATCATGGGTTGTAAACTGAAGGAGAGTTCCTATTTCACACAGATTGGTATTCATAGTATGCAATTTATAATGGCAACTATCTATGCATCTATGATCATTTTCCACAATCAAGAAGTAATCTTTTTAAAAGATTATGAATGGAATATGATCCTTAAATATTTATGGAAAAAGGTAAAAAAGGCATGAAGTGTGTGCCACAGAGTTCTTTTTTAACCATAAAGTTCTATCTGTACATGTCATACAGGAAAGTGATTTGCATACAGAGTACCCTTAAGTCATGAGCAAAATTTCAAAGATGGTGGCAAGATGAAGCTTGTTATAAACAACTCATGACTAAGGTAATTACTTATTATGCACGCTCGGTGTAGAAACAATATGTATATTATTGACAGGAGCAGTGCTCTACTGCTCAAGTCAGGGGCAGCAGTTGTATCATATATAAGCATGCATGGGTTTTGGTATTGCATACTTCAAGGCAGTTTGTGCTAGAGCTGCACTCATGGAGGAAGATCAACTCATGAGCTCTCCACCATTTTGACGCATGAGCTCACAGACATGCATTTTTTAGAAATAAATATTTATTTTTCAGCCCAGCAATTGAGAAATACATACTTATTGATGGAAATATATTAACATTTACATGTTTATTTCATTTCAAAATGTGTTGGCAAATGTTTCCTAACAACCACCAGTTGATAAGAAACTTATATTAGCCGGCTGATAGGAACGATGATGCGGTCAGTCCTTCTTAGATGACCCTATGGTATGTCTCTTGCAAATTTATACAAAATGTGCGATGGAGAACCACCCTACATGTAGGGAGTACCAAGATGTAGGGTGTTTGGTCACGTGACCAAGCCTGTGGAAATGTAGGTTGCACTGCAACGATTGCTAATTTTCAGCAATTTTCGCATTCTTATCATGAGCGCATGCTAGTTTTCTTCAGATAATCGAATTCCTCACATCCTAGGTAGCATTCTTCAGAAAAAATTGGAGAAAATAGACCCATGTATAGAGATTCTACAGCCAATTTTGTTGTAGCACGTGTCCTGAAACTGGACTGAATGGAAAGACTGTCACGTTGCCTTCAGTGAGAGTAAACCTCACACCATATATGGCCAAATACGGGCGTGGCTAAGAAAGACATGTGAGTTGGAAAGAACCTCTAATTGGTTCCCACACTAGGATATAGGGATTTGTAGTCTGCCTTTCAATTGTTTTCTATGGAACTATGGCTTTTGAACTTGTGTACCTACACTGCCTTCTTAATTAACTTCTCAAGAACACACTGGCATAGGTCAAATTTAATGGCGCTTGATTATCATCCCAGGAAAAAAGGTTGAGGTTGCTGGTGTAAATGGTAGGAATTACCAGCTTGGGTGAACAGTGCTGCCACACTTTGGTAGTAGTTTCAGCTTTGTTGTTCTCTTTGCACTTACAGGAATAAAACTATTGAATCAACTGGCTGTATCACAGTCAAGTGATTTAGAGAAAGAAATGTTCCTATCTATAATGATATTGAATATATATCACTATATATCTTGAGTAAACTGTCAGTATCTCAGCCAAGTGGTTGCAGAAAAAATAAATGTAAGGTTCTATTTAAATGAATTGGGAAAAAAATGTTTCTCATTTTAATGAATTTGTATAGAAAATATAACGTACGTACATACATACATACGCACACACACATATATATAAATATATATATATATATATATTATATATATATATATATGTATATATATAAATATATTTATATATATATATATATATTTATAGAATATATGTATTAATTTGTTATGGGGGTGGGGGGGATTAAAGTAGGCTCAATAATAATAAAATCCATAACTCTGGGGTGATCAATCCATCTTTTTAAAAGAAACAACCCTTGTCACCAAGAACCTCAACCAAAGCAATCTTAAAAATCTTTATACATTTTTTTTTTCAGGGAAACGTTACATGTAGTGCACCAGTAACTGAATTAGCACATCCCCTACAAACTGACAAATGGATATGTACTTGAGCTCTTCAGCAAGTGTGAGAGTTAAGTGGAAATAAGTTTAATGATTCACCAATGCAGCATGAGAGTGATACTACATAGCGGATCATGACATTGAGACAAAAAAAAGATAGTGACATAAACTCGGAACAAAATGTTCTATGAAAAACAGCTGCTCCTTGGTGCATCAGATAAACTAGCTCATATGCAGCATGTGACATTAAAAGATACAACTTCGAAAACACAAAATCATGTTAAATAGGTTTTGAAGGAAAACCAGACACAAAAACAGGTAAATTTTCTTGGTAAAGAAAAGAAATCTTTTCAAGATGAACATAAATGTACTTCAATTGATACTTGTGTGAAGATGAAAAATCTTGTCTTTAGTTTGACATAAAGAACAGGATATAACCGTATGTTATGAAATAGCTAAATAAGCTCTTGACGAAGTGAATTCAGAGTTGGCAAATGAACATTCTGCCATAGGAAGTGCAAGATGACATCTCATTAAAAGAATCTATACTCATGAAAATGTTAACTTCTAACAGAGCAAAAATCATTGTCAATCAACAAAGGGAAAAACTTCAGGGAAAATCCATTGAACCTAAAAGGTTCCGGGATAAAACACAAATGTTTAGCTGGTGAGGCTGAATGATTCATGGCGGAAGTTCTGTCTGTTTACAAGCCTTTATAGAAAGGAATCAATTTGAAATTAGAATAAGATATAAGGTATGATAAGAGCCCGGAAGATACTTAGCATTTCAGTTTGATGATAGATATTAAAAAGGTGGACCTCATCTTTGTGTGACTGATATTAGAAATATTCATGTCCAGGAATAATTATTTAAATGACACATACGCTAAATTTTTCTATAGCCTGGCATATCTTTCATCTTCCATCCCCGTTTACAAACGTTTAAATGTATATATTTCACTTTGAATTGTTAACAAACCAAAATATACCAACGTGCTTCGTCAAATACAGCATAAATGGTCATAAACGGCACTGCGCAGGTCTGAACTATTAATTTACATAATTTGTAGGTCAAAATAGGCTCTAGACGAATCACAACAGGCCGTACAAAAAACCATGTCAATCTGTCCCATTTTCTTATGCAAATGCAGACTCCTGCATCGACGCGACCTCTATTGGCGTGCGTCATTGCTAACTTCATTTCATTTTCTACAGAGGTTAATTTGGTAGAAGGTGGGAATGTTGAAGATGGCTGTGACAAGGGATGCCAACGAAGGGAATTCTTCTTTGTCAAGCATTTGTGATGGGAAGTGGCTTACTTGAGGGTATGTATGTTTGTATGTAGAATCGCCATTGTTTGCTTTCACCCCAAAGGACATGGAGTGTTGGTTTTGGTGCATATTTATCTATTCCCATAGACACATTTAGCGTGGCATGCCCTGATGGCCGTGTGGTCTAAGCCATTGCCACTGACTGCTAGCTGTCACTCACCACTGCCTGGGTTCAATAAATACCCAGCCGGGGCACGCGAGAAAATTCCAAGTGACTTGGGGTTTGGTGGGGGTTTTAGTTAGGTACTGGTGGTTCCTTCACCAGATGCAACTGGCTAGTCGATCACGACTTCGTCACAATATGGCAAAAAAGTGACTAAAAACCATATTTCCAAATTCCACATATATTGCTGAATAAAATGTCATTCAGTGAGACGGATAAAGGATTTTCAATGATTCCCAAAGGTAGTATAATGCTGAGACCATGAGTCCAACTAAATGGAATTCTATATTAAAGTGTGTTTTTGTTTTGTCAATCCTTCAATTATAGAAGATTAAAGACTAAAATGATAATACTCTGACAGCATACATTGCTGATAATCTAGCGTTGGCAGATATCTCAGCTGTCAACCATGGTGTCAATGAACAAGGTGGATGATTCATATATAATACTGTGCCATTTTCTTTATACCTTTAAAGGCTAACAGGAACAAGGATATAGCTTTAGTGCCAACAAAACCTCCTCAACCCAAGGGTCTGCAAGGCTAGTGGAAGTGATGGTTGGCCACATGATTGCCCAATGTGGAGTTGGCCCACACAGTTTCACAACCTGGACAGTAAGGCAGATAATTGGGCAGCAGCAACTCCCCAGGATAACTGATTTTGCTTCTAAAAGCACCACAGGGTCTTGAGAAATTTAAACCTTAAATACATTTTTAAATGTGTTGACCAGCAGTGTTCTGCTATTGGAGCACAGGGTTGTATGAAATAATATCTAGAAATCGAAACTCCTGAATAAGATGTGTTTATAGTAGGTATCACTTGTGTATATAAACTATCACTCATATCTATAAATACCTTAATGTGTTGTTTAAAGCTGACTTCAGCTACATGATAGGTGAAAAGATAATGAAAATCATCAAGCCCTGTTTCAGCAGTCAGGAGCTTAAATGTTTTTTTTATTAATAACCCTTCTGTAAAATGTATAAAACTGATAAAATATCCAAGAAACAGGTGGATCCAAAGTCCATGGTGGTTGATCTATATCCTGAATAACAATTAAGTTCTTGCATGAACCTCATTTCAGACAAAGCATTGGCAAATGTCATTGGCAAGATCTTCATGACACCAGTCCTGCAGAGTTATGGAAAACCAGCTGTCTGTCAAGAAAATTCTTCTCTATATGACAGGATCGGACAGGATACCTACAGGTGGCTTCCATCCAGTACCTCGAGCATTGGCATTGGTAGATGTCATTGGCGAGATCTTCATGACACCAGTCCTGCAGAGTTATATGGAAAACCAGCTGTCTGTCAAGAAAATTCTTCTCTATATGACAGGATCGGACAGGATACCTACAGGTGGCTTCCATCCAGTACCTCGAGTGGCGTTCATTCATCACCTGTATATATAAACTATCATTTGTATATATAAATTCCTTAATATGTTCTTTGAAGCGGACTTTAGCTACATGATAGGTGAAAAGATAATGAAAATCATCAAGCCCTGTTTTAGCAGTCAGGAGCTTAAATGTTTTTTTTATTCATCACCCCTCTGTAAAATGTATAAAACTGATAAAATATCCAAGAAACAGGTGGATCCAAAGTCCATGGTGGTTGATCTATATCCTGAATAACAATTAAGTTCCTGCATGAACCTCATTTCAGACAAAGCATTGGCAGATGTCATTGGCGAGATCTTCATGACACCAGTCCTGCAGAGTTATATGGAAAACCAGCTGTCTGTCAAGAAAATTCTTCTCTATATGACAGGATACCCACAGGTGGCTTCCATCCAGTACCTCGAGTGGCGTTCACTCATCACTTGTATATATGAACTATCATTTGTATATATAAATACCTTAATATGTTGTTTGAAGCTGACTTCAGCTACATGATAGGTGAAAAGGTAATGAAAATCATCAAGCCCTGTTTTAGCAGTCAGGAGCTTAAATGTTTTTTTATTCATCACCCCTCTGTAAAATGTATAAAACTGATAAAATATCCAAGAAGCAGGTGGATCCAAAGTCCATGGTGGTTGATCTATATCCTGAATAACAATTAAGTTCCTGCATGAACCTCATTTCAGACAAAGCATTGGCAGATGTCATTGGCGAGATCTTCATTACAACAGTCCTCCAGAGTTATATGGAAAACCAGCTGTCTGTCAAGAAAATTCTTCTCTATATGACAGGATCGGACAGGATACCCACAGGTGGCTTCCATCCAGTACCTCGAGTGGCGTTCATTCATCACCTGTATATATAAACTATCACTTGTATATATAAATACCTTAATATGTTGTTTAAAGCTGACTTCAGCTACATGATAGGTGGAAAGATAATGAAAATCATCAAGCCCTGTTTTAGCAGTCAGGAGCTGAAATGTTTTTTCTCATTCATCACCCCTCTGTAAAATGTATAAAACTGATAAAATATCCAAGAAACAGGTGGATCCAAAGTCCATGTAGTCCAGTCAAATTATGAAATACCTAGAACAAATTGCTACAGAAAGTTTTTATGCTTTGACTGGTTCATTGGACCTAACTGAACATCATATCAAAAGTTTCCCGAAAGTTACCCCCTCTAAGGGCCTTATTTGTATAAATTCAAAATGGCCGCCAATAGTCCATGGGCCAGTTCACAGATTTCAGGGCCTTGTATTTCCATCAACTAACAATCACACATCAGTTCAAATTCACAGGTCTCAATTAGTATGTTATATAGATGCTGTAAACAGAAAATATAATTGTAATATTGACCGTTTGGTCAAATATGGTCATTTGAAAATGGCCATCTGACCTCCAATCAGAATCGTTTGGTTATTCACATCAATGGTTTTAGGGCCTTGTACTTCCTGACATAACAATCACCCAGGAGTTAAATCCTCAGATTTGAATAAGTATGTTATATAGATGCTGTAAAAAGAAAATATAATTTTAATATTGACCCTTTGATCAAATAAGGTCATTTGAAAATGGCCATATAATCTTAGATAAGGAGCGTTTTGGTTACTAGTATTTGGTACCAGTTTGGTGGACCGCATAACTTGGTACCATTTGGGGGGACCACCAATAACCCTTATATTTTGAAAGCCCTGGAACCCCTCTTCAAGTCCCTGCATGATGGACATCTGCATCTGGTAGCTGTTTTGAGATAGTGACCACCCAATGTTCTTGTAATGTCCCTTTTTTATGCCAAATTGGACAATTCACTGATTTCAGGGCCTTGTATTTCCTGAACTAACCATCATATAGCAGTGATATCATGAGGTCTTAATGAGTATGTTACATAGATGCTGCAGAAAGAAATATTTATTTTAATATTGGCCCGTTGGTCAAACAAGGTCATTTGAAAATGGTCATTTGACCTTTGCTAAGGAGAGTTTTGATTGTTCACATCACAGATTTCAGGGCCTTGTATTTTCTGAACTAACAAGCATATAGCAATTAAATCCTCAGGTCTGAAGCAGTATGGTATATAGATGCTGTAAACATAACATATAATCATAATATTGACCCTTTGGTCAAACAAGGTCAATTAAAAATGGCCATTTGACCTTAGATACGTAATCAGTGACCTGAAATCAGTGAATTGTCCAATTTGGCATAAAAAGGGGTTCAAGGGCTTTCAAAATATAAGGGATATTGGTGGTCCCCCAAAGTGGTACCAAGTTATACCGATATTAGTTTTTGGGGGCTTAGTACAATCTAGGGCAGTTTTTTAATCTTAAACCTTGGTGTTAAAAATGTTTTTGAGTCTGCAACGTTGCAAAAAATGTCCGTTTTTAGCACTTTCTAAACATTTTTGTCCCAAATTTGACCACTAGGATGCATTTTTGGAAAATATTTTTTCATAGCGATGTCAAACAACATCTGTATTATATACATGCCAATATTGGAGGTTCAACTCTCAAAAACCAAAAAATGCTGAAGAAATCCCCAAAATCATGTTTTTGGCCATTTTTAGGTTAAAATATGCAAATTAGGGTCCTTAAGGGTGGTAACTTTGGGGAAACTTTTGATATAATGTTCAGCTAGGTCCAATTAACCAGTCAAAGCAATAAAAAACCTTCTGTAGCAATTTGTTCTAGGTTAGGCCATTTTCAGCTTAGATTGACTGGACTAATGGTGGTTGATCTATATCCTTAATAACAATTGAGTTCCTGCATAAACCTCATTTCAGACAAAGCATTGGCAGATGTCATTGCGAGATCTTCATGACACCAGTACTGCAGAGTTATATGGAAAACCAGCTGTCTGTCAAGAAAATTATTCTCTATATGACAGGATCCGACAGGATACCTACAGGTGGCTTCCATCCAGTACCTCGAGCATTGGCATTGGTAGATGTCATTGGCGAGATCTTCATGACACCAGTCCTGCAGAGTTATATGGAAAACCAGCTCTGTCAAGAAAATTCTTCTCTATATGACAGGATACCCACAGGTGGCTTCCATCCAGTAACTCGAGTGGCGTTCACTCATCACTTGTATATATGAACTATCATTTGTATATATAAATACCTTAATATGTTGTTTGAAGCTGACTTCAGCTACATGATAGGTAAAAAGGTAATGAAAATCATCAAGCCCTGTTTTAGCAGTCAGGACAGGCACCAACATAAGTACTAGCCCGCTTGCCCCGGCAAGTGGATTCGCTAAAAAGGCCTGTCGGGCAAGCGGACTTTGTACTTGACTTTCCCGACAGGGAAAGTGGGTTTCCTGGACAGTTATGTCCAGAAAACCCACCAAAGAAGCTACTTACTGACACGATCGGTCTCCGGCTATGCGCGCCACCATTTTGAATTGGCATGAACGCTCTAGTACTCCAAGCGCTTCCACTATTGCTGGCATTGATTGCATGCGAGTCGCGAGCGTTGACTCATCGTATCAAGCTGACAACGCTCGCTACTCGCATCCAATCAAAGTCGGCAATAGCGCAAGTGCTTGCAAGCGTTATCAAGTATAAACACAAGTGCGCACAAAACCAAGCCGATACCGCAAGCCTCGGAAAAACGCAGCGACCGGCGCCGCTCTTTGAAAAATACGGTGCGGGTGACACACAACTACACAAGGCCATCTCAAATTTATTTAGCCTATATATTCATAAATATTTCAAATATTAATAAATGATATATATTAGAAAATATTTATAAATACTAGAAAATCATTTCTAATATTTGTAATTGATTTTCTAATATGTATAAATAACCTACATTGATAAAGATACATTGATATTAAAAAGTCATTTCTTAATATCAATAATTCCATCTTTCGTATTCAGAAATCATTGTGTAGTACTTATTAATCATTTTCTGGTATTGACTTATAAATATTTGTACATGCATTATTCACAAATATTAGAAAATGAATCATGAATATTAGAAAATGATTTATAAATACTAGAAAATGATTTATAAATACTAAAAAAGGAAATATTAACCATAGAAAATGTGTATCATTTTCTAATATTCATAAATCATTTTCTAGTATTAATTTATAAATCATTTTCTAGTATTTGTAAATGCAGTCATTTATAAATATTAAAAAGTGATTTATAAATATTAGAAAAGGATTTAGAAAAATAAATTGACATGCTTAAAAAACTCTCCAAGTGCTTGCCATAAGAATGAAATAAATAAGATGGTGTTTCGTTTTTTTTTTACTGTATACATTTTTAGGTTTTGGTTATTTTTTTTCAGGAAAGTGACATTTCCATTCGGGCAAGTGATTTTCAAGACCTGCTTGCCGGGCAGGGCAAGCAGGTCTTGAAATTTATGTCGGTGCCTGCAGGAGCTTAAATGTTTTTTTATTCATAACCCCTCTGTAAAATGTATAAAACTGATAAAATATCGAAGAAGCAGGTGGATCCAAAGTCCATGGTGGTTGATCTATATCCTGAATAACAATTAAGTTCCTGCATGAACCTCATTTCAGACAAAGCATTGGCAGATGTCATTGGCGATATCTTCATGACACCAGTCCTGCAGAGTTATATGGAAAACCAGCTGTCTGTCAAGAAAATTCTTCTCTATATGACAGGATACCTACAGGTGGCTTCCATCCAGTACCTCGAGTGGCGTTCACTCATCACCTGTATATATAAACTATCATTTGTATATATAAATACCTTAATGTGTTGTTTGAAGCTGACTTCAGCTACATGATAGGTGAAAAGGTAATGAAAATCATCAAGGCCTGTTTTAGCAGTCAGGAGCTTAAATGTTTTTTTTTATTAATAACCCTTCTGTTAAATGTATAAAACTGATAAAATATCCAAGAAACAGGTGGATCCAAAGTCCATGGTTGTTGATCTATATCCTGAATAACAATTAAGTTCCTGCATGAACCTCATTTCAATCAAAGCATTGGCAGATGTCATTGGCGAGATCTTCATGACACCAGTCCTGCAGAGTTATATGGAAAACCAGCTGTCTGTCAAGAAAATTCTTCTCTATATGACAGGATCCGACAGGATACCTACAGGTGGCTTCCATCCAGTATCTCGAGCATTGGCATTGGTAGATGTCATTGGCGAGATCTTCATGACACCAGTCCTGCAGAGTTATATGGAAAACCAGCTCTGTCAAGAAAATTCTTCTCTATATGACAGGATACCCACAGGTGGCTTCCATCCAGTACCTCGATTGGCGTTCACTCATCACTTGTATATATGAACTATCATTTGTATATATAAATACCTTAATATGTTGTTTGAAGCTGACTTCAGCTACATGATAGGTAAAAAGGTAATGAAAATCATCAAGCCCTGTTTTAGCAGTCAGGACAGGCACCAACATAAGTACTAGCCTGCTTGCCCCGGCAAGTGGATTCGCTAAAAAGGCCTGTTGGGCAAGCGGACTTTGTACTTGACTTTTCTGACAGGGAAAGTGGGTTTCCTGGACAGTTATGTCCAGAAAACCCACCAAAGAAGCTACTTACTGACACGATCGGTCTCCGGCTATGCGCGCCGCCATTTTGAATTGGCATGAACGCTCTAGTACTCCAAGCGCTTCCACTATTGCTAGCATTGATTGGATGCGAGTCGCGAGCGTTGACTCATCGTATCAAGCTGACAACGCTCGCTACTCGCATCCAATCAAAGTCGGCAATAGCGCAAGTGCTTGCAAGCGTTATCAAGTATAAACACAAGTGCGCACAAAACCAAGCCGATACCGCATGCCTCGGAAAAACGCAGCGACCGGCGCCGCTCTTTGAAAAATACGGTGCGGGTGATACACAACTACACAAGGCCATCTCAAATTTATTTAGCCTATATATTCATAAATATTTCAAATATTAATAAATGATATATATTAGGAAATATTTATAAATACTAGAAAATCATTTCAAGCCCTGTTTTAGCAGTCAGGACAGGCACCAACATAAGTACTAGCCTGCTTGCCCAGGCAAGTGGATTCGCTAAAAAGGCCTGTTGGGCAAGCGGACTTTGTACTTGACTTTTCCGACAGGGAAAGTGGGTTTCCTGGACAGTTATGTCCAGAAAACCCACCAAAGAAGCTACTTACTGACACGATCGGTCTCCGGCTATGCGCGCCGCCATTTTGAATTGGCATGAACGCTCTAGTACTCCAAGCGCTTGCACTATTGCTAGCATTGATTGGATGCGAGTCGCGAGCGTTGACTCATCGTATCAAGCTGACAACGCTCGCTACTCGCATCCAATCAAAGTCGGCAATAGCGCAAGTGCTTGCAAGCGTTATCAAGTATAAACACAAGTGCGCACAAAACCAAGCCGATACCGCATGCCTCGGAAAAACGCAGCGACCGGCGCCGCTCTTTGAAAAATACGGTGCGGGTGATACACAACTACACAAGGCCATCTCAAATTTATTTAGCCTACATATTCATAAATATTTCAAATATTAATAAATGATATATATTAGAAAATATTTATAAATTCTAGAAAATCATTTCAAGCCCTGTTTTAGCAGTCAGGACAGGCACCAACATAAGTACTAGCCTGCTTGCCCCGGCAAGTGGATTCGCTAAAAAGGCCTGTTGGGCAAGCGGACTTTGTACTTGACTTTTCCGACAGGGAAAGTGGGTTTCCTGGACAGTTATGTCCAGAAAACCCACCAAAGAAGCTACTTACTGACACGATCGGTCTCCGGCTATGCGCGCCGCCATTTTGAATTGGCATGAACGCTCTAGTACTCCAAGCGCTTGCACTATTGCTAGCATTGATTGGATGCGAGTCGCGAGCGTTGACTCATCGTATCAAGCTGACAACGCTCGCTACTCGCATCCAATCAAAGTCGGCAATAGCGCAAGTGCTTGCAAGCGTTATCAAGTATAAACACAAGTGCGCACAAAACCAAGCCGATACCGCATGCCTCGGAAAAACGCAGCGACCGGCGCCGCTCTTTGAAAAATACGGTGCGGGTGATACACAACTACACAAGGCCATCTCAAATTTATTTAGCCTATATATTCATAAATATTTCAAATAATAATAAATGATATATATTAGAAAATATTTATAAATACTAGAAAATCATTTCTAATATTTGTAATTGATTTTCTAATATGTATAAATAACCTACATTGATAAAGATACATTGATATTAAAAAGTCATTTCTTAATATCAATAATTCCATCTTTAGTATTCAGAAATCATTGTGTAGTACTTATTAATCATTTTCTGGTATTGACTTATAAATATTTGTACATGCATTATTCACAAATATTAGAAAATGAATCATGAATATTAGAAAATGATTTATAAATACTAGAAAATGATTTATAAATACTAAAAAAGGAAATATTAACCATAGAAAATGTGTATCATTTTCTAATATTCATAAATCATTTTCTAGTATTAATTTATAAATCATTTTCTAGTATTTGTAAATGCAGTCATTTATAAATATTAAAAAGTGATTTATAAATATTAGAAAAGGATTTAGAAAAATAAATTGACATGCTTAAAAAACTCTCCAAGTGCTTGCCATAAGAATGAAATAAATAAGATGGTGTTTCGTTTTTTTTTACTGTATACATTTTTAGGTTTTGGTTATTTTTTTTCAGGAAAGTGACATTTCCATTCGGGCAAGTGATTTTCAAGACCTGCTTGCCGGGCAGGGCAAGCAGGTCTTGAAATTTATGTCGGTGCCTGCAGGAGCTTAAATGTTTTTTTATTCATCACCCCTCTGTAAAATGTATAAAACTGATAAAATATTGAAGAAGCAGGTGGATCCAAAGTCCATGGTGGTTGATCTATATCCTGAATAACAATTAAGATCCTGCATGGACCTCATTTCAGACAAAGCATTGGCAGATGTCATTGGCGATATCTTCATGACACCAGTCCTGCAGAGTTATATGGAAAACCAGCTGTCTGTCAAGAAAATTCTTCTCTATATGACAGGATACCTACAGGTGGCTTCCATCCAGTACCTCGAGTGGCGTTCACTCATCACTTGTATATATAAACTATCATTTGTATATATAAATACCTTAATGTGTTGTTTGAAGCTGACTTCAGCTACATGATAGGTGAAAAGATAATGAAAATCATCAAGGCCTGTTTTAGCAGTCAGGAGCTTAAATGTTGTTTTTTTTATTAATAACCCTTCTGTAAAATGTATAAAACTGATAAAATATCCAAGAAACAGGTGGATCCAAAGTCCATGGTGGTTGATCTATATCCTGAATAACAATTAAGTTCCTGCATGAACCTCATTTCAATCAAAGCATTGGCAGATGTCATTGGCGAGATCTTCATGACACCAGTCCTGCAGAGTTATATGGAAAACCAGCTGTCTGTCAAGAAAATTCTTCTCTATATGACAGGATACCCACAGGTGGCTTCCATCCAGTACCTCGAGTGGCGTTCACTCATCACTTGTATATATGAACTATCATTTGTATATATAAATACCTTAATATGTTGTTTGAAGCTGACTTCAGCTACATGATAGGTGAAAAGGTAATGAAAATCATCAAGCCCTGTTTTAGCAGTCAGGAGCTTAAATGTTTTTTTATTCATCACCCCTCTGTAAAATGTATAAAACTGATAAAATATCCAAGAAGCAGGTGGATCCAAAGTCCATGGTGGTTGATCTATATCCTGAATAACAATTAAGTTCCTGCATGAACCTCATTTCAGACAAAGCATTGGCAGATGTCATTGGCGAGATCTTCATTACACCAGTCCTCCAGAGTTATATGAAAAACCAGCTGTCTGTCAAGAAAATTCTTCTCTATATGACAGGATCGGACAGGATACCCACAGGTGGCTTCCATCCAGTACCTCGAGTGGCGTTCATTCATCACCTGTATATATAAACTATCATTTGTATATATAAATACCTTAATGTGTTGTTTGAAGCTGACTTCAGCTACATGATAGGTGAAAAGATAATGCAAATCATCAAGCCCTGTTTTAGCAGTCAGAAGCTTAAATGTTTTTTTTATTAATCACCCCTCTGCAAAATGTATAAAACTGATAAAATATCCAAGAAACAGGTAGATCCAAGGTCCATGGTGGTTGATCTATATCCCGAATAACAATTTAGTTCCTGCATGAACCTCATTTCAGACAAAGCATTGGCAGATGTCATTGGCAAGATCTTCATGACACCAGTCCTGCAGAGTTATGGAAAACCAGCTGTCTGTCAAGAAAATTCTTCTCTATATGACAGGATCCCTACAGGTGGCTTCCATCCAGTACCTTGAGCATTGGCATTGGCAGATGTCATTGGCGAGATCTTCATGACACCAGTCCTGCAGAGTTATGGTTGCCGGGCAGGGCAAGCAGGTCTTGAAATTTATGTCGGTGCCTGCAGGAGCTTAAATGTTTTTTTATTCATCACCCCTCTGTAAAATGTATAAAACTGATAAAATATCGAAGAAGCAGGTGGATCCAAAGTCCATGGTGGTTGGTCCATGGTGGTTGATCTATATCCTGAATAACAATTAAGATCCTGCATGAACCTCATTTCAGACAAAGCATTGGCAGATGTCATTGGCGAGATCTTCATGACACCAGTCCTGCAGAGTTATATGGAAAACCAGCTGTCTGTCAAGAAAATTCTTCTCTATATGACAGGATACCTACAGGTGGCTTCCATCCAGTACCTCGAGTGGCGTTCACTCATCACTTGTATATATAAACTATCATTTGTATATATAAATACCTTAATGTGTTGTTTGAAGCTGACTTCAGCTACATGATAGGTGAAAAGATAATGAAAATCATCAAGGCCTGTTTTAGCAGTCAGGAGCTTAAATGTTTTTTTATTAATAACCCTTCTGTAAAATGTATAAAACTGATAAAATATCCAAGAAACAGGTGGATCCAAAGTCCATGGTGATTGATCTATATCCTGAATAACAATTAAGTTCCTGCATGAACCTCATTTCAATCAAAGCATTGGCAGATGTCATTGGCGAGATCTTCATGACACCAGCTGTCTGTCAAGAAAATTCTTCTCTATATGACAGGATACCCACAGGTGGCTTCCATCCAGTACCTCGGGTGGCGTTCACTCATCACTTGTATATATGAACTATCATTTGTATATATAAATACCTTAATATGTTGTTTGAAGCTGACTTCAGCTACATGATAGGTGAAAAGGTAATGAAAATCATCAAGCCCTGTTTTAGCAGTCAGGAGCTTAAATGTTTTTTTATTCATCACCCCTCTGTAAAATGTATAAAACTGATAAAATATCCAAGAAGCAGGTGGATCCAAAGTCCATGGTGGTTGATCTATATCCTGAATAACAATTAAGTTCCTGCATGAACCTCATTTCAGACAAAGCATTGGCAGATGTCATTGGCGAGATCTTCATTACACCAGTCCTCCAGAGTTATATGAAAAACCAGCTGTCTGTCAAGAAAATTCTTCTCTATATGACAGGATCGGACAGGATACCCACAGGTGGCTTCCATCCAGTATCTCGAGTGGCGTTCATTCATCACCTGTATATATAAACTATCATTTGTATATATAAATACCTTAATGTGTTGTTTGAAGCTGACTTCAGCTACATGATAGGTGAAAAGATAATGAAAATCATCAAGCCCTGTTTTAGCAGTCAGGAGCTTAAATGTTTTTTTATTCATCACCCCTCTGTAAAATGTATAAAACTGATAAAATATCCCAGAAACAGGTGGATCCAAGGTCCATGGTGGTTGATCTATATCCCGAATAACAAATAAGTTCCTGCATGAACCTCATTTCAGACAAAGCATTGGCAGATGTCATTGGCGAGATCTTCATGCCACCAGTCCTGCAGAGTTATGGAAAACCAGCTGTCTGTCAAGAAAATTCTTCTCTATATGACAGGATCGGACAGGATACCTACAGGTGGCTTCCATCCAGTACCTTGAGCATTGGCATTGGCAGATGCATTGGCGAGATCTTCATGACACCAGTCCTGCAGAGTTAAGGAAAACCAGCTGTCTGTCAAGAAAATTCTTCTCTATATGACAGGATCCCTACAGGTGGCTTCCATCCAGTACCTTGAGCATTGGCATTGGCAGATGTCATTGGCGAGATCTTCATGACACCAGTCCTGCAGAGTTATGGAAAACCAGCTGTCTGTCAAGAAAATTCTTCTCTATATGACAGGATCCGACAGGATACCTACAGGTGGCTTCCATCCAGTACCTCGAGTGGCATTCACTCATCACTTGTATATATAAACTATCATTTGTATATATAAATAGCTTAATGTGTTGTTTGAAGCTGACTTCAGCTACATGATAGGTGAAAAGATAATGAAAATCATCAAGCCCTGTTTTAGCAGTCAGGAGCTTAAATGTTTTTTTATTCATCACCCCTCTGTAAAATGTATAAAACTGATAAAATATCCCAGAAACAGGTGGATCCAAGGTCCATGGTGGTTGATCTATATCCCGAATAACAAATAAGTTCCTGCATGAACCTCATTTCAGACAAAGCATTGGCAGATGTCATTGGCGAGATCTTCATGCCACCAGTCCTGCAGAGTTATGGAAAACCAGCTGTCTGTCAAGAAAATTCTTCTCTATATGACAGGATCGGACAGGATACCTACAGGTGGCTTCCATCCAGTACCTTGAGCATTGGCATTGGCAGATGCATTGGCGAGATCTTCATGACACCAGTCCTGCAGAGTTAAGGAAAACCAGCTGTCTGTCAAGAAAATTCTTCTCTATATGACAGGATCGGACAGGATACCCACAGGTGGCTTCCATCCAGTATCTCGAGTGGCGTTCATTCATCACCTGTATATATAAACTATCATTTGTATATATAAATACCTTAATGTGTTGTTTGAAGCTGACTTCAGCTACATGATAGGTGGAATAATGCAAATCATCAAGCCCTGTTTTAGCAGTCAGGAGCTTAAATGTTTTTTTTCATTAATCACCCCTCTGTAAAATGTATAAAACTGATAAAATATCCAAGAAACGGGTAGATCCAAGGTCCATGGTGGTTGATCTATATCCCGAATAACAATTTAGTTCCTGCATGAACCTCATTTCAGACAAAGCATTGGCAGATGTCATTGGCAAGATCTTCATGACACCAGTCCTGCAGAGTTATGGAAAACCAGCTGTCTGTCAAGAAAATTCTTCTCTATATGACAGGATCCCTACAGGTGGCTTCCATCCAGTACCTTGAGCATTGGCATTGGCAGATGTCATTGACGAGATCTTCATGACACCAGTCCTGCAGAGTTATGGAAAACCAGCTGTCTGTCAAGAAAATTCTTCTCTATATGACAGGATCAGACAGGATACCTACAGGTGGCTTCCATCCAGTTCCTCGAGTGGCGTTCACTCATCACTTGTATATATAAACTATCATTTGTATATATAAATACCTTAATGTGTTGTTTAAAGCTGACTTCAGCTACATGATAGGTGGAAAGATAATGAAAATCATCAAGCCCTGTTTTAGCAGTCAGGAGCTGAAATGTTTTTTTTCATTCATCACCCCTCTGTAAAATGTATAAAACTGATAAAATATCCAAGAAACAGGTGGATCCAAAGTCCATGGTGGTTGATCTATATCCTGAATAACAATTAAGTTCCTGCATAAACCTCATTTCAGACAAAGCATTGGCAGATGTCATTGGCGAGATCTTCATGACACCAGTCCTGCAGAGTTATATGGAAAACCAGCCGTCTGTCAAGAAAATTCTTCTCTATATGACAGGATCCGACAGGATACCTACATGTGGCTTTCATCCAGTACCTTGAGCATTGGCATTGGCAGATGTCATTCGCGAGATCTTCATGACACCAGTCCTGCAGAGTTATATGGAAAACCAGCTGTCTGTCAAGAAATTCTTCTCTATATGACAGGATCCGACAGGATACCTACAGGTGGCTTCCATCCAGTACCTCGAGTGGTATTC
Organism: Maea johnstoni; assembly: GCA_963942565.1. Lineage (NCBI taxonomy): Eukaryota > Metazoa > Annelida > Polychaeta > Spionida > Magelonidae > Maea > Maea johnstoni. Next base: position 14,675,342 of record OZ012690.1, read on the forward strand.
ACTCATCACTTGTATATATAAACTATCATTTGTATATATAAATACCTTAATGTGTTGTTTGAAGCTGACTTCAGCTACATGATAGGTGAAAAGATAATGAAAATCATCAAGCCCTGTTTTAGCAGTCAGGAGCTTAAATGCTTTTTTATTCATCACCCCTCTGTAAAATGTATAAAACTGATAAAATATCCAAGAAACAGGTGGATCCAAAGTCCATGGTGGTTGATCTATATCCCGAATAACAATTAAGTTCCTGCATGAACCTCATTTCAGACAAAGCATTGGCAGATGTCACTGGCGAGATCTTCATGACATCAGTGCTGCAGAGTTATGGAAAACCAGCTGTCTGTCAAGAAAATTCTTCTCTATATGACAGGATCGGACAGGATACCTACAGGTGGCTTCCATCCAGTACCTCAAGTGGCGTTCACTCATCACTTGTATATATAAACTATCATTTGATAGATGTCATTGGAGAGATCTTCATGACACCAATCCTGCAGAGTTATATGGAAAACCAGCTGTCTGTCAAGAAAATTCTTCTTTATATGACAGGATACCTACAGGTGGCTTCCATCCAGTACTTCGAGTGCCATTCACTCATAGTTACAGACTGTCATTTGCGCCAACATGCATTTCATCTAAACCCTTATGCTGGGTTAAAAGATGTTAAAACTTAAACAGAACCCTACAACACGTAAGGTCATGATGATATTCCTAACAATTCTGCAGCTCATGACACTCTGGAGATTTTGGGAACCAGCTTTAAACCACTTTATATTTATTGGCAGTCATCAAAAATAGGAATATAATTGTCTTCTATGTTAGGCTTAAAGAGAACTTAACACCAGGGGATGAATCTTTCCTTAATCTTACGCAACCTCGTTTAGGATTGCTGCAGAAAGATATTAGGAGGAGATTTGGTAGATGTCATAGTGGTGAATCCAGAATAAAACTTGCCGGGGTACAGTTTCTTTGTCAACGGTTTGGTAGATTGAGAGATCTGATGTTCACAAGCTATAAACTGCTGATGAGAACTTTTCCTAAAATATTTGAGAAAATTAGAAAATTTATTCCGCTTAAATTTTTCTTCAGCAAGCAAGTCAGTTTGGCAGACAGGGAAATCTATATTTATCTTACAACACTTGTTGTTTTACATTAAACGATCTTCTTGGTATTGCAATAAATGGAGAATTATGTATGTGACTGATGTTTTTGAAGGAAGTATTTCTAAAAGAAAGATAAGAATAGTTTAACAATCTGAAACTGGAACTGTTTCACTCCAAAGAGGAAGCAAGAACATATCCACAGAATTCAGTTGCAGAATGACCGCAGACAATCCTTCACAACGCTGCCCAGTTATATAGCGACCAGTCAAATCCACTTTTTCTGGGACCCAGCGGAAACTCGAACTTGCGAACTCATGCTTAGAAGCTAGGTGTCGTAACTACTAGGCCACGGTGGATACCTTCTGTAAATAATGAACTGATGTATTTTTTTTATGTTTATTTTTATATTTGTGTAATATTAATGACCAAAACTTTAAACCATTGTGGTGATAATAGTATTTGGAAATACACACGGTGAGCCAGAGCTGGAGAGGATTTCAAGCCAGTTTTCATAATCAATTTCATTATACAAACAACAAAATTTAAAATAATACTGATCCAGCTCTGCACTTAACAGATTCAGGTAAAACCATCTTACCTACAAATATGATGCCCATCCTATATAACACTTTTATATATGGAGGAGTAGCATCAATTCAACATGAGAGTACAACATAAAGAAAGTGGACTTGACCTGTGTTAAATCTTAGTTACTATCAGTAATCAAGCTTATCATATCAAATTTCAATCCCCAGTCTGTAATAACTATGTTTTAAGTAACTTTTTAAGGCATTTTTATATCATTTCACTTTTAAAAATAACATGCTCAAGGTTGGTCATGCAGTGATTTATCAGTGTTACATTGTTCTCAGCCTGTCCATTTCTGTCCTCTTTGGGTACTAGGATTGGACAGAAAAAATAATTGGAAGAACAATATAGCAGACATTCCTCTTCAGCTAAATTAAAATGCCAGCTATATAAACCAGTTATATAGTATGGATTCCCAATCTTTTCTGAAATTCATGAATGTTAATGCAATTTCTTAGATTTTGTGAAGATTCTTTAACAAGTCTGTTATACAATTACTCTATCCTGCCTAAAACGTATGCCTTGTGTTTTCAAAGTTTATCACTATACATTTGCCATTTCAGATTGCTGATACATAAATGCACCAGCCTACCAAATATGTCTACTTTGGTGGAAGATCATGTGACCAGAGATCCAGTGGGTGGAGGGAATTCAGTAAGTGACCTCCATCACAAAGGCCCCTCTATCTAACAGGTTTATAATGGTATGCCCTAGTTACATACTTGTGCCCCTGCATACATTTCTTAGAGCATTTCCATTAGAAAGGGGGCACACGCCGGCCCTAAAAATCTAAAACCCTCCCTCGCATAATACATTTCTTTTGACCCATAATATTCTCTGATATCGAGTCAAGTCTAATTTGTTCTCTTAGTTGGTACCGGTAGATTCAGCTGATGGTGAAACCAGAAAGATACTGATCAAGTACTCTATTAGAACCGGTTCAAGAAAACAAGCAACCCATAATATTCTAACTTAATTGTCACATAGGTGACAAGCAACCCATAATATTCTAACTTAATTGTCACATAGGTTTTTTTGTGAACATTAAGTTTAGACCTCCACCAATAAAATGTTCTCAACAAGACCGATGACAAGCAGTCTACCCTTGAAGACATCACAAACGGCCTGGCTCATGAAATTTAGGCAGTAGGTAGAGATGATAAGGATTGCCTGGATATAATTAAATTCCTTGCAAGTCGGAAGAACTATGAATCCTGCCTTAGAAGAAAACTACAGAAAAACTTGACCAAGGCAAAGACCTTTAAATAAAAGAACCAGATTAAAATCTGAAGAACTATTTGCACAGTAACTTAAATGCTCCAGCAATCAAGGGACAAAATCCCACAGATGCCTTTGATGTAGAACAGGCATGTGTTGCCAAGAAGATAATTTCAAAAGCCAAGATGTTACAGCAGTCCAAGCGAAAGATAGATTGTCTTGAAGAAGATGTGTTCCAACTCAACATATACAGGGCTCGACGCTAAGGGTGAACCTATGGCCCCAAGCCATAAAAAGTCCCAAAAACAGCTTCGGACCAGTAAAAAAAGACATCAACTGGTCCTACAGGGCCAGTAAACATTTGGAGACATTTTTGTTGAAAAAAATATCCCCTGAGCATGTCCCAATTGATTTTGAAATAAATGAAGATAAGATTTATAAAGATAAATGTTGTGGTGAATCTTATATGCAATGCTCTTTCTTGTTATGTTAAATAAAAAATGTAGGGCCAGTAAACATCTTGCAGGACCAGTAGATGCTAGGTGTTACTGGTTCTACAGGGCTAGTATCATTTTGAGTTAGCGTTGAGGCCTGATATATAACCAGGATCTTGAAGAAAAGTTGACAACATCATTGAACATTTGTTATGAGATCACTGACAAATATTGAGAGGCAGTCCGATTGTATTCAACAGAATTTTCAGTTCTCCACAGTGAAACAGTTTTTGAAGAATCGTTACAATTAGCAGTCAGACCAAGTGTCAGAACGTATCAATGAAGTAAACAAAACAAAGCAAAACCTTGCACTGGCGTACACTAGAAATCTGAAAGAGAAGATACACAGGAGAGATGATGCAGTTATTAGGAAGGAGGAGAATATAGTTCAACTTCAGACACAGTTACGAGAAATGGGTGAAAGTATGTCAACTGCTAATGATCAGGTGAAAGATTTGACTGAGGAGTGTGCGCTGCTGGGTGAGAAGGTGGTTTGACACAAGGAAAGCTGGACCTTTAAAAAAAGATCAGTTGCCTGAATAACAAATTGAAAATCAAGTCCAAGGAAGTAGAAAGAGTAAAAGAATAGTCTTTGCATGACAGGAATGAGATGGAGAAGTGCAAGAAAGAAATCTCAGGATTATAATATATTGTGAGCCTTGTCGAGTCCCGTGAAATACAGTAATTTGAAGATGGAAGATATACAAATGAAATCATAGAATGTTGCATAAAGTTGTTAAAGGAATGCAGCATAAGCATCAGGAAACTTACGTCAGTAATAGAGACTGTTAGGAGAACTAACAGCATCAAGGTGACACAGCTACCTAGTACCGCTTTTCTCAGCAGAATATATTGTGAATCTAAGATCATAGCTTCAAAACAAGTTGCTGAAGCCATGCTCAGTGGATACGATCCTACAGATCATGTAGGTTTTGTCCTACACCAAGATGCTATGCTACAACCAAATATTAGAAACATTTCGAGGGAATGCAAGTGACATTAACAACCAAATATCATAACCAATTCGAGGGAATGCAAGTGACTTTGAAAGATGAAGAAGTTAGCATGTAGCAGCTGTGCAGATTAAATTAAAAACCTTTTCAGGTTATCATTGATGAGCCTGCTGAGGTCCGTACTGATGACTCGGTAACTAATGAAAGGAAAGCCAAATTGATAGTGTCATTAAAGTGTCTTATGTCTGCATATCACACTAGTCTGGGCAAGTGAACTTTGGCCTGGCTCAGTCATGCTAGCGGTTGAGATGGAGATCATATAGTTTCATCTTTCTTTGGTCAATTTGTATAGTAAGATTTACATTCATCATAGAATGAATATCAAAAAGTGCTTGCCAGATGATTATGTTGACATTTTGATAATTTTTAATGTAATTTGGATAATATTTAGACATATTTACTTAATACTATAAACAATAGACAGTGACAATAACTGAAATGAATTGCCTTAGTATGGAATTACTACTTCATCTCTACCTTTGTGTCATTACCCATTAGTTAATAAATAATGATGGTAATTCCTGCCTGTATTTTTATTTATTTCAGGCAGTGTCTGCCTCCTTCACTTGCCACGCAGCAGTGAGACTTGTCAATGAAGCTTTTGCTACAAACCTCATAGAAGTAAACTGTCACCTGCATCCTTTGGACACTATTTCGAGTAAATGCTGCAGCGCTCATAAGACTCAGGAGAGAAGAGCAAAGTATGCTTTTTGGACAGGGATGCGTTGATCAAAAAGTGATCCTCGCCCGCAACAAGATGCGCTTTAAAGATGGTAAAGGGGACCCCCATGGCTTCCGTGTTTTTCTTCTGGATCAGAATTTGTCCCAGTCACTCATCATCAGATACCGCGGCAACAGATTGCATGTCTTATTGAAACTGGCTGCGGTGTATATTGTTCATCGGGAGGCAATCTCAACATACCTTACTACAAGATGTTTAAACAATTCTGCACTAAAGTCTGCTCTCATAGCTGATTTCAATCAAGCTGAAACACGCACTGAGTTGCATGTTCTGGCAGTGTTGGAAAAACACTTACAGGACCATGGATGAAACTGTTCTACCGAGATGCAGAAAAACAACACCATCACTTAGATGCCTTTCAACAAGTCAAGGAATGTTTAGAGAGGGTGGAGATTGCTATAGAACAAGACATTATTAGTCCACAAAATATGCAATGTGATTTTTTTGGAGAGTCACTTATAGTGAATCGTCATGAAAAAGCTATATGGGTGCATGACCCTGACAAAGTTAACTTTTCAAACTTGTTCAGGGTAGTTCTTAAGGCTACAGCTGAAGTCATCAGAAAGCAGTACAAGAAGTATTACGATATGAAAGTCACGGATGAGATGAAAAAGAAACTTGACAGTGCTCGCACTCACAATATAGATAGTGAAGAGGTGATGGGAATGTTTAGTGCCATCCAAGCCAAGGCTCCTTGTGCCACTCTCCTTTTCATAACATCCAAAATCAAAGCCAAAAAGAATGACACTATCAAGTTCTTGGCATATGATATTCAATAACAGATTTCTTTATTTCCTGTTATGACAACCTAAATAAAACTACATCATTTCCCTTCAGGCCTATCAGAATATCTTTATATCATAAAATTTGGTTGAGTAATTTCATTTTTAAAAGGAGACAAGTGATTTTTAGCCAATTCGAAGAAATTAATTTACATCACAACTCACAGCCGTGATCCCCACAGAGGTACTACATAAAGCGGCACAAAGAGGCTCATTCTCTTTCCAACAAGTAAAACAACAGTCGCAAAACCTAGTTCTAGCTCTACTGGTCCAACACAAAATGTAGGTACCAGTTGAAATAAATGACTACTGAAATTCTATCCACAACTTTGAAATAAGAATAAGAATTTGTAATTGTTTAAGATATGACAAATGCTGTTGGAAGCTGAAAAGGAATTAATCGAATGAGAGCTAACTCCATCACCCCTACGAAGGAAAATTCCCACTCTCTTACACTATGAGCTAAAACCGCCATTAGTTGCTGACATTTACTGGCCAAGAGTTGAACTTTCACTCTCTCGATTCTGTATCTATCGCTTTGTTACAAAACGGCACACTAACAAACTGTCAAATTAAAACTTGTAACTGTTCTACAATACAGAAAAACAGTCGCCTAATACCATGCAGGCTAGGAACCATACACGGAGGACATTGTAAGCTTTTTTTGGCACTGTTCGCTGTAGATAGTCTTGGTACAAAATCAGTCCAAAATCACTCAGTACCGGTCGTCATAAAGTTATTCTATATGTGCTACTCGTTTAACCCTTATCCTGCTAACCACAACAATTGGTGTGGTGTGCTGCAGTGCTCAGAGGTTTCACAGCAGGATAAGGGTAAAGAGCATGCTGAAGTCCCATTGACATGCTGCGCAATGAACTTTAGTCAATAAAGCTTTAGGCAAGCATACTGGAAGTAAGTAGTTCATGATCTATATCTTCCAAAATGGAAAATAGGCCCAAATCTTTCTAGTGCTATATACATGAAAAACGATGGGACAGTGCAGGGATTGCAACCCTTATCCTTCATACAAACCATTCACTCCATGTAGCATTGAAGAAATGGAAAAAGATTGAGCTTTCTCCCAAATAGGTCTCAGGGCAAGATATAATGCAAAGCAAGACTCTTGAAAATTACTGCAAAGCAAATCACCCTATGTCTCACGTTTATCTTCAACCAGTCCTATACTAGAAATGCGGCCACATCTGACCAATCTATATAGACTAGCGGCATATCCAGAAAAGGGCTCCAAATCAGGAGTTTAATGTCCCATAGAGCCATACAGCCACAACATACCTCATTTTAAAGCTTATAATCTCTTCATTAAGAAAAACCATGTTGTGGAATTCTGGCGTGGTCAGGTTTTTCTGTAAACGCCCTTACGTAACATAACATTGACAAAATGGGCAAAATATCAATAAAACGTATAAATATCAATAAAAGTTGTATTCTTGTTCATACACATAGTAAATTTTGCCATGGTTATCAACTGATCAACAGGTGCAATTACCAATTTTCTTTCAGAAGCACTGTATATCTGTAATAGGAAAAGAAATCAAAAAACGTCTTGAAAAATGCCGTTTTTTGCTATTTTTTTGAAAATTTGCAGAAACCTTAAGTTTTTAGAAGTCAAATGAGTACAAAAGCACCCCATATTATATATCTAAATTACAAGCATCCTCTTATCTGCTTAATAAAACAAAAATGAGCTCCATTGGAGGTTCAAGAGTAATGTTATGGGACTTTCTTTTCCCCTACCCCTATCTTGAAAAAATAGCAAAAAAATAGCTTAAAATGCTAAAAAATATTTTTAAAAATCTGAAATGTTCATTTAACCCATGTTTGGTACCAGAAATAGTTGGAACATGACATAGACTGATTGGGCTGAAAAAGATTGATTGCCCAGTTGCCCTGGACAACCAAATTTTTACTAAATTTGCTAAAAATCTAGTTATAGGCTAGCAATCCGAGTTTTGAATAACAGTATGACAACTGAAAAGGTACGTAGGTAATCTATATTATAAATAAGCCTTAGCTAGATACATATCAATTGTTTTAGTTCAGTTCATCCCTATTCACAAGGTAATCTAGGAGGCTGAAGGTCAATGAATGTAGTTTTTGCTATGATAAATGTAGTAAATCAATGCCAATGTGTGATCTTAACACAGTCAGAAGATCAGGATAGACTGCTGTTGGGGTTCAACCTACTCGGGCTTATCACTTTGTTGCCACAGTAGCCTGGGACTATTAAAGTTTACCAAAATTTGATTTAAATCCAATTTTTGGTGTCAGAAGTCAAGTAATTTTAAGAAGTTGATCCTATGCATAATATAAGCCCTCTTTTGTGATATGATGCTGGTTTCATGTTGCTTCCATTCTTATTGCTTGATGATTTTGACCCTTTAACATATGTAAGGGAGTCCCAGCCATTATGAGAAAGAGAGCATAGGACATTTTTTGTGCCACATAGGACAGTTTTGTGCCATAAGGATGTAACTGTAACTCACAAAGACTGACACACATTGTTTAGAGAGAACATTCAAAGCGTAATACCTAACTATCAAACACTCTCAATAGTTCCTCCAATCTGTCTGAATGAGCACAAAAATGGACACTTGTATCCCCTCCTATCTCCAACTGGCGATTTATGGTGAAGAAACAGATAAGTCAAACATAGTTGCCCGACAGCTTTCAAACCACACTGTCTCGCTATCTACCACTCTCAATTGAATCCCCAACTCCTAAAGAGGCACAAAGATGGATACCTATATCCCTTCCCTTCCCTTCTGTTTATATCAACACTAAGAGATTGGGTACCTGTATCCAATCCCATCTACTTCGCCTATCTCATATCAGCTGGATACATATATCTCATCCAAACCAATAATTACCCTGATCCATATCCAGCCTGGATATAACTCCCAGCTCCTATAATCAGGCTATCTGTATCTCATCCTCAATATAACTCTCAGTCTCAGCTCCTATAATCAGGCTACCTGTATCTCATTCTAACTATAACTCCCAGCATCTACAATAAGGCTACCTACATCTTATCCTCACTAAAACCCTCAGCCTCTACGGTCAGGCTACCTGTATCTCATCCTCGCTATAACTCTCAGCCCCTACGGTCAGGCTACCTGTATCTCATTCTAGCTATAACTCCCAGCTCCTACAATCAGGCTACCTGTATCTCATTCTAGCTATAACTCCCAGCTCCTACAATCAGGCTACCTGTATCTCATCTTAGCTATAACTCCCAGCTACTACAATCAGGCTACCTGTATCTCATTCTAGCTATAACTCCCAGCTACTACAATCAGGCCACCTACATCTCATCCTCGCTAAAACTCTTAACCCCTACGATCAGGCTACCTGTATATCATTCTAGCTATAACTCCCAGCTCCTACAATCAGGCTACCTTCATCTCATCCTCACTAGAATTCTCAGCCCCTTAGGTCAGGCTACCTGTATCTCTTTCTAGTTATAACTTACCAACTCCTAAAATCAGGCTACCTACATGCTACATCTCATCCTCACTAAAACTCTCAGCCCCTATAATCAGGCTACGTGTATCTCATTCTAGCTATAACTCCCAGCTCCTATAATCAAGCTACCTACATCTCATACTCACTAATACTCTCAGCCCCTAAGATCAGGCTACCTGTATATCATTCTAGCTATAATTCCAAGCTACTACAATTAGGCTACCTTTATCTCATCCTCACTAGGATTCTCAGCCCCTTAGGTCAGGCTACCTGTATCTCTTTCTAGTTATAACTTACCAACTCCTAAAATCAGGCTACCTACATGCTACATCTCATCCTCACTAAAACTCTCAGCCCCTATAATCAGGCTACGTGTATCTCATTCTAGCTATAACTCCCAGCTCCTATAATCAAGCTACCTACATCTCATACTCACTAATACTCTCAGCCCCTAAGATCAGGCTACCTGTATATCATTCTAGCTATAATTCCAAGCTACTACAATTAGGCTACCTACATCTCATGCTCGCTTTAACTCCCAGCTCCTATAACCATGCTACCTGTATCTCATGCCACCCATTGCCCTGATACCTAATATGTTTGTACCTGTTTCTCATTTATCTATTGCCCTAAACCTTGGTAGATTGGGTACCTGCATGTCATCTCAGCCATTAACCTAAAACTTTGAGATTAGGTACCTGTATTCCCATTCATTTCTACTCAGCTATTGCCCTGAATCCTAATAAGTTAGGTGCCTGTACATCTATTCGTGCTTGGTGCTTATATCCCATCCCTGCTACTAGTTAACCTAATTCCTTCAGGGCTGTGTAAGAGTATCTCATATCAGCTATTGCTCTCAACTTCAAGAGTTTAAGTACCTCCAAGATTGAACTATTAGTTAACCCTTATTGGCGGGGTAGCTATATTCCAAGTCCTCAAATGTAAGATACCTGTTTCCCATACAAACTATAGCTCTCCAGCCTTACAGGTAAGCACATCTACCTCATCTAGCTATAACCCTAAATATGTATGTTACATACTTGATTCCCATATCAGCTATCACCTTCCACACAGACTAACCTACTGTGTTTAGCCCAGAAATATCCGGATGCACTTGCCAACCTGCTAATGACCATTATGATGAGTTACTCTATGACTATAGGACCCCCCTCCCCCCCCCCCCCCAAAAAAAAAAGCCTGTACATGACCCAAAGCAGCCCCGTTTCAAAGAACTCCCCCTATTGTTTTGACTTATGGGAAGTTTCAAAATTCAAGTTATGCCCCTAAAACCCATATTAAATGGTCACTTTCGTCCCTAGGTTAGTAAATACTAAAAACAATGCAGTTGGCAGGGTAGGTTACATCCAGTAATTCGGCAGGATAAAGGTTAAGGGTTGATGGTAGTAGATTGGATTAGATACAGGTATTAAACTTCTCACGGTGAGGAAAACGGGAAAAGGCATAGGATACAGATTCCCATCTTTATGGCTATTGGGAGAGTTGCGCTGAGGTCAACTTTTGATAGAGATTGATATCCAGACAATTTAGTTTGAATGCTTTCTGCAAAACAAATGGCTGTTTGTTCACCAGAAATAGCTAGTTGGTGAAGGTATGGAACTCAGGTATCCATTTCTGTGCACATTAAGACAGATTGGAGGAACTATTGAGTGTGTTTGATAACGAGGTATTATAGTTTGAATATTCTCTCTCAACAAAGCGTGTCTCTCTTTATGCCAGTTATGATTGATGGCACAAAACTGACCTATGTGGCACAAAAAATGTCCTATGCTCTCTTTCTCACAATGGCTGGGGCTCCCTTACATATGTTAAAGGGTCAAAATCATTAAGCAATAAGAACGGAAGCAACATGAAACCAGCATCATATCACAAAAGAGGGCTTATATTATGCATAGGATCAACTTCTTAAAATTACTTGACTTCTGACACCAAAAATTGGATTTAAATCAAATTTTGGTAAACTTTAATAGTCCCAGGCTACTGTGGCAACAAAGTGATAAGCCCGAGTAGGTTGAACCCCAACAGCAGTCTATCCTGATCTTCTGACTGTGTTAAGATCACACATTGGCATTGATTTACTACATTTATCATAGCAAAAACTACATTCATTGACCTTCAGCCTCCTAGATTACCTTGTGAATAGGGGTGAACTGAACTAAAACAATTGATATGTATCTAGCTAAGGCTTATTTATAATATAGATTACCTACATACCTTTTCAGTTGTCATACTGTTATTCAAAACTCGGATTTCTAGCCTATAACTAGATTTTTAGCAAATTTAGTAAAAATTTGGTTGTCCAGGGCAACTGGGCAATCATTTTTTTCAGCCCAATCAGTCTATGTCATGTCCCAACTATTTCTGGTACCAAACATGGGTTAAATGAACATTTCAGATTTAAAAAAATATTTTTTAGCATTTTAAGCTATTTTTTGGCTATTTTTTCAAGAGAGGGGTAGGGGAAAAGAAAGTCCCATAACATTACTCTTGAACCTCCAATGGAGCTCATTTTTAATTTATTAAGCAGATAGGAGGATGCTTGTAATTTAGATATATAATATTGGGTGCTTTTGTACTCATGTGACTACTTAAAACTTAAAGTGTCAGCAAATCTTCAAAAAAATAGCAAAAACGGCATTTTTCAAGACGTTTTTTGATTTTTTTCCTATTACAGATATACAGTGCTTCTGAAAGATAATTGGTAATTGCACCTGTTGATCAGTTGATAACCATAGCAAAATTTACTATGTGTATGAACAAGAATACAACTTTTGTTGATATTTATACGTTTTATTGATATTTTGCCCATTTTGTCAATGTTATGTTACGTAAGGGCGTTTACAGAAAAACCTGACCACGCCAGAATTCCACAACATGGTTTTTCTTAATGAAGAGATTATAAGCTTTAAAATGAGGTATGTTGTGGCTGTATGGCTCTATGGGACATTAAATTTCCAGAAATGGTCCCTTAGCCGCTCGTCTAATATAAGATCTAATAAATCATATCTAAACAATTACAGCCAAATGCCACTAACCAGTTTTTCTTGAAAAATTCTCCAACATGTTCTCCATAGAAAAATGATCAATCATCTTGACTCTAACCTGATCCTCAGTGACATGCAACATGGATTCCATTCAAAAAGACATTGTGACACCCAGCTTCTAACTCTTGATGACATCCCATAAAGTATTGATAAGTGAAAGTAGTTAGACATAATTATATTAGATTTTTCCAAAGCCATTGATACAGTTCCACATCAGTCTTCACAAACTGGAACAGTGCAGCATTAGGGTGGAACATTCTCACTCTATGATGGATAGGAAAATTCTCGAAATTGAAATCAATGAATGAATGATTCCATAAAGGCACATTGGCACACAAAGGCCATTTAGTGCCACAAAATATGAGTAAAACCGTGGTCCTTTGTTACTGTAGATCGATATGAGAAACTAAAGTCATAAACAAACAGAGGCTTGTCAACACTAGTTCTAATACATCTGGTGATGCCGTTGATTTTAACTATAAATAGGGTGCCAAATAAAATGCTACCCAGAGGAACTCCCATTTCTTGGTCATACAAATCAGAGAGGGATGTCCCTACTCTGACTTGAAATTTCCTTTCAGATAAAAGGTTTTGAATTAAAAGGGGTAAACGTCCCCTGAGATCCATATCATGTAAATCTTTCATAATTCCATATTTCCACGTGGTGTCATATACCTTTTCCAGGTCGAAAAAAATTGACACCACATGTTCCTTATCTAAAAATCCCTCTCTCACAAAGGTTTCAAAATGCACAAGATGATCCATTGTGCTTCTTGTTTTCCAGAAGCCACTTTGGGCTTCCGTGATGAGTGAAGAATATTCAAGAACCCAAAAGATTATTTATCATTCTTTCCATGGTCTTACATACACAACTGGTCAAAGCTATTGGGCGGTAATAATTTGGATCTTTGGATTCTTTTCCTGGCTTGGCAATGGGTATGATGGTGGCTTCTCTCCAGGAATGGGGAACTCTCCAGTTTCCCAAATAGTGTTAAAAACCTTTAGAAGGCAATGGAGAGAAGCTTCAGGAAGATGCTCTAAAATTTGGTAATGTCTCTCTGATCTATTTTTGATGCATTGAAATTTACTTGGATAATGTGCAGAGGATGAATTAAAGGATATTGCCTCCCCAATGGTGCTGGCAATATCCCTTGGTTGTGTTATTTTCTGCCTATTCTTCTCAATATTTTTTACGGATATAGACCGCCCCAACCTCCAAGTGCTTTGTGATGTGCCTGTCACGCAAAAGAACAACAATCACCTCAGACAGCATACTTAACAATATATAACTAGAAAGTGTAACAATCACCTCGGACAACATACTTAACAACATAAAACCAGATAGTGTAAAGCATCAGGCTTACTGGTATTTGGGTGTACAACATTCAGTTATCTGAAATTTACTTGTAGGTGTCCGCAAGACCAACTTGAATTAATTCCAATTGTGGGAATAATCCATGACAAATACACGGCTGTCGTATATTATATCAGCCTTAAATGAAAATATTTTAAGGCTGTAAACATAAGGTACTAACGGCCAGGAAAGAAATTTATGTACAGTGCAAAAAAGTGTAGTTTTTGAAAATAGAGGGGGGGGGGGGGTGCAATTAATTGGGGTCTGTGTGTTAATACAGACATATTCAGTATTAAGGTGGTTTAGGATTATAATTTGTGAATATAGGGTCATTTGAGCTTTTGCAAATGTTAAAGCCGACATCATTTCCCTCGAAATTAGATTGACTGTGAATGTGGGCCATCACTGAGCAGAGTAAGAAAAAGACCGGTTATTACAGAAGCTCCAATAGGCGTGCACATAACACAAGGAAAGGTTTTTGGCTAATATTCTGCCCTTTTCTCTGTATTGCATTCCACCAATACAATATAATTTCACCCATGCATTTCGCGTATCAAATACTAGCAGATTTACTTGAAATTTGGTATATTTATAGATAGAGTATTTGGGAAGGAAAGGTAATAGTTTTACCAATTTTAACTTTGTTCAACAGTTATGAAATCATTTTCAACAGATATTCCAAAAGGAATGGTAATACAATTTAAATGGAGTAAAAATTAGACAATATGATACCCTTCCCTCTGTATGATCTTTCATCCACATCAATATGTATTGAGATGATGTAACTTATGAATAGGGTATGATGGTGACCAGTACTTACGGAGGGAATATGAGTTTCTATATGAGGTACAGTTTCTATTGCAGTATTTTACAGATGTCTACATATAAACACATTCATTCCCAAAATTCTTCAAAAGAAATGCTCTTCAATATATCATTTTCTTCAG
>OZ012690.1:14695133-14780133 GCA_963942565.1 Maea johnstoni
AGAAGGAAGTAAAATTATGTTTATAAAGCCATAAACATGTATAAATTCATCAAGATAAGTAATTATAACTTATAATACATACAATGTCGTGTCAATTATATGGAGATGAAAAAAAAAACATGATATGCTTGAGACTGACATTATAAAAGATTCCTCACAAAAACATTTGGGTGTCTTGAGGGGTGCTTTTTAAGGGGTTGGGTGTCCAAAAAGACACCCAGACGCCCTGCTGGCTAAGAGTATTCCCTAGGGATATATTTATCAATCAGGAACGAGATAGTTTAATAAAATATAAGACTTTCTCACCCTCCTTGCACAGTGCTGCAATGTCAGCTCCCACAAAGCCGTGAGCACTATCACTTATATTTTGGAGCTGTGAAGGACTCAGTGTGTGCGGAACCTTGACTAGTAACTTCTGTAGAATCTAAAACAATAAATCGCAATAACAATGTCAAATTAGAAGTAGGATCTAAAAGAAATTAATCAAAATATATTTTGCTTCTCAAATTCCTATAAGCTGGCCTCGATAATAACATTAGAAGTAACTTACACAAGAATGGGGTAAGTTCCATTTGAAACATACCTATTCCAATGAAATATGCATTTCCCGATTACCAATAAATGCCACATAATATAAATAACTAACACTAGCAAAACATGCCACTAGAAATAACCCTGGCATTTAGGGCGTTATGGATCACCACATCCCTCAAAATAGTGTAAGTGTAGAATGCAGAGAACCTGAGTCAAGTACACTTTGAGCATCCACAGAGTTTTATTAGATCAGCCAAGTGGATTGCGAGAACACAAGTGAGTCATTCCCTCAGGATACTTGGAAATACTAATGCTCTCATATTCTGCTAGCATATCTATGTTTATACTTGTATTTATATATCTAATTAAATACCATGGAGTACCTATATCTTATTTTTCTTCAGAATCGGAAACTCCTAGACCAGGACCACCCAGTGGGCTGTAATAACCAGATAAGGTCATTTTGTTGTCCTCCTTCAAGTAAGTCAAAAAGTCCAGCTTTGAAAATTATTTTCATCCATGTTTGTTTTGTTAGAACATGCCAAATCACGTTCGATTATCATAATCGGAGGTAAAAACGAACACCGTTTGGCATGTTCGAACAATCAGACGGACACTATTAAGGAATACCCTACTCATAGAATATCTGTTTATACCAATATTTGTTGAAATATCATGGTGTACTTACATCATATCTTTCTTTAGCATTGGGTACTCCTATCTCTATTTCTCTATCAAGGCGTCCTGGTCGTCTCAGTGCGGGGTCAACAGAGTCTGGCTTGTTGGTGGCTGCCATGACTAACACATGGCCTTGGTTGTTCTGAAAACAGAAAATAAAGAGGTAAATTCATAGGAAACACTATTATACTATTAGTTTGAGGTTTAATGTATTATGATTCATACTGTATATCCTACCTATTTGTTTAAGGGCTGGCAAAAATATTAAATATATATTGTACTATATAAATGATAATATAAATAGTATTATGATTCATACTGTGTATCCTACCTAGCTGTTTAAGGGCTGGCAAAAAATAGTCCATATATATCATACTATATGAATAGAAATGTAAATAATATATACATATAGATCCAATTTTAAAATATGGTTGTACAAGTTAAGCCATCTAGCTCTGTTGGATTACTGAAAATATGGGTTATGGTAGATCACTGTGTATTTTTCCTGCAAGCAAGTACCTTATACTGTATAGCAGGCATTTAGTTTTCGCTAATTTTGCGCTACCCATAATAGCATCAAAATAACCTCCTTTAAATAAATATCCTGCTTTATTTAAGTTTAGTTTGAGTGCTTGAATGCGCAAATTTAAAGCACAAATACCCTCCAGCATGGCTGTCAAGTGAAATCTTTAGCATTCCAAATTAAAGTTGTATACAGTTAATCCAGCCCTATCTATTTACTCACAGTTTCTATTCCATCCATGAGAGTGAGTAGGGATGAGACGACTCTCTTCTCCATCTCACTTTGCATGTTTTCCCGCTTCGGACACAGGGCATCAAGTTCGTCGATGAATATGATGCAGGGCGCCCTCTGGTGTGCTTCCTTGAAGATGTTTCGTAAGCGGCCCTCCGTCTCCCCATAGAACCTGGGAGTGAAAATAAAACTTTACGCTACCAGGCTGCACAAGTGATCTGAAATCTTCACTGAATTAAGGTAAGATTTCAAAGATTACTAGAATGGCAGTGTTTACCTGAAAGTATGAATGTCTTCCCTGCTGATATAATGAATGGCTAGGAACTAAAGAAATGACATTCTATCAATAAATCCTTGATTTCTTTTTTATATTATTTGGTATGAAATGTATTGTTCTAGATAATGACAAATATATAAAGTCCTTTGACACATAGATAATACATAATATATGAAAATTGCAAAAAAAAATTATACACCTGTTGCATAAAAGGCAATTCATATAAACTAATTCAGCTACTGCTAAAAAGTTGAATCAACTGAAGGTATAAATTTTGTTGCAGTAATTTTACAATCTCATGTGCTTCAACAAAGTATTTTGTTTTAAAATGTCCCAAAATAACCTAAATTATTCTAAAGGTTACCAAAATCTAAAAATATCAGCATTTTGATAAAAAAATATCCCAAAATGACCTAAATTATCTTAAAGGTTGCCAAAATCTAAAAATATCTGGACATTTTCTATAAAGCAATGTGCTGTGCTCATGCCTGGGATACATGATTTTAGTGATCAGTTAACCCTTCCAATGATAAGGCAAAGCATGAAAACCATTTAAACCCTGGTATTCATTGGAAAGCACTCACAGGGTACTTTCAGATGAGTACCCATGTGCCAGGGTTTCAATATTTTCTTCAGGTTTTTTGCATCATATTGTATTTGCCACATTAGCCAGCAGCAGGAAAAGGGTTAAAATTAAGTGTATTTCCTTACTTGCTCCATATCTCTGGTCCATTGATGGGTATGAAGTGTGCCTTAGCCTCATGTGCTATGGCTCGCGCCAGCATTGTTTTACCAGTACCAGCTGGACCAAATAGTAGCACCCCTTTAGGTGGTGGGAGACCTGGCAAAAATAACAAATATCTATAAAAGTACCTGCATAGGGATGCAAAATTCTAATTGAACTATCCCTTAACATATCAATTTGTTTCTAAATAGGGGATTTTAAATGCTATGTAATGTGATTAAATGAAATTTTATATCAAGACTAAAGCATAATTTTATCATTTTAATAATGATAGTAGTAATAATACAAATATTGATATTGATTAATACTGGTAAAAATAGTAATGAATATGATAAATACAATAAAGATGACATTATCAATAGAAGTAGTAGTAGAAGTAGTAGTAGAAGTAGTAGTAGTAGTAGTAGTAGTAGTAGTAGTAGTAGTAGTAGTAGTAGTAGTAGTAGTAGTAGTAGTAGTAGTAGTAGGAGTAGAGGTAGTAGTAGTAGAAGTAGTAGTAGTAGTAGTAGTAGTAGTAGTAGTAGTAGTAGTAGTAGTAGTAGTAGTAGTAGTAGTAGTAGTAGTACTACTACTACTACTACTACTACTACTACTACTACTACTACTACTACTACTTCTAATTATGATAATATAAGAAATATGGCTATCATCATTAACAAAAGAGAGCTAGTAAGTACCATATAACTTGAAATGCTGTGGTTCTCTCAGCGGTAACTCAATCATCTGTCGAATGGTTTCAATCTGACCACTCAATCCACCTATCGACTCATAAGTCACAATCTCCTTCTCCTTCGTGCTTTCCCCTTGGGAGTTCTCCTCCAAAACAGTCAATTTGGTTGAGTGTGATACTTGAAAGAATAGCTTTTTTTGATTGGATACGGGTCTACCATTTCTAAAACCAGGAGTCCTAAAGTTTTCCTGTAAAGCTATAGATCGTCCAGATTTTGGGGTAGAAGTCACGGCACTCTCTCCTGCACCGCTGAAACTGTCCGAAATGGAGCTGCTCGATTTGTCCAGATCATTACTTTGATTACGTAGAGGTGTGCATGGCTCGCTTCTTCTGGATGTGTCTTGGATATCCAGTCCCGACAAACTCAGAGAGATGTTGTCAATAGTTGTACTTAGTGACTCAGGTGTGCGATTGAGCATTAGAGATTCCATGTGTTCAGGCTTGATTGCAATTGTTGTTCCATCCTCAGCGCTCATTTCCTTTATGAGCAATTGACATGGCTGTCCATAATATCTTATGTTAATCACATTTCCAACTGTAAAAAATCTTTGACCTGGAATGAAATCGAAAAAAGGTTATAAAAATATTGTTAAGTGTATATAACATGTAGAGGCAGCGCTTGACATGAAGGTTTATCCTATTGTCTTGGGCAAGTATAATCCATTTGGGAAAGTAAATTTAAATATCCATGTGTCTGACGAATCAATTAATTCTATTATACCATTATCAATTTATCATTTAACTCCTAAATCTTTTGGACAAGTAAAAATGTCTTTATTCATCCAATAATGGAAAGCCACTAGCACAAAGGTCAACTGAATTTGAATCCATAATGCCCTATGCGAATTCTAGAAAATCCTGGCTAATGTGGGCTAACATTATTCCCACTTTAAAAGCTATTTCTAATCTTAATGAATAATTCACATTCTAGTTACTAAGTACTAAAATAAATATTTATCAAAAATAAAGCATGAAATGACTTAAAACTGTTTATCTATAAATCAAATTGCTTACCTGATGCAGTGATCACATAATTAATGAAAGCAGGCTCTTGGATGAACTCATTTCTAGTCCTAAAAAGCAAAACACACCACAAAAATAAAGCTTATAACATATATAATTCTCTAAATCAACATTTCAGATTTGATTAACTTTAAATAGACTACAGTATGAAACACTGCGTCTATTACAGTATAATTGGTAAATTGTTATAGTTGAAGTCAATACTAGTCATAATATGCTGATTTAATTTTGAATTTCTATTATTGTCTAAATAATATTGACAATGGTTGTTAGTTAAATAGAAGAAAAATCTCAAATCAGAGAATCTGATTTCTAAATATTTGATTGAACATTATTCTAATGTTCAAGGATTTCATCAATTGATATAATATATTGGATCACTACTAAAATCAAAAACTTTTTAAGATATAACTACATAACAAGACACAGAGTCTTAGCCAGGATCTAGAATCTAAAATACCAGTGCTTGTACAGTTGCACTCTTCCAAAATGAATTAATTACAGATTTCATTTCAAGATTTTTACCTTGCAATGGCAGAAATGTGTGCCGCTGTTAAATGTGGAGTACTGAGATTTTCCACAACCCAATGCTTTCCTGATTCCAGTCCCAGGTTCTGTTGAACTTTCTTTGTATATCCTATCATTGCTGGTTGAACAGTTGCTAGGGGCCAAGCTGTCATTACAAATTGGGCGTCAATGACCACAGGTTGTCCAATACTAAATTCACATATTTTCATGGTTGAAGGACTCAAGTACACAAGCCTCTCTTTGCAGCTTTCGGATAACTTGATGTCCACATCTATAAAATACAAATATTTTCTAGAATTAGAGATATACATGTACCTTTCAAGTTATATATAAGGTTGGCTCCTTTACAGCCCAATCACAGTTTCACATTTCCGCCTACATTCCATTGGGTAGCCGGTGCCGACTCTAATACTCATTTTATATATTGATGCTATTTGGTATTAAAGTCGGGGGACCTCCATTAAGGCTGCTGTGTTAAAAATGGTCCTTCCCCAATTTCTCCGTCGGTGCCAAATTTACTTCATACCTAACTGCACTAGGATGACTAATGAAAGCTAGCAACATGTGCTGCTAATTTCATTTTTTGGTAAAGTCACTTTTAACGGAACGGTAGTCCAAAGATTTCTTGAGAAGTTTTGTTGATCAAATGTTGGCCACCACCTTGCTCAGATTATGAGAGGTCAGTGAACCTTTCATCAAAGAGCGACTTCTATTAGTAATTCGGCACATACTGCATATTGTTTAAAATGAAAATGTTCTTAGCAAGACTTAGGGTCCACTGCAGCTTAGCACCTAATAATTAGTAGAAGTAGAACTTATGAGATATTTTAGTCTAAACTTTAGTGATAACACAACTATCCAAGTTAGAATCAGTATTTTGATAGCAAAAATGTTGTTGTCGTGTACAGTTTTCCACCCTTCACTTTGTCTTATTTAGACCATTACCTTTTTCTGAGAGCAAACATGCCTGGGCATGCAAAATGTTTTCATTCAAGTAGCCATGCTGCCACTCTGAAGTGTCCTTGTCCAATTGACAGACTTCTGTGTGCTTAGTTAAGTCTCTTCCACTGACACATACTCCACATTTGACACACTCTGCCCATTCTGTCTTCTGCGACTTATTTTTAGGCGGCATTGTGTGGTTTTATGTAGCTGACAGATCAGTCATGCTTCAATTTTGTGGGCGCCGCCATTTTGTCCATTGGAGATGGTCACATGATCAGTGAAAAAAGTCCTTTATTTTTCCTATATTAGAACTTTGAAAACATATATACAATACAATACTGCACTGTAATTATCTTTGAATCATTTATTTGAAGAAAATGAAGAAATATAATACATAGTTAAACTTAACACCAAAGTCGTTAGAACGAGATTCGGGTGCGAGATTTCAATGCCGGCTGCCATCTTGGGATAGAAAACCATGAGGAACGTATTTCCTCTAGAAACGCCGCTAATTTGTCAGTAAAAGGAAGCTGACAAACTCATCAACGACTAGTCGGCGTAGGCAACAGATGGTGCTTTACACCACCCTTTTGTCAAATGCATTGTGACTAAATTGCATGAGGTATTTCAACGTCGATTAGGATCCCAGTGCGGTGAAAATAGAGTCAGTAAACCGAAATACAGACGTTCATCAAACAACAAATCAACCCCTCTTCCATCATGCTCATAGACGATATGGAAGCGTTGAAAACATGGCTCAAGGATAAATTGACGCCTATGTAAGTCGCTTTGTATGTCACTCTTTGGTGACGGTAGTTCTTATGGGTTTATAATAGAAAAAAAAATAATATATGATATTCAACATAAAACAATATGGTGCAAGTTTATTGCAGATCTAGTTCGACAGCAATTCATTTTGCTCAGCTGTTGATTCCACCGCATGTGCAATGAGTAGTTAGGGCTCGTAATATGTCGATTAATCGCTCGGCAGTTTCAGCGATTGATCGAGCCGTTTTTTAGCGGCGAATCCGAGCACTAAAAATTACTATATGAATTTGCAAAATTGTCATTTTGTAACATTTGAAATAGAAATAATTGTGGGGACTCTAACAATATAAACCACATCATAATTGACTCACAGAAAGGCAAGTAATTAAACATTTTTCACATGAACAAAGAGTCCGCCGCCATGGCCGCTTTTCCCATTACTACAATCACTATGTCGCATGAGCATTATTCTGCATTCCCCTTCAACAGCAGTCACAAAGTTACGGCTTTGAAATCTGAGACGGGGGATTCCGTCATGATGCAAATGCAATACATATACGGTATATATCATTTTACCTTTAGAAATAGCATGTATTGTTTCTATGATGAAAGATCCAGAATATTTGCTGGAAGAAGGTATATCATGTTAATTAATGACACTTTCATGACCAAGAAGCCTAACTTTGGTTTCCGTTTATGGGTTTTATGCTAAACCATCTCTGCTAACATTAAATCAGAGAATGGTATTGATCCTTACATCAGCAACACAGAACCTCTATATATAATAAGATATTGTAAGATGAAATTCTGTTGAAAAGGGCACCACTGCCAATAGCCAGGCCGACTAATTACCAATTTCATATATATACTGATGCTATCTGGTATTAGAGTCAGGGAACCTCCCTTTACCTAGCAATGTTAAAAATCGCTCTTCCCAAATTTCTTTCTCGGTGCCCTAACTACTTCATACCTGACTGCACTAGGATAATAAATGTGAGCTTGAAATGCATGTTGCTACTTTTATTAGCAAAAAAGTATAAATATCAGGGTATGGACAGTTGCCAATTAGTTCCATGAACTGCAAAGAGGTGCAATAAAGGCAATCAAGAGAGAGGGTTTCTTAGGAAGTGCCCTAACCTACAGAGATGTCCATACCCTGATAGTGCATGTTTTGCTATGATGAATTTACTCTATGGTATGAAGATCAACACACCGCAATATACCTTCAAATATTTTTTTTACTTATCTCTCCCTAGGAGGAAAGCTTAAACATGGAAGGGTTAGGGAGCAGTTTCCTATCTTGAAAATCAATTATTGTACATTAAGTTATGAAATATTGTATTCATCATCATTACATATTAAAGCTATTAACCTGTTTGTTTTGCTCCTTCCTTAGATGTGATGCTGATCCAGCAGCCCTCGCCAAGTACGTAGTTGCTTTGGTGAAGAAAGACAAGACCGAGGCAGAACTGAGAGAAATCTGCAATGACCAACTAGATGTCTTTCTGCAAGATAGTAAGTATCAGACAATATCAAATATTTGTCTATTTCAGTTCCAATGAATCAAAGTGATTCAATTAGAGCATCCTTTTAAGCAATCTGAGGCTTTTCATTGAAAACTATCCAGAGGCAAAATATAAAAGATAGGATAATATTTAGCATTTAGGAGAATTGATTTTATATCTATTCAGAGAGAAGTAGACTTTTTCCAATAAATTAGCTGGAGTACAAAAATCTACTTCATTTACACCAGTGTCTTAGCCAGGATTTAGAAAGTGGGTGCCTAAAATTGGCAGAACTTTGTAAAATTTTTGGGCATCCAAATGTTTAAGGGGGATCACAATATACTCATATTTCAATCATAAACATGTATAAATTCAGCAAAATAAGGCATGATATCATTAAGCAATGTCATAGGAATTATAAGGGGATGGTAAAATTCAATTATAAGCTAGAAATTGAGATTTTTGGAAATTCCACACTAAAAGATTTGGGTGTCCTGAGGGGTACTTTTTAAGGGTTTGGATGTCCAAAAAGGCACCCAGACACCCTGCTGGCTAAGACCATAATTTACACCATAAGTTCACTTTGAGGGCCAGTCCTAGATAGCTATGTATCTAAGGGATAGTATGATTATAGTAAATTGATTTAGAGATGAATTGATTTAGAGATGTATTTTATCTGCTCACACTAGTTTTCTCTATTTGATTCATCAAGCTTTCGATTGATCGTCCTAGCCCTATCTGTGGATGAAATCTGTAGCACACCATGATATAACTGGTACTTTACTGTGTTTCAGAAACAAAGGACTTTATTGAGACGCTATTTGTGAATCTGAAAAGCAAAGGTTATCTGCCTGCCAAGGCAGCAGCAGCTCCTCCAGTCACCTCACCTCCTAAACAACAGGAACCCATTATACAGAGCACCAACAACAAGGATGCACCACCACCTAGCAGACACAAATCTGGAGAGGTAAGTGAAAAACAAATATTTCTAAAGGGTTCACCTTTCCCAAAGCCCTAGGGGCATATGCCCCTAGATTATGCTGTGTATCCTGGATTTCTTGAACACGGGGCCCAAATTAGTATTACGATAACAAGAGATCCTATTTTGGACCACTGTTTTTTATCAAAAGACCCTTTCAGGCCCCTTGTCAGACCCTGATTGTATACAGTAGAGATTGGACCTTTACGCTGTTCATGAATCATATGACATGCCTTAACATTGGTATTATCAGGATTCATTCAAAATATTTGGTTTGAATACTAGCACTAAATTTCAAATGCTTAAACAATTAATATAGATTATTGGAGTTTAGATAAAAAGTTATTATAGTGCAGACCAAAAGTCCTTGGTGGGAACTACAGATCAGCTCCAACATGAACAGGATTTCTGGGAGTGTACTCTTCTGTAAATCACAGCAAATGCGTTGTGAATTGCCACTTTGTTTTGAATGAATTTTTGTAGTTTCGTTTTAGTAAAAAAAAAAGTATTGTCAATGTAAGTAATTGTTTTGGTAATCCTTCCCAGTTAATGAAATTTAGTTACTCAGTTATTTACTTGCAAGTATTTGATACTGTAGACGCGTGTCCCAAATACAGCGAATTTGGGAGTTTTCGCTTTATAGCGTATCTTTATGTTAGCGATGGTAGCTGCCGCTAACATAAAGAAAGTACAAATAAAAAAGTACAGCGATTTTATATATAGCGAAGCGGAACCACATGCTATGTACGCTATTTATAAACAGACGCATAATATTGTGTGTTCTACAGTATTACAGCCTCCAGATGTAGTAGAGTCAAATGATCGAGAGCGTTGTCGCGAATTTTTGTGGTCTCGTTTCAGAAGAAAAAGATTGTCATTGTGGGTTATTGTTTTTGGTAATCCTTCCCGGTTAATGAAATTTATTTACTCAGTTATTCACTCGCAAGTATTTGATATTACAGCCTCCAGATGTAGAGTCAAATGATCGAGAGCATTGTCACGAATTGTTGTGGTCTCATTTCAGTAATCAATAGAAATATGATTGTCATTGTGGGTTATTGTATTGGTAATCCTTCCCAGTTAATGAAGTTTATTTACTCAGTTATTCACTTGCAAGTATTTGATATTACAGCCTCCAGATGTAGTAGAGTCAAATGATCGAGATCGCCGTCGCAGATCGAGAAGTCACAGTCCGGTCAATAGAGAAAGAGACGATCGGCGGAGGCGCTATGATGACCGTTCACGGCGAGATTACGACCGCTCCACAAGTTACCGATCAAGGTCTGACCTGGATCATCGGCGCAGGAGGAGTCGGTCAAGAAGCTGGTCGAGAGGAAGGTCAAGGTCACCCAGGAGGAGGTCAAGGTCACCTAGAGGAAGGTCAAATGATAGGTCACTAGAGCGCAACAGAACAGACAGTCAACGATCACACTCAGGGTCAAGGGATACAGGAGGTATGTTGGTGAACAGGGACTCGGCCAGTATTTTTCATAACTGGGTGTCCCTATTGGGATTTCAAGAATTGAGGGTGTCCAAATCATTACACTGATTATGTACATTAACAAATAAGGCAATGATATGCTTAATTCCTCAAGAAATGCCTTTGTTATTATTTTGAAGTTAAGACTTTTTAGAAATTTAACTTGGAATTAGTATTTATGAAAAACACATACCAAAATCTAGGGTGTCTTTTTACCAAAAATCAGGAATTTTTCATGAACCAGGGAGTCCAAAAGACACCCAGACACCCTGCTGGCTAAGACCCTGTAACGGTGAAGACTTGAAATAGGGGCTTCAACACTTTATTTGTGAAGGGTAGACAGGCCTTGATGTCAAACTCTGTGGAAGTATAATTCATGGAAGTTTGTTCCTTTGTATTGAGTATGAGTACCGGTCCCTATCCTACGTTTTGATAAACATTCTGCTATTATGTCATGGGAAGTTTTGGAAATAATGTATTTACTTGCCGTTGCAGTTCGCAGAGTAGAGCCTGACAGTCGAGGTTCGACCCCACTACAGGACCACGGTGACAAAGACTACCGTATCGTTCAGGCGGACACGACTGCCCAACCCCTCCCCACAGTTAGCAGTAGTATCACAGTGGTGCAGCCCCAGCAGGACACCGACCAGCGCGAGTGGCAAGGCGGAGGACCACAGAACCGACCGGGAGGGTATCAGGGGGATCGTGGTAGGGGGCGCCCTCAACCCCCCGGACCACCAAGGAGACCTAGGTGCCGTGACTATGATGAGAAGGGGTTCTGTATGAGAGGTGATCTATGTCCATTTGATCATGGGAACGACCCTGTGGTAGTGGAGGATGTGAACCTACCCAATATGCTGGCTTTCCCAGGTAACACCAATCAATTCCTCTCATTATTAAATTGTTTGTGGGGCTGATATTAGTAAATTGTACTCTGACAAGAGGGTAACATCAATCAATTCTTCTCACTACTGTATACGGCTTTAATTTGGAGTGCTAAAGATTTTGCATTACAGCCCTGTATTTGTGCTACTTTGAATTTGCGCATTCAAGCACACAAACTATATATTTATTACTTAATACATATTTATTTGAAGGATGTCATTTTGGCGCTGTCATGGGGAGTGCAAAAAAATAGCGAAAATGAAATGCCTGTAAAAATACCAGTTATACAGTATTATGTTGTTTTTGGGGCTAATATCTTTATTAAAGGCAGTGGTTTAAATGTTAATTGTACTATAACAAGAAGGGGTTCCGTATGAGAGGGGATCTAGCCCATTGGATCATGGTAACGAAGATGTGAACCTACCTAGTAAAGTGCCTTTCTCAGGTTAATGGCAGTTCTTTGTCAGTGTACTTGTAATGATATAGAGCACATTTCTACATGATATACCTTGCAAGATGGATGAAATCTACATCTTGTATAAGGTGTTGGTAAAGATAGAAATTTTAATGCCATCATTTTCTTAACTTATGTCTTGCTGAGTAAGTGATTAATATTTACAATACTAAATCATGTTGTGTTCTTATATGGAGATTATTTTATGGTAACTAAGTTTTATAGGAAAGTTCAGATATCCAGGGCTTTAAATCCATTGGGATCAATTAAGATGTACTTTTAGAATGTGATTTATGTCTATGGCTAAAGTCTTATGTTGTTTGTTTTTATCTAGGTCCAGGTCCTATGTCTGGTCCACCCTCTGGTCCACCACCTGGCGGTCCTTCGGGACCCCCTAGAATGCCTCTTCCTGGTCAGCCCCCCTTACCTGGAGGACCTCCACACCCCATGCCTCCTGGACAGCCCCCACCTCCAGGCCAGGGACCCCTCCCTCCCAGAGGACCTCCTCCCCCAGGACCAAGAGGACCCCCGCCAGGACCCCGCGGACCTCCACCAGGACCACGGGGACCTCCACCCGGACCTAGGGGACCTCCACCAGGGCCAAGAGGACCACCTCCACAGGGACCTAGGGGACACCTCTCACAAGGACCGCCTCCTGGCCAGCGTGGACCCCCTCCTCGAGGGCCTCCGCCGCAGAGAAGAGGACCCCCTCCACAGCGGCAGGACCAGCCACCCCCTAGGCCACCACCCACAGGTAAGGAAACCCATCTTTTTATCAGGTGAATCTGCCCAAATGTTATGTAGTTTTTTTTTGGTGCATTTATTAGATTTAGTGAGTGATATGGCCTAGAAAAAGAAATTGTTTGTTTCCTGTAACGGTCCGAAAAAATAGGTTAGGTAGGTCGGTAAAGCATATTTTTTGTTCAAAAATGTGTGTTTTATGCATGTTTCATGTTGATTGGGACTTGGAGGGCGGAAAAACTTAAAGGTAGGAAATTTTCTGTGAGTAAAAATAGGGTAGGGTTACAGGAAACAAACAACTTTTTTTAGGCCTAAGTTTAATGGATAACATAAAGGCTGTGGAACACATGGTTACATATCCCTTTTACATCCATTCATTCTAGGAGCACTCAGTTGTGGACATATATTTTGAATTTCTGTGCAGCGTACCTTAAAATGTTTGTAGATTAACAGGCGCAATCTTCCTATTGATCAGATGTGTTGTCAGTGGAAAAATGCTGGTAAAATACAAAATGCTGGTAAAATATTTCTCATGCATGCATTACCTGAAATTGTTGAGTTTATTACTAATACCTAAATAGACTGAGGAAATCTTGGTGATCCTAAATCATTTATTCACTTTTAGGTTTTTGAGTGGTAATTCTCATTTGAATCATTTGTCAGACTTATTGACAGAGGGACTTTGGTGCCAGTCTGATTTCTCTTGGGCATAAGGTCTAGAGTACAACAACAGGGTCTTAGCCAGGATTTTAAAACTGGGTGCCTAAAATTGGTAATTGTAGAATTTTTGGGCGTCCAAATATTTAAGGGGGCAACACTATACTCAAATTTCAACCATAAACCTATATAAATTTATCAAAATAAGGCATGATATCCTTAAACAATGTTATGGGAATTATATGGTGAAAAAAATATTTAATTTATAAGCTTGAGATTGACATTTGAAGAAATTCCTCACAAAAAAATGGGTGTCCTGAGGGGTGCTTTTTAAGGGTTTTGGGTGTCCAAAAAGACACCCAGTCGCCCTGCTGGCTAAGACCATGTACAACAATCCCTTACCTGGTAGTAGGTTATCTTAGTGAGTTTCTTCATATAAGAGAGAATTTGATAATTATTTTCATTTCAACATACATGCTTTGAATAGTATACCCTTCTGCAAAAAAACAGATCACCTTTTATGATAGAATCATGAATTTAAGAAAACTTCCCCAATTACATATTTTTCTTAAGACATTTTTTTTAAATCATTTGTTTTGAAAGTGTCACCTTAACCTCTTATGCCACATATTGTTATATATTTGTATATGCTGTTAAGCAATTTAAAGAAATACAATCACAAAAGTCATCTCAAACAAAATATTTCACTTGTCTTAACACCAGGGTATCGACGTGAGTATCATATCAAAGAAGTTATTTAGAAGAGCACTATTTGTTAATCTATTTGTCCAGTGAAACCTAGATATGCCAACAAGTATGCTAAAAAACAGAGGTAGAATATCAGAAAATATTTTTAGAAACTTTTTCTTTATAGATTTGGAATAACATTGATTTATTCATTTTCTTTTCCATATAATTATTTGTCCATGGCTCTGAATACTAGAATAGAAGAAAGATGTGCTTGGATTAATTTTTTTTACAGTGGCTGATATTTCATAATTTTTTCTCAAAACTTTTAAATGCCTTGACAGGGGAAAAAATGTTCACTTATTATGTCCCAAGAATTTGTGTGACAATTTAAACCAGAAGGACAACATTTACTTTCCTTTTGAACTCAATTCTAAATCTTGCGTAGCTTATACCATCAATCCTGGTCACAAAATGCATTCTTATGATTGTACCTCTGAAACTGAACTGTTTGGTCTGTTGTTCAACATATACAGGTCCCGAGTTCTCGCCTAATAGGCAGGCTCCGACCCCACCACCCCCGGGCACCCATCCCATACCTACAGCCCAGTCAACACTGGTGGTGCCCTCCAGTGAGTATATGATGCAAGCAGAGTCTCCCTCTGGTAAGTCCCACACCCTATAAGCCAGCCGCAGTACCCCTAGAGAGTCATCAGAGGGAGGGATAGCAAGAGGGAGAGAGAGAGAGAGAGAGAGAGAGAGAGAGAGAGAGAGAGAGAGAGAGAGAGAGAGAGAGAGAGAGAGAGAGAGAGAGAGAGGGAGAGAGAGAGAGAGGGAGGGAGTTGTCAGAGGGACAGGGAGGGAGTTGTCAGAGGGACAGGGAGGGAGAGAGATAGGGACAGGGAGGAGAGAAAGAGACAGGGAGGGAGAGAGAAAGAGACAGGGAGGGAGAGAGATAGAGACAGGGAGGGAGAGAGAGAGAGAGATGTCAGAGGGACAGGGAGGGAGAGAGAAAGAGGGCGGGAGAGAGAAAGAGACGGAGGGAGAGAGAAAGAGGGAGGGTGAGAGAGAGAGTCAGAGGGAGAGAGAAAGAGGGAGGGTGAGAGAGAGAAAGTGAGAATGTTGAGGAGAGTCAGAGGGAGAGAGAAAGAGAAAAGGGGTAAGAAAGGAGAGAGTGAGACAGACAGAGACACGTGTAGGAAAAATAGATAGATAGAAAAAAATGAAAGGGAACCAAAGGAGAAGAGCCATGGAACTGAAGAGAGGGAAGATGGGGGGACAGGCAGAAGGGGATGGATTTGAGAGGGAGATAAAGAGTGAATGAGAAAAGAGGGGGCAAGTAGCAAAGAGAATGGGTAGAGGGAAAAGGAGGGCAAGATTGAGAAAAGGGGTAAGAGAAGAAAGAATCAGAGACTTCTTTGCATTAAAAGTACCTTAAAAAACTTCACTCTCCAGTTTTTTGCCTCTTTGAGACTCGTGTATTTTGGAAGTTTATAGAAAGCTCTTTAATTCATTGAAACTTTAGAAGCTCTTGGATAATAGGGCAAGGGGGGCAAACTGTAAAGTTATTTATAGATCAAGGTGACTCTTTTTCCCCTATCCTCTCCGTACATAAAAAGGGGTGTTGGCTTTACTGGTAGGTGTTGGGATATTTGCCCATTCATCCATAATTAGCATCAGGTGCATGATAACGTATTGTTTATTTGCTGAAGTTATTCCCTAAAGGTATATATATATATATATATATATATATATATATATATATATATATATATATATATATATATATATATATATATTATCCTGATTGCTTTAATTAAGTTATCTTACCCATTTCGCCCTTGTTAATCAAAACATAAAAGCATTTTGTATCAAAGAAATAGACATTAAATAAGCTACTGACTTCCATCTTATCAGGGCCCTGTTTTCTTCCCTATAAAAGATAGTGACGTTTGTTATCCAATAACCACACATACATTAATGGTTGTAGAACAGCATCATCTAAAGAATACTTGAATGTATTACCGTATTCGTGGAAAATAACAGGGCCCTATTGGGTAGGAGTATGCACTGCCATCTTTTGGATGAAATATGAACTAAAATGGCTGCAAAGTGGCTCATCTTTCCAAACCCACGGTGCTCTATGGATGAATGGCTTGAGGACGTGGTATATTCAGGTCATGATACTCTTACTTCATTTGTCATTTTATATGCATCTTTAATCGGGCTCACTTTATTTTCAGTCAAAAATGTGTGCACCATGCATGCCGGCATGCTCTGCTTAAATTGTACATATATTTTTTTGATGGAATGGTTTCCTTGAAAATATTATATCAGGCTGAAAGATTGGGCTTTTGCATGAAGAGAAATTGAAATTTTATTTGGTTGCATTGAAGTTTTCTTCAATAGTTGTTGTTTCAATCAATAATCATATGTTTTCATTGGAGTATTAATCTGAAATATATATATATATATATTTATATATATATATATGTATATATATATATATATATATATATGTATATATATATATATATATATATATATATATATATATATATATATATATATATATATATATATATATATATATATATATATATATTATATATATATATATGTGTGTGTGTGTGTGCGTGAATGAATGAATGAGACTACTACTTTGTCTATTTTGTTCACTAGTACTTACTATTCTTCATAGGGGGCGAGCTATCCCCTAGTGCAGTACAACTGAGGAGCTGAGTTTGATTCTGTATTGTATCACCTGTGTATTTTGGTCTTTCTCACTCTTAACTTTCTCCTTTAAGGCAAGCAAGGATTGCTGTAACTGATTATGAGATTGGGACTGTAAATAATCACCTGATGCATCATCTGAATGTTGTGGCTAATTCGTGAAGTTCTATATGCATTATTCCTTAATTTTGTTGTTTCTTTCCAGATGCGTATCAGCCGGAGCCCTACAATCCCGAGGCCCCCAGTATGCGGCAGAATCAGCAGCAGGGGTACGGTGGGGGTGGAGGAGGCGGCGGGGGCTGGGGAGGCCCTCGAGGCCCCCACCCTGCTGCCCCCTTCCAGCAGCTCCCTCAACAACAGCGACAGAGGGATCTAGTCAGTGTACCAACTCTGCCAGAATCACAAGGTAAAGCCAAAGATGTCACACAAATTACATGTATTGCACTATGATTATCTGAACAATTTTGTATGACTGTATGTACCTTATTTACAGATTCTATTGTGTACCAATGTATTCATTGATATGCAAGAAAATGAATAAGAAATATTTAAAAATAAAAAATTACATGTATTATATGTTTGAAACATTTTATAGGTTCGTTTTGTGAAAAAAATAATTGTAGGTTCAAAAATTGAAATTCAGTTCAGGGTCTTAGCCAGCCGGGTGTCTGCTTTCATTTGAACACCACAACCCTTACAAAAATCACATCAGGAATTTTGATTTATTTCAATCAAAAATATATACTTCAAAATATACTCTATTGGGAATACAAAAACAGCATACAAGAATACTTAACATTTTGCTGATCAATATATGAATACAGGAATATCTTCATACAACCTAGAAAAAAATATGAGACAGAAAATATCATATTGGACACGTTGTTTCATAGTGCTGGTGAAGGTCATAACTTGCATCATTTCATGCCATTCTTGCAAAATTCTCTTCTCAGATCAAATAGAAGTGACGACGAATCAGCATCAAGGTAACACACGGACGGTGGTGACAAAGAGATCGTTTGACACCATGGCTGGAGGAAGACCCCATCAGGGACCTCCTAACAAGAGGGCGGGCTTCGACTATAACAGACTGGGAGGTATGCTTATGCTGCTAGTGGCTAATTTGGCCAATACAAAATGTTAAGAACCTGAAAAAAAAAATTGAACCCTGGAGCATGGGTATTTATCTGATAGTACTCTGTGAGAGCTACCCAATGAATACCAACATGCCAGGGTTTCGATATTTTTCAAAATATCTTTGCATCCTTGTGCTTTGGACAAAAGTAGCCTCAGCATTGGAAGGATTAGTAACATACAAAGGAATTGGTAACATTTTTGGAATCAAGGTGATAAACATCTCACTTCGTAATCATCAAAGTGGTATAGTTTTATTTTACTGATGATTATTTCCACAAATGAAAAAGGATAGGGATTAGTGGCGGTGCCTTAAAAACCTTTGCTATACAAATATAGTAATTGATATTTCCTCAACCAAATAATATTCCACCAATATTTTTAATGGTACTGCCTGCTTACCAAGGACCTGATTTTGTTAAATTCAGGGCTATCAGCTGCAAATATTTCGCTCATAAATAGCAAACTGTCTTTGTGTGGAGATGTTCAAGTAGTAATAAAGTCAATCTTATGTATATATTTTGAATCTTAAACCATACTATATGATACTTCACGTTTGCGATAAGTTAGTTTACCCGATTGGGTATCAGTAGTTAGTATCGTATCAGGTATCTGAACTTATTAACCCTTATGCTGCTGGTGGCTAATTTTGCCAACACAAAATGATGCAAAAAACCTGAAAAATCACCAAAACCCTGGTAAATGGGTACTCATCTGAGAATACTCGGTGAGAGCGTTCCAATGAGTACCAACAAGACAGGGTTTAGATGGTTTTCAAAAATGTTTGCGTTCTTGTACTTCCGGCGAAGGTAGCCTCAGCATTGGACGGGTTAAGTGATATGGAGTAAATGTAATGAACTCCTCCATGTTTCCCCGATGCATCTTGTTGGAAAATGTTTACTACAATGTTATTTGCAATGTTCATGTTACTGATGTGAGCAGTATTCACCAATTTCAAGATTATCATTTTATTCTCTACTTTTATTTTAGGCTACCAGCAGCGAAAACAAGCAAATCTAGAGAACACTACATTAGAATTACGAAAAGTGCCAAGAGAATTCAACAACATAGCAAAATTAAATGAACATTTTTCAAAGTTTGGAACAATAGTCAACCTTCAGGTAATCTATTTTCTATAATTTTTTATGGTCATTTACTTCTTTATTTTTTCTGCATGTTTTATTAAGTCCAGTCTTTGCATAGAAATTCTAACATTCTACATTACCTTCATTGATGATAACTAAGAAAATTCAAATCATTTATTTTGAAGATTCGTATTATTTAAAAGTTGATTTGTATAAAATGTTTGGTGGCATGCTCTCATCTACGATTGAATAAAAATTGAACTTTGAGGTCCTATGTGTAGAATAAGTTAGTCTGCAATTTTTTTCTGAAATAATAAGAGTTTAGTAGAAACAAGTAACGATGGCTTAAATTGAATTATAAAAATCTCTTTTAAATGTTATGCTAATTGTCATTTGGTCTACTCGCATGTTTGATATGACTTAACCCAGGGCGGCCAAAAGAGGCCTGATAATTTTGGAAATATTTTCCTTACAAAAGCATTTTTTTGAAAACATTTGAAGGAGAAATGTTGATCAGAGGATAAACAACAACTGTCTTTGAAATATTTTGCAAAGTTTTGATTTATTCCCAAGTTATTTCCAAAAGTATGAAAGTAGCAGACAATATTTCTAGAGGATCTCTTGAGTGTGAATGGGTTAGTATTTTTACTATGTATCCCCATGGTCCAGCTGGACAAGCAAGTTAATAAAAAACTTTTTCAAACTTGAAAAAAAATATCACTTGGATACTATGCTAATTGTCTTTTGTTGTTTTGTTTGTAGGTGTGTTTTAATGGAGACGTAGAAGCTGCTGTGATATCTTTCTTGACACATTCCCAGGCCAACTCGGCCTACAGGAGTAGTGAACCTGTCTTTAACAACAGATTTATCAAAGTATTCTGGCATCAAAAACAACAGGAGGTAAGTCAACATATATATATATTTATATATATATTATATATATATATATATATATATATATATATATATATATATATATATTAGGGTTGGGAATCGGTTGCAATTTCATGATCGATAATCGGTTACAGCCAACCGATCGATTATCGATCATAATCAGTTCACCGCACTTTTGCAGTAATTGGGTACTAGAGGTCTAGAGCCTAATGATAAGTGATAGTCTATGACAATTACTTGCTATTAGCACATACCTTCTCTTCGTTTTGAAGTGTTTTGGGGGCTTAGTTTCATAGCAAGAAAGCTGACAACATGTCTGTCTTTTAGTTCTATATTTTGCCACTAGGTGTCACCTTTTCCGATTATTATCGATTGCCAGTTTTGTAATCGATTAATCAGAATCAGAGAGGTAAACGATCGATTATCGATTATAATCGATGATCGTCCCAACACTAATATATATATATATATATATATTCTTTCATTCATTCAACCTACCCCTCTGGCTAGAGAGCTGAATGCAGTTTGAAGCTTTTATCATTAGATTTCAACCCTTACAGGGCCTGAAATTAACTTTTTGAGGAACTTGCCCTGCGGGCAAGTGCCATGAGGCTTTCACTTGCCGCGGCAGTAACTGAACAGTAACTGAACAAAAATACTTGTCCGGCGGTCAATATCACTTGTCCTGGACAACAGGACAGTGCTAAATGTCAAGCCCTGCCTTATACAGGTGAACTTGGATATGACAGACTCAATTGGACCAGGAAAATTGGTCGGTCATATGCAAAATCTGTCATATACATATGACAAATACTTGATATGCATGGGACTGGGACCAAGCATCTTGTCCGTCATAGACGAAAGTCTGTCTTACATTGGTCCATCATATCCAAGTTCACCTGTATACCAAACTACATTAACCCTTCCATTGTTGAGGTTACTTTTGTCCGAAGTACAGGGACGCAAAGATTTTTGAAAATTGTCTTAACCCTGTCATGTTGCTATTCATTGGAGTGTCCAACATTGATCGTTACACATTGTAATTTTAGTGATGATACTAGTATATGACTTGTGTGGAAAATAGATTACAGGTGAACTTGGATATGACGGACCACTGTACGACGGATGTTTGCATATGACGGACGATATGCATGGTCCCAGTCCGATGCATATCAAGTTTTTATCATATGTATACGACGGATTTTGCATATGACGGATCAATTTTCGTGGTCCCATTGAGTCTGTCAGATCCAAGTTCACCTGTATATGACTTGTGTGGAAAATATATTATAAAAAAAACACTTCTCTACCATTTTTCAGGGAGGTGCCAACCCTAGTCAGCCACCTATGCAAGAGAGGAAGTCCATGAACGAGAGGTTGGGAGCCATACCTGCTCCTGAAAAACTACAACTCAATAATATTAATAAGAATGCGGAATCAGAGGATAAGGTAAGTCAGCTGGTTCATGCATGCTCACAGCATTCAAAAACCGCCTGCTGTTTAGTTTGGCATAATGAATTTCTCATGAAAGTAATTTTTAGACAATATTTGAGGTAGAGATTTCAATCTAAACTCTGCATAGATAATTTCAAAGATATTGTTTTATTGCCGAGTGGTACTCGAAACTAAATTGGCTTCAGGTATTACTTTTCGAGGATACAGCCATGCTTCCTCAGAAATACCATATAAAAGGATAGCTAAGATTAAGTCATGAAACCTTGTTCTCAAAGCTGAAATTGCTACACCTCATGTCAGAACTTCCGTTCCCATAGGTCACTTATTAATGAACCTCTATTTCTGCATTCCCTCCCTTAATCCCATAAGTTTCTGCCTACAAAGGTTTTCTGTTTCTTTCAAAGCTCTAAGTGATACACCTCATGTCAGAAATTTAGTACCCCCCCCCCCCCCCCCCCCCCCTTTAATCCCATAGTTTTATATCTAAATTCTTACCTGCTCACATTGGAAGCTATCTCCAGGGCTTGCTCTGGTCACCCAAAAGGTAGGCTCTCATTTGGCAGTCTCTCCCTATGGAAGATCCTTGCGATGATCATAGCGGAGGGTCTACTAAATGTAGCCTCCAAAATTAAAAATAGACCGTGGTTTGTGTGATCCCCGCTAGGGGCCGCACTGATACCGGTCATGACGTCACGGTTGGCGCATGCGCCTTCATCCTCTTCTCTTTTGGGCGCCATTGCTCTGCCAATCGGTTTTTGAAAGCTCT
Organism: Maea johnstoni; assembly: GCA_963942565.1. Lineage (NCBI taxonomy): Eukaryota > Metazoa > Annelida > Polychaeta > Spionida > Magelonidae > Maea > Maea johnstoni. The sequence goes on from OZ012690.1 coordinate 14,717,571, forward strand.
CGGAAGTTTACGCTCGTTTATGCTATAAACTCGAGCCTACAGTACAGACGTACAAGCGAGTATAACAGTGAGACCATTATACATCGCTGGGACAGGTAACTTGTCGGTATCTCTGTGTTTTCCCTGTATTATTGTCTTGTTTCCATCTGACCTTCGACGATGTCGTCGGCCAGCGTGTATAGCGTCGGTCCCGCGGCGGGACGACCTTCTTCTCAGATTCGGTGTGGGGCTTCGCCCTGCCCGAATTTCACCACTCGCCCTGCTCCTGACGTACCCTGGATCGCACACGGGTGCTGCTCTCGGCACACCCGTTGTGACAGGAACCATACCTGCACTGTGTGCGAATCCTGGACGGAGGAGACCTGGGTGGGATTCGATTCTTGGATGACCAAGAGAATCCAACGGTCTGAGAGGGATGCGGCCTACCGCAAAACTAAAGCACGCAGAGAACGTTCTCGTTCTCCGCGCTCTGACAAACCTTCAGGTTTGCCATTAGAGCGTGGTCGAGCTAGGACTCGACGTACCGCACCTGCGGTAACTCCCGCAGCTGCGGGAAGTGCGGTAAATACCGCAATCGCGGGAGATGCGGTAAATACCGCAAATGCGGTAAATCCCGCAAATGCGGGAGATGCGGGAAATCCCGCAATCGCGGTAACATCTGCGGTAACCTCCGCAACTGCGGTGACTTCCGCAACCGCGGTGTCAGCCTCTTCTACCGCATCTACGGGGAAGAGATCTGGGGGAAAATCTCCCACTCCTGAACACAGGAGGAGATCTCCAAGGAAGGCCGTGCCTTCAACTCGTCTTCGTGACGAGTCACCCCCAACGAAGAAGTCCCGCGGGACTGCTGCTCCTAGCAGAAAAAAGGGGGGGGCCACAAAGAGTGGTGCCTCAGAGGGGTCTTCTGGCCCCACTACTAGGAGCAGCACCCGGAGGACTGCTTCGGCAGCTGCTGCTACATCTGCGGTGATCACCGCACCTGCGGTATCTCCCGCAGTAGCAGTATCTCCATCGGTTGGGCGTACTCCAACAAAGGCTGCCTTGAAGTCATATGACGCAGCCCAGGTGGGAGTCGCCTCGCCGATGAGAGACCCCTTGTTCCCCGAACTCAAAGCGGATCCACTGGGGGGTGACCCCTATGTGGACCTGTTCGGAGAGGACTCTGAAGGGGAGCACATTCCCTGTGGTCAGCAAGAAAACATGGAGAAATTGTTTGAGCTGGCAGGGCGTGTAGGTTCTCAGGGTCATGGCCTAGTGGAAGAGGACTTGTTTCCCCCCCCCCCATTCCTGACTCTGGCTAATCAGCCACAACCACAGCCGACACCGAATGTACCTCCGGTGTTCGACATAGCGACGTTAGTGGCGGCCCTGAAGGAGGCAAATCCTCCTCCTCCGCCTCAGCAGCCAGATATGACACAGTCAATCTTGGCGATCACTCAGTCGCTTGTGGCGATTTCTCAGAAGCTGGATAAACCAGCTGCCCCTGAGAAGAGACCAAGATCTCCCTCTTTGTCTCCATCGAGGTGCTCACCTCCTCCGTCCAAGAGACCTCACCGCCGTGAGGCCTCTCCCTCGCCTACCAGGACGAGGTCCGGCCGGTCGTCACCGGCATCTTTGTCTCCCGGTCAGTTCTCCGACCAATCGGATGATGAGGAAGACGATCACTTCGATGATCAAGTCGAGGAGGTCTTCGACCCCTGTGGTCTTCCGCCTGTAGAGGCGTGGTCTGAGCTCGATCGAGAGCTCTTGGGCGCAGCTTCCGACAAGCCTGCGGAACCTGTGGCTCCCCCTGAGGTGCCTCCGCCACTTCAGACAGCCGCGACGGCCTCCACGTCCACCGCTCCGGTGACGTCGGTCTACGCAAGGCTGGGTCCGCCTAGGGATGGGAGTGGAGATCACACGATCCCACCACACCCTGACCTTACTAGGTCGTGGCGCGAATCCTGGGAGGCGCAGGATTTTAAATTTTCTCGCCCTCTGGAGTTCGTACCCGTTCTCCATGCACTTGCGAAGGTGCTAAAGTTCTCCTCACCACCATCCGCTTCTCCTCCCCCGGAGGAGTCGGAGTTCAGTGTCTTTGCCACACCGACCTCACGTGCGGTGGAGGCACCAGCGCTATGGGCCCGTGACGGGGTCTCTAAGATAGCGTGTACTGTCGACGACAGACGGGTGGTGAAGTAGGCCGGGTCCTTCGGGGACTCTACCCTCGCGCGTTTCTTCCCTCTTGTCGAAGAGGACGAGACCTTGCTTAAGGTCCTCGAAGTGGACGCCGAGGTGACAGAGTACATGCGATCCACCTACAAGTTGGATTGGGATCCGGCGAAGCCCTTTGGACCGAAAGGACCACATCCGGTGACCAAAGAGGCGGAGAGATTCGCAAAGCAAGTCGAATCGACTTCATCTCTCCTCGCGCGCCTCTATATATTTGCAGCGAACTCAAGGGTTCATTTCTGCAACTATAGTAAGTAGAGAGAAAGAGCGCGCTGCTCTCCTCGCGGGGTTGACGCCACCACCTATGCCAGAATGTATGGTGGACGAGACACTGGCCGGGGCCGTGTCTCTGGCCAACTATTTAACCGCAGCTATAGGACGCATCTCCACACGCCAGAAGTTGGAGGCGGGGTTTGACCGTCGCATCCGATTCTTATCGGCAGCTCTGGCGGAGAACAAGAAAGTCGTGCCCACGATGGCCAGACTGCGTCTCAGAGAGCTTCCCCTGACAAAGGGTCTCATGTTTGCGGGCCAATGGACCCAAACAGTAGAGTCGACCACCAAGACCCAACTCTTGAGTGTGTCACAGGCTCAGTTAGCCCGTGACCAGCCCTCGACCTCGAAGCAATCGGGGGATCGTTTTCGGATCCCCTTCAAAAAAGGCAGAGGCTCGGGCGGCAAGCACAACAAGAAGGGTAAAAAAGGTGGTGGAGGCTCGAACTCCTCCTCGTCCGAAGGCGGTGGAGGTAGAGGTGCCGGTAGAGGCCGTGGTAGGGGTCGAGGTGGAGGCGCCAAAAAAGACACTTACTCCACCTATAACACCCCAAAACCAGCCCCCAAAGCTGATGCAGAATGATCAGCTTTGTCCGGTGGGGGGGCGATTAAGAGCGTTCGCCCACCTGTGGCCCCTGATTACGTCGGACCAGTTTGTACTGCAGACTGTAACCAAGGGCTACAGGATAGAGTTCACGGGGAACCCCCCAAGAACAAAGGAGCCCCGCTGCACCCCGATTCCTCGGAATCAGGCGCGACGTCAGGACCTCGAACGAGGCCTGGAGTCCATGCTCGAGAAACGGGCGATCAGGGAGATTCCCTTCCACGCGGACATACCGGGGTTTTACTCCCCTATCTTTCTGGTGGCCAAAGAGTCGGGCGGTTGGCGCCCGATTCTCAATTTAAAGGCGTTCAACAAATTCGTAAAGCCCCTATCCTTTCGGATGGAGACGCTACGAACAGTGATGGACTGCCTGGGAGAGGCCCACCAGCAGAGGCTAAAGACCTCAGAGCATTTGAGGGACTCCTCAATGTCAGAGACGTGGGCAGTCTCTATAGACTTAAGAGACGCCTACTTTCACGTCCCCGTAGCTCCCGAACACACACGGTTCCTCCGCTTTGCCTACGATGGCAGGGCGTACGTATTCCTGGTGCTCCCGTTCGGGCTTTCAACAGCACCTCGGGTGTTCACGAGGATTGTGCGAACCATCGAGGCGTTCCTCAAGATACAGGGTGTAGACATGCACCAGTATCTAGACGACTGGCTTCTGAAGAACCAGTCAAGGTCGCTTGTGGAACGTCAACGCGACCTCACACTGTTCTGGGTGACAAAACTGGGCTTCCTCGTAAACGAAGGAAAGTCCCAGTTGATACCCACACAGTTCCCAGCATTCCTGGGATCGACCCTCGACCTCATCAATATGCTCGTTTTCCCGAGCGAGAAGAGGGTCATCAGAGCGTCGCGACTGGCATCCTCGCTCCTAGCACGGAGCCCTCAGCCAGCGAAAACTTGGCAGAAGCTCTTAGGACATCTGTCCAGTCTGCGCGAGTTAGTCCCCATGGCGGTGACACATACTCGTCTGATCCAACTTATGCTCCACAGTCAGTGGACGCAAGTCTCGGACAGCCCATATCTCCGGATATACCCCGACCACGAATCGCTCAGAGAGCTGGAGTGGTGGGCATCGCGGGCCAACCTGACGGTGGGCCGGCCGTTTCTCAGGCCAGATCCGACTATGACGATAGTCACGGATGCCTCGATGGAGGGCTGGGGAGGTCACCTAGGAGACTGGGTGATCTCAGGTCAGTGGCCGCGGGCTTGGGCCAAGCACCACATCAACTGGCTCGAACTGCAGGCAGTATGGCTGACTCTGCAGCATTTTCTGCCTCAGGTACGGGACACTGCTGTGGATGTCCTTACGGACAATACCACTACAGTGGCCTACATCAACAAGGAGGGTGGAACTCAGTCCCCCACCTTGTGCTACCTGGCACTGGACCTGTGGGCCTGGTGCAGGCAACACGGGATCTACCTGGTTGCCAACCACATATCGGGAGTCAGGAACGTCCTGGCGGACGCCCTGTCCAGGGGGAAACACAACCACCCCACGGAGTGGTCCCTCCACAAGACAGTGGTTCGGCTCATATTCGAGCATTGGCCGACTCCCCATGTGGATCTCTTCGCGTCAGAGAAGAACCACAAACTTCCAGTGTTCTTCTCAGTGCGCCCCTCTCAGACGTCGAGCGGAATAAACGCTCTGACGCAGAATTGGGAGAGTCTGTACGGGTACGCGTACCCGCCGACCAACCTCATCCCGAGGGTATTGAGGAAACTGAGGCTGCAGTGGTCAGCCCGGATCCTCCTAGTAGCCCCGTTCTGGCCCAGCCAGCCGTGGTTCCGTCAGCTGACCAGCATGCTGACAGACCTTCCGCGAGTGATCACACCCAAGGACAACCTCCTGAAGAACTCGGTCACGGGGATGTTTTACCCCAAACCGGACAGAATGAGACTGGCTGTATGGCCGCTGTCCGCAAATCCTTCGTTGACCGAGGCTTTTCGCAGGGAGTTGCAGAGTCGGCAGCCAGGGCCAGGCGAGAATCAACTTGCCGGCTTTATGATTCCCGTCTTCTCCACTACCGACGATGGTGTGTGGAGCGAGGTGTGGGTCCCGCTGAGGCCCCTGTAGCGGAAGTCGCGGAATTCCTGAATGGCCTGCGGACGGTGAAGCATAAGGGGAAGCCCTTAGCTCCGTCAACCATTGCAGGATACAAATCTGCTATCGCAGCCATTCATAGAGGTTTTCCGGATGGGACAACTGTGTCGTCCAACACGGATTTGTCGACCCTTATTAAGGGTTTTTTTGTGGTTTCCGCCAGACCAAGGACGCTCAATGAGACTTGGGATCTCCCGACGGTACTCAAGTACCTAGCGGGCCCTCCCTTTGAGCCGATTCACACGGCACCATTGAGGTCGGTGGCGGTCAAGACAGCTTTCCTACTGCAGCTGGCTTCGGCCAGGCGAGGAAGCTGGGTCCATTCCTGCAGGATAGACGCATGTCATCTGCGGTGGGAAAATGGAGGAGTCCGTCTTCTCCCATCCCTCCTATTGGACAAAAACCAGTCGGTCTCGTTTACTCCTAGTGAGGTGTTTCTCCTCAGCCTGAAGGAGTTCTCGCCAGACGACAAAGTACATTGCCCTGTCCGGGCCCTGAAATGGTACTTGGAATTAACCAAGCCCTTGCGAGGGGATGAAAAAGCCCTTTTCATTCGGTCAAGGGAGCCTTATACTAAGGCTACCAAGAGTACAGTCGCTGGTTGGGTCAAAGAGGCCATAGCGGGGGCGTTCTCGCACCTTCCTAAGGAACGGAGGCAACGCATGGGCATTAGAGCCCACGACACCAGAGGGGTCGCAACTACTTGGGCTACAATGGCCGGAGTGCCATTTGAAGCTATTATGGATGCCGCAGCCTGGAGCCGGCCGCAAACTTTTGCGCAGTTCTATCTTAAAGATCTTCCTGCAACAAAAGGCAGGTTTAGTAGAGCAGTGCTGGTCACGGCTGGCACAGCTTCTAGGAAATAGAACTGATCCTTCCACAGCTTTTCTTGGCGGTGGTACTCTGCTTCCAATGTGAGCAGGTAAGAATTTAGATATAAAACAGGAAATTAGAAGTAATTTCTTTTTGGAGTTTGTAAGTGGAACTTTCAAACTCCTTTGGGACGGCCCACGTTTTTTGGGACTAATTGTGTCTAAGGTGGATCTTGACGAATTTTGTGTGCGAATGTTCTAAGCCGTCGTCTTTTTCATTTATGTGTGTGCTTTTTTTTATGTGACCTTATATATTTTTCGTTGTAAATTTTCACTTTTTATTTATATTTGTCTTCTTTTGAATGTTTTTTTTGACTTTGTTCCTCTGGATGTTTTTTTCACGACGTATTTTAAAGCTTGCATCTAACGTGTTTGGGACCAGTTGGTGCTGCCATCTATCATCTGGTTTTGAGTTTAAATTGTTTGCTTTTGCGTGATCGTTCGTATGCTTCCTTGTATGTGTTGGGAATGGTAGCTGTTGCTGCCATCTATTGTCTGTAGTGGGAATTATAATTATCGTGGTGCGTGATTGTAGTTTGGTAGTCGTTGCTCGTTTGTTTTTAGTTTTGTGTCCTGGTTTGTTGTGCGTCTATAGTGCGGGAGTTTTAGTTTTTGTTATATTTTTTGTTTGATTGGTGTTTTATTTTGTTTTTAAGTCTATTTTTTGGAAACTATTTTCGTTGCGCATGGTTGTGATGGGGCCGTAGCGGTACCGCTCGCTCCTTTTCGCTGGTCGTCTCCAAAGCCAATCAGCGTCCAGTGTGCTAATTTTATGCCCATTACCGTTAGGTAGAGGGCCATTACCTATTCATATACCTGGCAACTTTGAATGGGCAAAACTCGGTTATTGCGCAGCTATGACCGCTTTAAAGTGTCTTACCTTACTAATTTTGTTGTGAATAACAAGGTTATCGTATTTTTTATAACTATATGTGGTTATAGTCGCTGTTTCACGTGTGCGACTTTCGTGATCATCGCTCGCTCTTCGCATCGTCCGTATACGTCATCAAATCACGTGTCGCGCTTCGCGGAATACCATGTGGTCGTTATTGGGATTCCCCCTCGTGGGGCATCCCCCATTCCACCTCGAGGGGGAATCCCAATAACGACCACATGGTATTCCGCGAAGCACGCACGTGATTTGATGACGTATACGGACGATACGTACTGCGATGATCACGAAAGTCGCACACGTAAATCAGCGACTATAACCACATATAGTTATAAAAAAGACGATAACTTTGTTTTTCACAATAATATTAGTACGGTAAAACACCTTAAAACGTTCCTAGCTTGCCCATTCAAGCGCGGTTAGCTACCGGGCTTATCGGGAATTTCCAACGTGGGGCATCCCCCATGTGTTTAGATCCGCCATTTTGAAAACGGCAGATTTTGCGGTCTCCTCTCTGCACTTCACACGATCCAAATAAATACTTCCCGTGGTTGGATCGTAATGAATAAAACATTTCCTGAAAGCCAAGACACATATCTATCTACCAATGTCAATTTTATATTTGTTTATTTGGCGATTAATATAATAGAGTCATGATTCGAAATAGGTGCATTGCTTACGGCCAACGGATTTCGAAATCGAATTTGCCGTAAATACTAAACAGTGCCTGACAACTGGTGTTGGAGTGTGTTGACCATCATGTTTGAAGCCTTCGAAAAAGGCTATAACTGATGGTACAACACAAAATAAAGACACCATAAGGAGGACAACAAAGTAGGCAATCAATATATGTTTTTATTTTTATTTCTATTGTAGATTTTTACTGCTCTGGGAATTTTAGCTCTGTGTTGTTGCGCCTGAAAGTTGGCGAACTTGGGAGTGACAAAATGGCGGCCACAAATCTACACTTGCTTTTTATGTTCAATCGTTGATTTGTGGTGCAAAACATGATCGTTTCTAAATAAAAATTACATGTATCGATTGAGGAGTTTTCAATTATATTAGATATCAATGTTTTACAATTAATATTTTCTATTTTCATTTGTTTATAGCGCTCTAACTTTGAGGTAGTTGATCTTTTGGAATTCCTTTTGAAGCGCTTTCAGAATTCGTTTCTGGCCAAGACTTATTTGCATTCCCTTTGCTTTAGGATTGCTCATGATAAATTAAAACAAGTAAACACACATTCTGGCCAAGACTTATTTGCATTCCCTTTGCTTTAGGATTGCTCATGATAAATTAAAACAAGGAAACACACACTAATTTTCATATTATATATCAGTTTTTAATAAGCATTCTAAATGTACCATTTTCGAAAAGAAATACTTATGTGCAACTTGAGTATTTCAGGCTAAAGTAGGGCTAATGCATTTTAAATACCTGATTTTTCATTTATTTTAAATCAAAATCAGCATGCTCTCTGCAAAACCTTAGGTTTACACTGATCAGACATAATATATTCTAAAAGTAATATCTACAAAAAAAACATAATTAAAAAGAACAAGAACAGTAGTTTCAGGCAGTATTTTTTATTTCAGATTTTTTGTATGATATTTTGCCTTTTTTGGCTGGAGGGAGTTGCAACCCCCTGACAGCGCAACAGCAGTGCAACATAATTTGTTGCAAAAAAAACAATCCAGTTTGAGCAGAGAAATACATCCCCTTGAACCGCAACGCCATAGGCACAGCATGCTAGCACCTAGGGTATGTGTGCCGCGGGTTACGCGGTGTAGCCTTGGTCACGTGATCTGATCTGTGCAATTAGCATGCAGCATCCTTTCTAGGTCAGATAGTTGCCAAGGAGATGGGAGGCAGCGACATTTTATGATGCATGCAGAGTGCCCGATCCCGGTCTACTCATCTCAGGTTTGAGGGACAAGCCCCCGTCTGGCAATTCAGCGTGTTAAGGGTTAATGGCGATTGCCATGTTACATACAATGACATTATTACATTCTAAGAGTTCATTTTTTGCCTGAAAAGTCTATTTGCACATTTATGATATTCTGGGTGCTGGCGAGATACTGCGTTTTGAGAAACCCAGATTACGAACTCCCCCTTTCTTTACAATAATTCCAGTCATTTTTCAGGTGTTCTGCATCATTCTGTAATGGCCAAATTAGCCACCAGTAGTATAAGGGTCAAACCTTTTATTATTTTTCATAGGTGATCGGACAAGTCTGTAAATGTCATCCTGCAAGAGCAACATCATAATGCAAATAAAGAACATGGGAGGACGATTTTCGGAGCAAGAAAACAACTTCTATTCAAAAATGTTTCTGTTTTTTCTTTATTTATCGACATAGTATTTACATCTGTGTCAGATCACCAGGTGTTTCTGGAGACGACTTGGTAAAAAGCAGAGATTCATTATTCTATCAGTTCAACGTGGCTGTTATATATAACATAACATCACTGAACGACCGACTCAAGTTCTCTAAAGTAGTGGTGGTAGTCAGTTTAAGTTTTGGAGAATCTTCTCTCCAAGATAAAGAGCTAAATTTCCTTTAAATGACATTGACATCAGGCCTCGAAATTAGCTGGAGCCAGAAGCTCCCTTGAATTCTCCTTCAGCTCCCTCAAATTTCTACAGGGAGCCCAAAGATGAACTGTTCTCTATACACAACTTTAACCCTACTAAAGATACTTTCGTCCAAAACTCAAGGATGCAAAGATTTTAAGACCTGTCATGTAGGTAGCTCTCATGTGTTCTTAAATTCAAATTTCTTTAACGTTTTTATCGAAGCGATGTATAGTGAGCAGGTGCTCTGTGCCTTTTCATATTTGTATCTGTGTTTGATGCTTATATGATTATGACTTATGGTTCCTGTGTGGTGAGTCGCTAGCCTCGTTGAACGGTAACCAAACACAATACAGTTATCGATCACATTCACACTAACATAAAGGATTACAAATCTGTTAGCGTCCTAAAAACCTACTATTCGGACCATGACCAAATATTTATACAAGTGTGATAATATATAACTAACACAAAACTAGTTCATGAATCAAGAAAAATAAATGAGGGCAAACTACTAGGCAGGCAAAATATTAAACATAATCCTAAATACTACCAAAAAACCACCACAAAAAAAACAAATTAAAACGTTTTACGATTTACCAAAATTTAAAAACAAAGCTACTAAAAATTAAAAATGACGAAAAATTAAAAGATTAAGGAAAAAGACAAACTCATAACGCCATTGGCGTTTCTCTTGTTTATAATAAATACTTACCTGCGATCATTGCCCACCCTTCTGTATCCTCCCCTAGAATCCGTTCTTCCATGATGGTATTTAACGCCAAAAATGAGAAGAGGATGAAGGCGCATGCGCCAACCGTGACGTCATGACCGGTATCAGTGCGGCCCCTAGCGGGGATCACACAAACCACGGTCTATTTTTAATTTTGGAGGCTACATTTAGTAGACCCTCCGCTATGATCATCGCAAGGATCTTCCATAGGGAGAGACTGCCAAATGAGAGCCTACCTTTTGGGTGACCAGAGCAAGCCCTGGAGATAGCTTCCAATGATCGCAGGTAAGTATTTATTATAAAAAAGAAATTACTTCTAATTTCCTGATTTCTGCCTAACAAGTTATACACCACATGTTGTAAATTTCGTTCCAATTGCTCACTTATTAAGGATTTTCTGCACAACCCCACCTTCTTAAACCCATAGTTTTCTGCCTAACAAGTGTTACACCATATGTTAATTATGTTCCCATTGCTCACTTATTGAGGAGCATTTCTTTGCCCCCTCCCTCAATCCATAAGTTTTTGCCTAATAAGTGATAAATTTCGTTACCCTGGCTCGCTTATTAAGGAACCTCTAGTTCTACATCCCCCTCCGCCCCCCCCCCCCCCCCCCCTCTTAATCCCATAACTTTCTGCCTAACAAGTGTTACACCATATGTAAATTTCGTTACCATAGCTCACTTATTCAGGAGCATTTTTGCGCCCCCTCCCTTAATCCATAAGTTCCTGCCTAACATGTGATAAATTTCGTTACCCTGGCTCGCTTATTAAGGAACCTCTAGTTCTACAACCCCCTCCGCCCCTCCCCCCCTCTTAATCCCATAACTTTCTGCCTAACAAGTGTTACACCATTTGTAAATTTCGTTCCCATAGCTCACTTATGCAGGAGCATTTTTGCGCCCCCTCCCTTAATCCATAAGTTCCTGCCTAACATGTGATAAATTTCGTTATTAAGGAACCTCTAGTTCTACACTCCCACTGCCCTCAATAGCATAAGTTTCTGCCTAACAAGATGTCTACATTTCTTTCAGGCTGCCATAGTTTACTCACCGACTGGGAATCTCACCCGGACAGTGTTTAACGCTGCTGCGATGAAGAGTAAATCTATGGCAGCTTTCAAATCTCACCAATTAAATGATCAGGCTGCCGCCGCAGAGCACGATATGCTGCGCAAGAAGCAGGAGGAGCGGAAAAAAGACGTCATGAAGAAAAAGCTAGAAATACAAAGACAAAAGCAGACCTTGCTCCAGAAACAAATCAATCAACAAAAGGTAAGTCATACTTCAGGATCTTTTTCAGAATTTAGAAATTGGGTGCCCAAAATTGGGTAATGTAAATAAAATTGAACATCTAGGTGAAGCTTTGAAGAAAAAGCTAGAAATACAAAAACAGAAGCAGACCTTGCTACAGAAACAAATCAATCAACAGAAGGTAAGTCACAGGCCACAACGCTAACTCAAAGAGTGACTGTAGGCCCGTAGGACCAGTAACACCTACGATTTACTGGTCCTGTACAATATTTACTGGTCCTACAAGTTATATATGTATTGTTTTTGCATTCTGGTTGAGTTGTAAGTTTCACGTTCGACATGAGGCAAATATTATGATAATACTTAAATAATTAATATAACCTGAAACTACCGTTTTGATCTTTTTGAAAAAGTTAACTGACCCTGTAGGACTGTTTATACTGTCCAGAAGCAGTTTTTGGGAATTTTTACCTGCCTGGGGCCAGCGGTACACTGTTAGCGAGCCCTCAGTCCAACTTCAGGGTCTTAGTCAGGATTTAGAAAACAGGTGCCCAAAATTGGCAATTGTAAATATTTTTTGGCATTCTCTTTTCAATAGAGACTACAATTTACTCTGATTACAACCATAAACGTGTATTAGTTTGCTTATTTTTCAGAGTTCCTTAATGTAATCAATGAAAATAGAATAAAATGTAATAAGATATTATATGATATGTCTTGTTTTGAATTTGGTGCTATTTAATATCTTTCTGTTTTGCAGGTTTTAATTCAAAAATTGGAAAAGGCAAAGAATCCTGAAGAAAAAGCTCTTATAATGAAGGTAATGATCTTCTCAGTATTCAGTTGTTATCTCCTTATTGAATCTTCTTGATGTTTAAGTTATACATATATTGCATTGGCACCACATTGAAAACCTTCTGGGCTGTTTCTGTGTGGATCTAAGGTACAGTATTGTTACAGAGAGAAACTTAACTTGTGTATCTGTATCAACTATTTTGACTTTATCATTGCACTGTTTTCTATGTAATGAGATTCCATTCATGAAAGGTTAATTTCATCTGCATCAGTTTCTGATGCCATTCATTCTAATGACTGTGAGGTATGATTCATATTATTTCATTTTGCAAAAATTTTCATTTAGTCAAATACTTAAGTTTTATACTTCTAATACCATTAATACTTTTAATATTTGATGATATCATTCATTTCCAATACATCCTGAAATGCTAATTGAATGACACAACTCACTACATCTTGCAGCTAACAAATAGAATTAGATTGACCTGAGAAACCAAAAATTGAGGGACACTATACAATATATACTTCTTTCCTGCAGACTGTGAAAATGATGGCTGACCGAATAGATACACTAAAAAAGGAGCTAACAGCAAAGGCCACAAATGCACCCAAGTCCACCAAACCTGTTGACAAACAGAGGATAGAAGTGGTAGGTAGAATCTTAGGCCAAGATGTTTCATAGTTAATTTTCAGACAGCAGTATTGCATCAATCATCTGGTATATCAATTCTCTATATTGACATAACATTACTAATATTGATTTGAGATCAAGATACTTGCATATGTTCTAGACCATTATACACTCCAGAAGTTTATTGGCTTATATATTAGAGTGACTAGTAGGGATAGGTACCGGTACTTAATACTGATATCAAATGGGATAAAGTATTGTATTGAAAAAGTTAAATATAGTATTGTCTCATTAAGATTTTAAGTATCTATAAAATTAATTTAATTGCTACCAGTACATCTCCCTACGGATGCAGGTTGCTATTTATTAGTGAAATTAGCTATCTAGGAGGCAGGCAGTATCGTTAAAAGTATTGTTAAGGTATCGTATCGTTAAAGAAAAATTGTATCGAATCACAACAATTTTAACCCTTATGCTGCTTGGTGGCCAATTTGGCCAATACAGAATGATGCGAAAAACCTGAAAAATGACTGAAACCCTGGCATATGGATACTCATCTGAGAGTACTCAGAGAGAGCTATCCAATGAATACCAACATGACAGGGTTTAGATGGTTTTCAAAAATCTTTGCGTCCTTGCGCGTTGGACGAAAGGAGCCTCAGCATTGGAAGCGAAGAGGTATTGTATTGTTAAGGAAAGATTTATGGAATCACAAAAAATTAAAGGTGCCAATCCCTAGTGAATGGGTTAAAATATGGATACTTACTGCTGTTTGTAGACACAGAAAGAACTCCTGGATGCTGAGCTGGAGCTGATGACAAAACCAAGCACAGCAGCTGAACACAAAGATCTTAGACTCAAAGTCCTGGAACTACAGAGAGAGGTAAGGGAACCCTATCTAACTTCACCATTTGTTGCTGAGGGGAATTTTGAACTATGGCTGATTTAATTATCTTAGACCTTTTTAGGATGCTTTACTGTTGAATGTTTGGATCTGTATTGATTGAAAGGTTTAAAATACACAGGAAAATTACCATTCACCATCTGTATTTACTGCAGGGAAATGTGTTATTGTATCTCTTATGCTGCTGGTGGCTAATTTTGCCAACACAATATGATGCACAAAAGCTGAAAAGCGAGGGAAACCCTTGTTATATGGGTACTCATCTGAGAGTGCTCAGCGAGAGCTATCCACTGAATACCAACATGACAGGGTTTAGATGGTTTTTAGAAAATCTTTGTGCTTTGAACGAAAGTAGCCTTGTCATTGAAAGGGATATAATAATAATAATAATAATTGGAATTTTTATAGCGTAATTTCCATTCATTAAATGTTCAAAAGCGCTGCACATTGTCATAGTTTGAGTCATAGTCAACAACGCCTCAATGGGCGAGCCTGAAAAGGTGTGTTTTGAGACACTTCTTGAAGGCCTGACACGATGTAGAATCCTTCAGGTGTTGTGGTAGCGCATTCCATAATCTCGGTGCACTAATGGAGAAAGCGCGATCTCCAAATTTGAGTCTAGTCCGAGGCTCATCCAGAAGGCCCTTAGCTTCTGATCGTAGATGGCGTCTGGGTTTATAAGGCACGAGCAGCTCCTTGATGTACTTAGGTGCAAGTCCGTTTTAGCGCCTTGTATACCAGCAGTAGGACCTTAAATTGGATGCGGAATTTGATTGGTAGCCAGTGAAGCTTGATGAGAACAGGTGTGATATGTTCATACTTCCTGGTTCTCGATACTATCCTTGCTGCACTGTTTTGTAGTCGCTGCAGCTTTGCAATCAAATCCTGTTGTATTCCAATTAGGAGAGCATTGCAGTAATCCAAACGAGACATCACCAGTGATTGCAGAACTGTTTTTGTGGCATCTTCTGTTAGCACACGTCTCGCTTTTCCAATATTTCTCAGGTGAAAGCTAGATTTTTTGACAACACTTTTGACATGGGGTGCCATGATCAGTTGAGAGTCAAACATAGCTCCCAGATTCCGCACAGGCTCAGATGCAACAGACACATCAGTCCCCGCTAAAGAGAGTGTCTTAATGTTCAGTTCAGCTAGGTGTTTCTTAGAGCCGAATAGAATGATTTCAGTCTTGTCATTGTCAATTATAAAATCATTTACGCCTATTTTCTGTACATTTTTGACTAGTGGTACTGGCTTGTCACAATTAAGCCAAAGATGGCAGAAAAAGTGACTACTGAGCAGAAAAGGTGACAATAGGGAAGTTATTGATTTGATACTTTAGACCAGAGGCCCATTAACCCTTGTGCTGCTGGTGGCTAATTTGGTGAATACAAAATAATGCAAAAAAGCTGGAAAACAAACGAAACCCTGGCAAACGGGTACTCATCTGATAGTACTCATTAAGAGCTTTCCTATGCATACAAACATGGCAGGGTTTAAAAGATTTTCAAAATTTTCTGTGTTCTTGTGTCTTTGACAAAAGTAGCCTCAGCATCGGGTTAATATGTGGAAATCTCATTCCTTAGCAATTTCCTGTGTAGGAAGCACTATTATCTGTTATTATGATTTATTTCGAAATGTTTATTTCTTTGCTTTGCAGAAGCTATTCAGGATAAAGTTTGTAAGATTCTTAGGAAAAACAAGCCATGTCTCTCTCAAATTAATTTGAGTTTATCAGTGATTTGGCTCTTTTATTTACAGCACAATTTCAGAATGTGGGTTATGACATAGGGCTATCCATTTATCTCTACATTTGTTTCTCACAGCAATCATAACATTTTAGTTTCGGTTGAAAGAAAAACTCCCATCACAAATATGATATCAATGTTTTAGTTTGCACTTTTCAAATAGGATTTCTGTTCATCTCATATTTCCTCATTTTAAGCAAGAACATAAAGCACCACACACATTTTCAGATCTGCTTCATTCCCATTTCATATTTATTTTTGCCATTGTGACCGAAAAGAATACCTTTTCTCAATTTGTTTTGTATGTGTTAGTACTGGATACCTCTTTTTGTTCTTGAGTTGTTATTTTTTTATTAAAACTCTGAGAATTGCATTAGAAAAGGAAATCAAAGAACTTCCTTTAACTTGCTGGTTTCAAAATATGTCAATGAAAATCAATGTAACCACAATGGAATATCACCTTAAAAACAATGGGTCTATTGTCTTGCAGACTACATCACTAGGTATTTTGAAATGGTGGGGCTGGCCAGGGGCTAACCTTGCTTCTTTATTACTTCTATAATTTCAACCGTTTCATACATGCTCATGCCTCACCACAATGGAATATTACCTTAAACATACTAGCTCTTGCTTTGCAGGCTGCAGCACTAGACATTCTGAAGAATGGTGGTAGTGCCTTGGTTCTTTATAATTTCTAAAACCTCTACCCTTGCAACATGCTTCACCACAATGGAATATAACCCTAAACACAATGGCTCTATTGTCTTTCAGGCTGCATCACTAGGTCTTCTTGACACCACTGGTGGGCGTGGCCGGGGGCGTGGCAGTCGAGGAGGAAGAGGTGGCTGGAGAGGAAGGGGGCGTGGCCGGGGGAGGGGCATGCCCTTCCATGCCCCGCCCTCAACAAGGGTGGTTGATAGACGACCCAAGAAATTATCAGTCACAGGATTTTTATTGGAAGATAAGGAAGAATTATTATTACACTTTGCGGTAAGTACTACATTCAACATGTCTATTCCAATATGGATATTTTAAATGTCGATGGTTATAAGTTCACATAGTAAAAATATTTACTGTAGAACACGAAATTCACGCGTGTCCCAAGTATAGCGAATTTGGGAGTTTTGCGTCATAGCGTATCTTTATATTAGCGTCTCTGTACCGTAGCAGCCGCCGCTGACAGCGCCATCTGTCGCAAAAAAGATGAAGTAATTTAAGCAGAGAATGCTTGCTGATCGGCAGTTTGATTGAGCATTCTCTCAAAAGAGGGCGCCCGTAATTACATCATTTGGCGGAGTCCAGGTTGACAGAAGCCATACGACTGAGCTCTTGATCTAATGCTGCCAGAGTGAAGCAACCAGATGGACTTTCTAAATTTAGCATTTGTTTGTGTGTAAACAGGGCCGCCGGAACAATAGCTGGGCACCTATCCTTCTGGTTGCTATGTGCAACACTCACTCAGTATTCTGGCTTCTGTCAACCTGGACTGTGGCTTTTAAATACTAGTACTGTAACTTTTAACATCATTTAAAGCTAGATTTTAAACATTTTTATCAAAATGCTTGCCTGGCTGAAAGGAGCAAAGCCTACCAAGGAGAGATATTAATTGTGCAGACCGCTCAGTGCCATTTGTTGTTGTTTTTTTATTTCAAAATGGAATGTTTATTAATGGAATCATGAGCTAGTCCACAAGCCCAGAAACCGATTTTGAAAAAGGGTTTCAGCAGGGCTACGTATCTTCTATTAGATTTACTAGTGGCGCTATATAGCGGCCATCACTAAAACGAAAATAGCGGCTGCACAAGAAGAATTGACGTCAGCGCCACCAGTGGCTAAAAAAAAAAGACAAACTACAGCGTTTTTATATATAGCGAAGCGGCACCAGACGCTAAGTACGCTATATATAAACACACGCGGAAATTTCGTGTTCTACAGTATTATGGAACTCTCCTAGCCTCTTTAAGAGATTCTTGAATGAATGTATACTCCTTCTGAAGACACATATTTGATCAATAAACAGTTAGGCATTATTTACTATATTTCATTCGATTAAAACTGCTATATTGCCATATTTTGTGGTTTGCAGTAATTTTAGTGGACATGAGAAGAGATAGAATATTTGAGGTTTTACCCCTAAAATTATGTTTGGCCTCTCGAAAACCTCTTTCTTTTTTGTGTATGTTTGTTGTTTGTCTCTTCTTGTTTCAGGACTCTCCACTAAGGAATACATCATATTTCTACCAAATAAGTTAAAGCTTTATTTTAATAACACGGTATTACAGAATGTTATTCCAAATACTTTGAGTACGGTTTTGTATCAGAAATTATTCTTTGCAATGCAATTTCACTTCAAGAAAGAGTTCATAGGGATTATAAGTTTCTCCTGAAATCTTTTTCTAGATCTTTGATATTATCTTGGGAATTTTGAATCATTTAACAAAAGATTTGAAAGAGAGTTTTTGGCTATGTTCTGATTAATATTTCTCCTTTAAGTATTTTCCC
This sequence comes from Maea johnstoni, assembly GCA_963942565.1. Classification (NCBI taxonomy): domain Eukaryota; kingdom Metazoa; phylum Annelida; class Polychaeta; order Spionida; family Magelonidae; genus Maea; species Maea johnstoni. The sequence goes on from OZ012690.1 coordinate 14,735,680, forward strand.
AACAAGTATTTTCCTGAAAGATTGTACCTAATTTGTCAGGTTGTTTTTGACCGCTTTTAGCATTAACACGATAGCAAGTAGGGTGTCTGAGAATCAATTGGATACCAAACCCCTTAAAGATCATACCCTTATGTTTTGGTCAAGACTTCTGGAATATATCCAGTTTAGGCTAATGATATACATGTATTTCAGATATGAATTACTATGTTAATAACCTTATTTCAGCATTAGATCATACCTTTATGTTGTGGTCAGGAATTTTGGAATATCTCAGGTTTTAGCTAATAATTTATTTCATCTGTCCTCACTTATGAAAATATCCTTCTTATTTCAGCATTACGGCCAAGTCGAAGACGTTGAGTTTGATGATGCTATACCCGCTGCTGTGGTCAACATGAAAACAAGGGGAGGTGCAGAACAGGTAGGAATCTAATATAAGGCTTTGTTGTGGTATTCTGTTATAGCATTTTTCTCATTTTAGCCAAGGCAAATTAGAAATGGATACCCATGTTGACTCTTTCCCAAGTCCGGGGGCGTGTGTGTCCAAGGGTTGCATTGTAATAAAAACAATCCTCTACATTATCTTCTTTCTGATCCTCCAGCTTGCAACACGAGGTCGTAACTTCAAGGAGCACTCTCTGACCATGGCCTGGCACCAGCTGACCGCACCCTCGGTGGCCGTCGTGGTGGAGGAAGAGGATGAGGATGAGGATGATGGGTTAACCCTTGAGGTGCCGGATACTTCCAATGACAACGCACCCGATGATGATGTGAGTAATGATATACTTTTAAGTTTAACCCTTATTTAACCAGTGAAAAAATGATGCAAAAAAAACAGAAAATGGCTGAAACCCTGGCACATGGGTACTCATCTGAGAGTACTCAGTGAGAGCTATCCATTGAATACCAACATGACAGGGTTTAGATGGTTTTCAAAAATCTTTGCATCCTTGTGCTTCGGACGAAAGTAGCCTCAGGATTGGAAGGGTTTTTGATAAGAGTTATTGGTGAAGGCCTTTCCACCTGTAATGTTCAAAAGTTCATTACCGAAATAGTTTAAGTACAGATGTAAATAGTCCAGCACTCCAGATAGTCAATGAAACTTTCCCTGATATAGCAATGTTTACCTTTGGATTATAAAAGTTTGCACTTTTAGGCGGTCTTGGAGCTCAATCTAAAGGTGAGGAGCATAAGTACTAAATCATGCTCTCTTTATCATCACAGGTTAATATGTGGTATTTCGATAGCGTTTTTATTAGATCAAAGTAAATAAGAATCTCACATATGATTAAACATGTAAAGAAATGCCATTCATATTATGACTCCTAAATGGTCTTTGATGACAGGTCGAAATTTCAAAGTTGTACAAGGAAGTAGTCCTAAAGACTTAAAAATCATTCATATTTGTAGTATTTTCAAGATATTATCACCAAAAAGATAAACATTTAAAGTTGATATCAGTCAATATCAATTTTATTATTACCTTTCATCGACAGTTTGACCATAACATGATCATGCCATCTAGTGGCAAGAAACAAAACTTTTATTTATGCCTGCATTCATTTGTTTGTAGATTGATCAAGCGGAGGAGGATGCGTTATTACAGGGAGATGACGAGGAGGAGGAGGAAGAGGATGATGAGGAGACACGCTCATGGAGAAGATGATGACAATGCAACAGAGAACAAAGGAAGACAATAGAAAACAATAGATAGTGTCAATGAAGGATATTACTTATGAATATTACTTTACACATATAAGACTTATCCACGTGATGAGTAATTAATTCACCTGTGAACACTAGAGAACAATAGAATATATGACAATGAACTTATGATATCCTAGCAGAAGGAGCCTGTATTGTGTTGACAATCCCATTTAACCCTTATGCTGCTTGAGGCTAATTTGGCCTATACAAAATGACGCAAAAATGCTGAAAAATGACTGAAACCCTGGTACATGGGTACTCATCTGAGAGTACTCAGTGAGAGCTTTCTAATGAATACCAACATGACAGGGTTTGGATGATTTTCAAAAATCTTTGCATCCTTGTGCTTTGGACGAAAGTAGCCTCAGCATTGGAGGGTTAAATTTTAAGATGAGTGGGTATCTTGCACTTTGTGTGTAGGCAGGTATGTGTCTCTTTGTATTCACACTGACTTAATAGCAAGTAATATCCGAAGTAAACCTTAGTTTCTCGGAGCAGCACAAAAAGCCTCATATGAATAGTTGACACGTACATTCTCTTTATTTGGAAAGTATTTCATTGTCAAAACAGAAAAAACCTTCCATTGGGGTCTTTTGAAAACTCCTTTTATTCTGTTAATAGACTTCCACGCTGCTCTGAAGATGAATCACTCAATTTAGGGGGAGCAAACAAAGAATGTCATTCATATGATACATAACATAACACGGTACTACCTGAGGTGTTACTCATACAATGAAGGGAAAGAACTCAGCTATATGAAAGAAGCTTTGATCTAGTTAGGTATTTTGACTTGTTTTGACTAGCTGAACGTCATCCTTCCCCGGTGGGCCATATTTATGGGTGTAAATACGCTTGTTTAATCCATGGCAAAAACATGTAGAAAGCATTGTGTTATGCTGCGAGGCGCACTGAAATATTTTGTACAGTTTAGCCTCATTTACTTTTTTATCGCAAACCAGCAAGGGGCTTCGATTTGGTTCTTTTTAGGAGAATTATTTGGAAAATATTTCCATGTACCCCAAAAATCCATTTGAAGGATATGTAAACAGATATACACCAGTCTAGTTTTTGGGAAGCTTGCTGAAAGTAGTAAGAGGAATTTTTAAAATGGATCTGTTTCTTCCCACCTTATGGGCTGGTTCACTTAAAGGACAATTACACCATGAATAAAACATAGGCCCAAATAGTTTCTTACCTTACTACTAATGACATATGTTTCTTACCTTACTGCTAATGGCATATGGGTACCAAACAGCCTGAGATAAGCTAGTAAAAGACTAGAATGGTTCCTCCATTTGTTGTGTGTTAGGATGTGTTTCAACAGCAATATACTTCTTGTATGAAGGTTGGCGGTGGTGGGAACCTGGGTTTAAGTAGAGAATACTCTAAGAAACTATTTGGGCCTATGTTTTATTCATGTTGTAATTGCCCTCTATAGACCCACCTATATAAGGTTGTTGGGTTTATCAATAGTTATATAACTTATGATGACTTTACTCACATACTTCCAGAAAATAGGGGTGTTTGAATTCCATTGAGTTAGTACTCAGCAACATGTATGTTATCATTGTAGGTGTCTTAGCTATTTATGTAATTTTCTTGGTTTCGTTGGTAGAGCAATGTTTTGTTAGAACACTTCTAAGCTGTCATGAAAAGTCTTGAGTCATTTGTAATAATGCACCCAGCTATTGAGAATTAGTTAAAACAGTTTGAAAATGGCATGTTAAATTCTAACTATGCGTTAGTTTGTAAGCTTCAATTGGTATTGCCTTCTTGACAGCATTTTGTAATATTCTTGTAGACATGATTTTCAAGAGTAAAAAATATGCATCAGTGAAAAAATGGACAAAGGTCAGAGACAAAAAAATGGCTGAAGAGAACATGAGAAAAAAATGAACAACATATTGATGATTTGAGAAAAAAATGCGAAAAAGAAAAGTGGAAACACAAGTATTACTAAAAGATGATTTTCTTTTTCTGTAATGAAAAGATGCGGCAAAAAAATGAAAGAAGAAAATGAAAAGATGATTATTGTACATGCTTGAAGAAGCCGTCTCTGACAAAATATGATTTGTACCTGCTTCAATTAGCTGCCACTGATGCACTCAGTAATAATAAAGTTCACTCAGAAAATGAGTTTAATCACTGCAATTATAAGTACTCTATCCATGTTTTTGTTGTTACTGGAGAATCCTCGCTCTTGTTATTATTTGTGTTGTCTGTTGTCCGAAGGCATTCCTATTGTATAGTGTGGCTGCTATTTCAACTAACTTCTCTTTGTTACAATCAAAAAATCAGAAAAAACAGGTTCTTGCCACTTAAGCCACATTTTGAATTTCCAATTCTTCAGATATTTTTGTTTGTTTGAAATAGAAATCGGTAAACATGATAGGATGCATTTAGACAACAGTAGTGAGATTTTGATGAACTTCCCTTTCATGAACCATTTCTCTTCTGAACTATCTTATCCAGGGGACTGAAGAATCCTACATATTGATAGACTTTTAAGTAAAATGAAGAGATGCTTGGGAATATGCTTCTCACAGTTAGAGCTAAAATTGAATTGCATGTCCTCTCTTGTGTAGTACAAAGAAGTAGAAAAAACTAGGCATATAAATGAAATATTCTTTCAAAACAAAAAGCCCCAAGTTTGAATAAAAAAAGAAAATGTTTTGATATATTTGTTAGGGCCAAAATAATCTTATGGTTGTCCATCGCTGCATGTAATGAATTTAAGCAATCAAAAGTTGAAAACCTCCAATTTAAATCAAATAAGCTAATTCAGAGTAGCAAATCATTAATTTCACTAATTTTGTGCACACTCAATATGCAATTGAACATCACATTTTAACCGTGGACTAGTCAATGAATCTCTGGGATGGCAAGTTTCTACATCTGGATATGAAAAGGGTGCATCTAACAGCATGGTAAGTTGGCATGTATGGTAAGTAGTTCTTCACATATTTAACGTCAAAGATTTCCCTTGACCCTTATGTTGCTGGAGGCTAATTTGTCCATTTCAAAATGATACAAAAAACCTGAAAAATGACTATAAGTATGGCACATGGGTACTCACCTGAGAGTACTCTGCGAGACCTATCCAATAAATACCAACATGACAGGATTTAGATGATTTCCAAAAAGCTTTGTATCATTGCACTTCGGTCAAAAGTAGCCTCAGTATTGGATGGGTTAAAACGAGTCATTTGTAGCTATGGTATGTTTGAAAAGATCTAGTAATGATAAATCAGGAATTATCCAGACCATTGGCAGAAATGTGGGTTGGGGTCTAATTTAGCATGTCTCCCTCCCAATATTTTCTAGTGTTATATACAAACATGGTTGGATGTGAAGGGTTGCGGTAAACCTGTTCACAGATGTATTTCACACATAATTTGTCACAGAACATATATACATTGTATTTGTTTTAACAGACTATTTCATTTAAAACAGTTGATTATGAGTAGCTGTTCCTGTTGGTTTCAATAATCCTTTGAATATTTTTCAACAATTAACTTTATTGATGAGTTACTTCCATTATGATCAGTAAATGTCTGTCCTCCAGATGCGAATAGTTGTATGCCCTTACTTAGATTGGCTGATATAGAAATTCACAATAACATGTATATAACTCCAAATCTTTATTCAAAACAACATCAGGTAGTTGAGTATGAGATTTCACACTTTCAACATCATTTTGGATATTGTAAGGGTATATCCAAATGATTGAGTCATTTGTAGAAAAGACGCCTGGAAAAGTTGCATCCCTCTGTAGTCAATTCGTGACTCAAACAGCATACAATGTATAACATTTATTATGATATTTTCATGTTTCAGGAATGTTCAAACCAGCACCAAGGACAAGGCTTCCAGATTGTGAACTAACCTACTATTCTTTGGGTGAAGACAAAAAGAAGAAAAACAGATCTGAAGAAAATCTTTCAAAATACGAAGTTTTCATTTGCGGTCTAGTAGTGAATACTTTAATATTTGTGGCTACTCTAGACCCCTTAATATACAATTTCTTTTTAAACTTGTGCCACAAAGTAAGTGAGCAATTTTCAATGGCTATGATATCAACAAAATGGTGTGTCCTCTATGATTGTGTATATCACAAATAAGGAAACTCCCTATGTTCACAATTTAATTTTTGCGAGCAGATCAGATATTGGGAACAAAAAATGGCATGAATGTTAAGTGTGTTATACTATATTTGCTCTTTATCCCTTTTTGGAAGTATACTTTCAATCCCTTTTGTAACAATCTCTATGAGGGCAACTCTAAATTAGGAATGTGTTGCAGCATTCACCATGGAATATCTGCATCGTGAAATTCACTTTTAACGTCCAAAATATTTTCAATAGTCAAAGATGTCCAAGTGATCTCTGAATTAGGAATGTGTTGCAGCATTCACCATGAAATATCTGCATCGTGAAATTCACTTTTAACGTCCAAAATATTTTCAATAGTCAAAGATGTCCAAGTGATAAAGGTATAGAACAATAACAAATGTTGTATCCAAGTAAAAAGTAACATTTATATATGGCCATGTGGAAAAATAACTCTAGTTCTGTGTGGGATGTTTTGAAGTCTCTTCTGCATCACAGTGCAGCAATACATTGTTCATGGTCAGACAATTGTAATTTTAATAATACTGTTTGCAAATAATACCTCAAGCCCATATATGGAGTATGCAGCTTTCTGTAAACTACCAGACTAATTGTAAAGCATATGCAATTCATGAAAGACATCGATAACCATATTCTTTGCCAGGAGGGTGTCTGGGCATCATTTGGACACCCAAACCCTCTAATCTAAAAGGCAATCAAAATAATCTGGTGCGTTTGGGTGATATGGGCATTTATGGGATAAAATCACCTTGGCATATTTTCCAGTTACATACTCTATGCTTTAGTACCGATTCATTAAACTATGTGAATGATGGAAAGGTTACAAACTCAGTAAACATGTAAGCCTATCCTTATTTTAGTACTTTCCTGAATGATTTTCTTGAATTCACCCCAGTGCCTTGAGGTAAATTAATGCTTAATACCAGATAAAACAATCAGACAAAAGGTACCTGAGATTTAATTACAAAGTTGTGTAGTCATCTAAGAAGTCATGAAATAAAAGGATTTTTTATAGCCACCCATTTATAGTTGTGGTTCAGACCTCGATATCTACCACGCAGGATAGATGGATCCTGGCTGATCTCCTCCCAGCATACCATTTAGATGCTGGATGAATCAGACTTGTTTTTAACAGTACTTGTTCATGCAGTGTAATATGATCAAGTATGTAACCCATGATAATCCATTACATCTTATCATGTGCTTACAGTAAGTTACTGTCATCAAACCTTTACTGATCCAGATGATTGCGCAACGAGTAACTAATTAACTGATTGCACATGTAATAGGTTGCTAACCAGGGACCCATCCAGCTTGTCTTTTGGACGATATTAATATTGGTACCAAGATACTTATAAAATTAACTATGGGGCAGTGCACGGCTTCTCGAATATGTGGAGATTGGAACACGAGTAGTAAACATTTTGTATAGAACAATCTTTCAAAATATACTTTTGCCAGAGTTTTCATTGAAATAAATTAGGCCGCTTGAGCACTAAAAGGCAATAATGGATGATAGGCCCTCATATACCTTGTCAACAGTATGTGGCGCTATATGTTATTTAGTGACCACACATTTGGTCACTTTCATATCTAGTGGTCAATATTGCAAAGAAAAGGGGTGTGCAGTATGCTGGGTATGCTTGATGGTCCCTTGTAGAGTTGTGAGTAGATCCTGTCTAGGATGAGCAGTCTTGCTGTATGTCATACGTAATTGTAGGTTCTACCAGGCCTGCAATGCAAAGAAATGCATGATAAAAATAACATGATGATAATTTTGGAAATATTTTAGACTATGAGTCTTTAATTTACATTGATCACAAACTTTACAGACCATTTGAAGCTGATTATATTTGTCCCATTGTAAAGTCGATTTCATATGGAAATTGAATTATCTGAATTTCTCAATCTGAGGAAATGGTTCAAGATGATGAAAGGATGTTCAGTTGAATACTGTATAACTGGTATTGTTTACAGGCACTTAATTTTTCACGTTACCCATGGTAGCACCAAAATAATATTCTTCAAATAAATATCCTGCTTTGTATCTGCTTTGTTTGAGTGCTTGAATGCGCAAATTTAAAGTAGTACAAATACCCTTCAGAAGGGCTGTAAAGCGAAATTTTTAGCACTCCAAAATAAAGTTGTATAAAGTAGTGCCATTTCTATGCAAACAGCTATCTAAAAAGGGAATGGTTTGAATCGTAATCCCCTATACTTTACAGTACTATCTTATTTCAGCACATTGCAGGATAAACAGTTTGCATAGTAGTATGATATTTAATTTTGTATTCTCAATTGTGCATTATTTAATTAAATCACTTGATTGTGTTTGTATATTCAGCATAACAGGAACTGTTTGTAAATATGAGTGTAAATACAAGTGTAAATAATGTACAGAAATAATGTACAGAGCAAGTGTTGGAGTAAAAATGCAAGTAATAAAGGATTTTATAGAAAAATCAATTTTGTTATCACCTGTATCTTTGATTATCTAACATCCATGATCTCAGCATGGGTACTAGGACCCCTCCCTCCCTGCAGGATCTGTTAGTCGATTACAAGGACAACTTTCCTATACCTGTATCCTGGATTAGCTAACATCCATGATCTCAGCATTGGTACCAGGAACCCTCCCAGTAGGATCTATTAGTCTATAACGAGGACCACTTACCTGGATCTGTATCCGGGATTACCTAACATCCATGACCTCAGCATGGGTAACAGGTTCCCTCCCAGTAGGATCTGTTAGTCTTTGACAAGGACAACCTACCTATACCTGAATCCTGGATTAGATAACATCCATGATCGCAGCATTGGTACCAGGAACCCTCCCAGTAGGATCTGTTAGTCTATAACAAGGACCACTTACCTGTACCTGTATCCTGGATTAGATAACATCCATGACCTCAGCATGGGTACCAGGAACCCTCCCAGTAGGATCTGTTAGTCTATAACAAGGACCACTTACCTGTACCTGTATCCTGGATTAGATAACATCCATGATCTCAGCATGGGTAACAGGTACCCTCCCAGTAGGATCTGTTAGTCTATAACAAGGACCACTTACCTATACCTGTATCCTGGATTAGATAACATCCATGACCTCAGCATTGGTACCAGGAACCCTCCCAGTAGGATCTGTTAGTCTATGACAAGCACCACTTACCTATACCTGTATCCTGGATTAGATAACATCCATGATCTCAGCATGGGTAGCAGGTACCCTCCCAGTAGGATCTGTTAGTCTATAACAAGGACCACTTACCTATACCTGTATCCTGGATTAGATAACATCCATGATCTCAGCATGAGAACCAGGTACCCTCCCAGTAGGATCTGTTAGTCTATAACAAGGACCACTTACCTATACCTGTATCCTGGATTAGATAACATCCATGATCTCAGCATGGGTACCAGGTACCCTCCCAGTAGGATCTGTTAGTCTATAACAAGGACCACTTTATACCTATACCTGTATCCTGGATTAGATAACATCCATGATCTCAGCATGGGTAGCAGGTACCCTCCCAGTAGGATCTGTTAGTCTATAACAAGGACCACTTACCTATACCTGTATCCTGGATTAGATAACATCCATGATCTCAGCATGGGTAGCAGGTACCCTCCCAGTAGGATCTGTTAGTCTATAACAAGGACCACTTACCTATACCTGTATCTTGGATTAGCTAACATCCATGATCTCAGCATGGGTAGCAGGTACCCTCCCAGTAGGATCTGTTAGTCTATAACAAGGACCACTTACCTATACCTGTATCTTGGATTAGCTAACATCCATGATCTCAGCATGGGTAGCAGGTACCCTCCCAGTAGGATCTGTTAGTCTATAACAAGGACCACTTTATACCTATACCTGTATCCTGGATTAGATAACATCCATGATCTCAGCATGGGTAGCAGGTACCCTCCCAGTAGGATCTGTTAGTCTATAACAAGGACCACTTACCTATACCTGTATCTTGGATTAGCTAACATCCATGATCTCAGCATGGGTAGCAGGTACCCTCCCAGTAGGATCTGTTAGTCTATAACAAGGACCACTTACCTATACCTGTATCCTGGATTAGATAACATCCATGATCTCAGCATGGGTAGCAGGTACCCTCCCAGTAGGATCTGTTAGTCTATAACAAGGACCACTTACCTATACCTGTATCTTGGATTAGCTAACATCCATGATCTCAGCATGGGTAGCAGGTACCCTCCGAGTAGGATCTGTTAGTCTATAACAAGGACCACTTACCTATACCTGTACCTGGATTAGTTAACATCCATGATCTCAGCATGGGTAGCAGGTACCCTCCCAGTAGAATCTGTAAGTCTATAACAAGCACCACTTACCTATACCTGTATCCTGGATTAGATAACATCCATGATCTCAGCATGGGTAGTAGGTACCCTCCCAGTAGGATCTGTTAGTCTATAACAAGGACCACTTACCTATACCTGTATCCTGGATTAGATAACATCCATGATCTCAGCATGGGTAGCAGGTACCCTCCCAGTAGGATCTGTTAGTCTATAACAAGGACCACTTACCTATACCTGTATCTTGGATTAGCTAACATCCATGATCTCAGCATGGGTAGCAGGTACCCTCCCAGTAGAATCTGTTAGTCTATAACAAGGACAACTTACCTATACCTGTATCCTGGATTAGATAACATCCATGATCTCAGTATGGGTACCACGCACCCTCCCAGTAGGATCTGTTAGTCTATAACAAGGACAACTTACCTATACCTGTATCCTGGATTAGATAACATCCATGATCTCAGTATGGGTACCACGCACCCTCCCAGTAGGATCTGTTAGTCTATAACAAGGACAACTTACCTATACCTGTATCCTGGATTAGATAACATCCATGATCTCAGCATTGGTACCACGCACCCTCCCAGTAGGATCTGTTAGTCTATAACAAGGACAACTTACCTATACCTGTATCCTGGTTAAGCTAACATCCATGATCTCAGCATTGGTACCAGGTACCCTCCCAGTAGGATCTGTTAGTCTATAACAAGGACCACTTACCTATACCTGTATCCTGGTTAAGCTAACATCCATGATCTCAGCATTGGTACCAGGTACCCTCCCAGTAGGATCTGTTAGTCTATAACAAGGAATACTTACCTGTACCTGTATCCTGGATTAGCTAACATCCATGATCTCAGCAAGGGTACCACGCACCCTCCCAGTAGGATCTGTTAGTCTAGAACAAGGACCACTTACCTATACCTGTATCCTGGATTAGATAACATCCATGATCGCAGCATTGGTACCAGGAACCCTCCCAGTAGGATCTGCGTTGGGTGGTACACCAGAAGTGGAATGGATATTATAGACAGCTGAGGGTGACCACTGAAGACTATTTTTAACATTGGAATTCCTGAAACATGAAGAATTTAATTGAATTGAAAAACATAGAGGATAGGAATTTATTTTTAAGAAGTCATAACTTAAATAATGATACAAAAAAAATAGAGGATAGGAATTTATTTTTAAGAAGTCATAACTTAAATAATGATATCAAAGTCCCTATCAGAGCACCTCAATTTAGGAGACTGCCCCAAGAACCTTATAGTCCAGGACACTGCCACTTACTGTCAGGTGCTTTTAATCAATGTCAAAGGTCCCGGGTTAGAGTCCACCTTGAGCACTTAAAAATGAGTAACTTAGAATTAGATGGTGATTTTCCCCTTGTACTCCAGTTTCCTTCACCATAAATAACCGACTATTCACAACTTAGTCTTAACCCATTCATACCCGTATCAGCCAAAACTGCTACTAGTCAAGTAGATCTCCAGGTATGAAAGGGTTAATATGTCAGAATATATAACGATAAAAAAAATTCCAAATTCTAGTTCATCCACCCATTAAATGGTCAGAGCTGCCCTGAAGAGTTTCAGCAGAATCTATGATACACTTGGAAATAGTATAGAGAAGAAAAAAATTGAAAAATACAATTATGCTCAATACACCTATTAGTAAAATTTTCATGGTGTTTATTAATAAAAAATATATATATATTTGTGGCAATATGGATATGATATAGTCACAAAATTAAATCAACACTTCAAATATTCTTTAAAAGATGTATTTGTTAGAAATATTTATGTAGAATATTCAGACCCTTTTAGAGTGCTTCTACAGGCAAAAGTGAATTGGCGATTTTCCTATAACAAAACAAGGATCGCACCTAACGTGAGTGACTTGTGAGTTGAGCAGAACATGATGGCCACTGTATCCGCCGCAGTGAAGCCCAGGCTAGGCTGGGTGCTTGTGTAAAATGTGAGGGTGAGCAGGAGAACCTGAGTAATGATGACTGAAAGAAAATATAATATGGTCAATACAACAAGTAGAAATGGATACCTCTAAGAATGAAAAGGTACAGTAAGGTATCAGTACCATTGGAAGTGTACTGTACTATCAATGGTACTTTGTTGCATTATTACCTTATACATTTTGTCTTATCCTGAAAATTCAGTCTTTTTTTTCATTTATGGACCTCAGGGTAAAACAAAGAAAAGAAAATTGTCATTTTTATAGTAATAATTCCATTCATAATGTTCAAGAGTTGAGAAGAACTCTGTAAATTCCGATTTGGGTTTATACCCACTGAGAACTTCCAGGTAAATGTAATGGAAAAAAATCCAACACTCTAAAATTGTTATTTATGTCAATTTACAAATACAGTTTTAAAAAGGTGTGTTTTGATGTTTATCATGAAAGATGGCATGGAGAGTGTGAACTGCATATCAACTAATCAAGTTACTGAGTTATTTAGCTTATGGAGATTCATATATTATATTCATCTGCTCAGTAACAAATATCATTGCTGACCTGGTATCTTTTCCTTTGAAGTATTCTAAAATGTAAAATATTCTAAACTTTTTTCTTGGCCCTCAATATACTTCAAACTACTATAATAAAGATAAAGAACTAACCAAGCTCAAACATCAAAATATTCAAGCTTTGCAACACTCAAGATATGTTGTATTATAAGCAGCATTTTATTCATTAACTACTTTAAGCCCTCTATCTTAGATGAATAATTTAAGAATGGATATGTAGCGAGAGACCAACTACTCTATGCGCTATAGTGAAAGCATGGCTATCCCAGGGGTCTATAATATGGCCTACGTATTACGTCACTAGGTGGGCTATTTGCCGCAGCCAGCCTGTTCAGGTTGACCGGCTGGTTTCATAACCACTTGTTTTTATCTATCTAAGTCTCTATGCAGAAGGGTTTCAATACTCACTCATAAAAACAATGGTGATTAGACTTATTTCGTCTAACTGTACATCTATATTGGAGAAGGTATCACAGAAAGTGGTGTATATAATCAGGAGCAGAATACCACTGAAATCGAAGAAAGGAGAAATGTGGTAAATAATGAAATACAAGCAATTCTAGTATTAGAGAACATAAAGCAATACAAGAAAATAAGGTGAGACATTTTTGAACTCAAGGAACACCAAATTAGGTCAGGTGACAGTAATTGGCTAAAATCAACAATATTCATCTTTTGTCCAAAAATGTACGTATTCAGAGTAGATACATATTTTTATTTGTTATATGAATATTTTGCAATATCCTGTGAAATATGACACATCAATGATATGTTTACGCTTGCACACTTTGGACACTTATTCTTAAAATCCAATACTTTTTTTGTCTAAAATCAAAATCAAATCTTGCGTTCCAATAAAGATAACACCTTACCTACTGATGCTGCCAAATGGAATGTTTGCTCGGCGTAGCTTCTCTTTAAACACAGGCCGTGCCGCCTGTCCCAATATCAATGGGAACACAACTGTGAGAGAGAGTTGGAAAAATATCAAGCTGAACGGGACTGAGGTAGAGGAGCCTAGCTGGAAAGGAAAATATCATCATCATCATCTTTACTATGATTGGCAACATTGAGAAAATTCACAACATCATTTTTACGGTGTTATCATATCTAATATGTGGTAAGTTGCCTAGATCTTCACACACACATTCATGTCACATGCAGGGCCAATGTAGAAACTTTTTTCTGTTTTAGGAAAAATCCCTCGATGGTTTTGGGCCCCTCATTGAAAAAATAAGTTAAGGAAAGTGGAAAAGTTATTCCTTAAAAGCTATATGTGTGCATGTTTTATAATAAAGAAAAATAGAAAAAATATATACATCTGGTTTCCAAGTTGCTCAATAGGTGTCAGGTCATCAATATTTAGTTATCATTTTACTCCCTAGTTAAAAGCTTTTCACTTTTTTGTTTTACTTATTTCTTTAGCTCCCTCTTATATTGATTTTGGGAAAAAATCTTGCTAAAACAGAAAAAAAGTGGCCTTAATGTAGATTGGACAAGCACCGCCTAATTTGTTTGTTTTTACCACAAAGTTGGCAATACTTTATTTGAAATGCCGCATAAATACCAACCACACATTAGCTATCATAAAACACTTGAGATGTTTAATCTTTAAATAAACCTTGAAAAGCATTTCATGAAAGTTCACTTCAGTAATTGGCCCACACTCTAATAGCTATGGTGTAACAAAACAACAAGAAAAAAACAAACAAAGTAGACACATTTCTTTGATAGTATCAATGGATCATGCAGGACTAGTCATGTAAGTGACCAACAGGGTTTTGTCAGGGAAAATTAGGTTCATTCACGATAAGTTAGCAATATGGGCAATATCAATTGATCACATTTTGACTCGAGAGGCTTGAATTTTTTTTCAGCCAATGTAAGCAATCAATCAAGCCTACAATTAACCCTTCTAATGCTAAGGCGACATTTGTCCATAGCACAAGAATGCAAATACTTTTGAAAACCATCTAAACCCTGTCATGTTGGTATTCATTGGAAAGCTCTCAGATGAGTACTAATTTGCCAGGTATTCAGTCATTTTTCAGGTTTTTGCATAATTTTATATTGGCCAAATTAGCCACCCGCAGCATAAGAGTTAATCATCCTAGCCCTAGCAAAGAGTACTTTTCTTTTTCCAAAGTTGCATCTATTGATATTCTGCTAATAAAACAACAATAAGTGAAGTATAGGAATGATGTGCACAATTAAGCTACTTACAAGTTTGAGGAGCCATATGGGAGTAATAACAATACCCTGAAATACAAAATGTAATCTTTATTTTAAGTCAGTATATCAATTACAAGAAACACAAGCTACCAAGGCTCTTGGCCGACTGGACGGACAGCTTAAAGTGCCCTTCGAAGCACTGGTAAGCAGCAAGGAAATAAATTTCCTTTTTCCGCGCCCCCAACGGGAATCAGACCCGGTTTGTCTGCGCCGCAGGCCAGCATCTTACCACTAGACCAACACGACTGCTCAAACAAAACATTTAAGGCTTATCAAAGTTTTAAAACACATTAAGCTTTTGTTTGACTATCAATCATCCTAATAATATAATTATAAGGCTATCTGGAGCATATTTTGCCATGTATTAATAAGTATATGCAGTAGTAGTATCGTTACTGAATTCAAATAAGTCAATTAAATGGGATTTGCATGATTCTTACATATAAGAGCAGTTGTAATGCAGTGTTCTAATTCTGTATTTATGTTAATTGGAGGTTGGGATGACGGAAAAAAACTTAAGGGTCACTATTCTTTTTTAGGTAAAAACTTGTCAGGGTTGCGTTACAGGAAACAGACATCTCTTTTTTAGAGCTCAGCTCCATTGTACTTACCAAGAAACTCCCAAATGCAGAATTAAATATTGCTGCCGCCTGAAAGAAAATAATAATTGAATGTATGAACAAAAATCAGGCATTTGAACAGCAAATATATTTAAAACGATAAAGGTGTTTCTCTGTGTAAAAAAAAGAAATATTTGCAAAATAATAAACAAGAAGATAAGGAATATTTTCTTTTTTGTTTGTCAATGTAGATATGTTCAACTTTAATACTATATATCTAGTTTCCAAGACTGCTATTGCAAATATTTTTGGAGATTTGTGTTTGACAAGGTTTAATAATGATTTCAATTTCGCTTCTAAGCACTGTTTCTAGTTTCTGATTTCTCAATTCCCAACCCATCATTTTGTATTCAAGTTATGGCCCTCTGTTTGGTATACATGGCATCAAATAATATTGATGACAGACCTACTATTGTTCTTATCTTTTATTATGTAACGCACCTCATTGCCTCCCACGGCCTTGGTGAGTATCACTGCAGAAGAGACTGGGGGCGGCATACAGCCCACAACCAATAACCTGAAACGATAGAACAGAAACATATATAGGAAAAGCTTTCTAAATTCAGGACTGTGGTCAAATATATTCAAATACAATAGGAGAGAAGAAAATGAAAACTAGAACCATACAAAATCAAACTGATAAAATTGTAAGTAAGTAAAGGAACTGTCAACTTTTGAATTTTTTTCTTCGTTCTTATTCTGTTATTCGCCAGGTATTAGAAGAATTGAGGCAAGCATATTGACATGCGATGATGGGAAATTCTGAGATTTTTTTACTTTTCACTGAATTCTTGTAGTTTTCACTTGGCCATGGCTATTGGTGAATTGCATATATGGGACCATTTTGGGGTTACTGAAACTTTGAATTTTACTAACATAATTTGAGGTCAATTATTTTGGGAATTGTTCAGCACTGCATGAGGGCCACTTAGGCCTAAAAAAGTTGTTTGTTTCCTGTAACCCTACCCTAACCAGTTTTTATTCAAAAAAATCCCTACCCTAAAGTTTTTTCCGCTCTCCAAACTCCCAATCAACGCAAACCATGTCCATGCATAAAACACACATTTTTTGACCAAAAAAATAATGCAAGAAAAATTAATTTTACCGACCTACCTACCCTATTTTATTTCAGACCGTTAAAGAAAACAAACAATTTCTTTTTTGAGGCCTTATCAATGTTACTTTTATTAAAATAAGATACAATTGAAAAAAGGTTTTTCCGACGAACTTTTTAAATAATCAATAGCATTCATGATAGTTTACTCACCCTTTGAGAAGCCATGGATCAAATGGTAAAGAGGATAGAAGGCCAGAGACTGCAAGCTGAGCTAATACTGGGAGGAAAAACAGTGTGAATCCTTGCACAAAAACATGCAACTTCACCTGAAGGAGGGCACTCTTCAAATCCTAAAAATAGAAAACGGGAAATAAGAATGGTACCGTTTCGTGTAAACGATTCAACGCTCAAACACAGTTACTTTTTGTTCAAGCAGGTAAAAATTGATGAGACAGTTACATGTAAAAGGTTGGGCAATATATATATGATTAAGCAATTAGGCTCAAAAGTCCACTTTAAGGCCTACAAACTACAACTACATAAACACAACTGTGAGTTTATAAACTACTGTATTGTTACCTTGAATGTGTTATATATGTATGATTATGTAGGGGATTTACTGTGGCCTAGTGGTTTCATAAGGTTGCAAGATCGAGCCTCCACTGTATTCCCATTAACGGGCTGACTGGGTCGCTATATAAATGTGCGGTGTTGTGGAGGGCTGTGTATGGTGCTTCAGCAACTAAAAGACTCCTTGGAACTATTTTGTGAAGAGAAGGGAATTTCTTCCTGGTTCTGGTTTGCTATCTCGTCGCAATATGACCTAAGCTATTAAAAGCAACAATTCCTTCCTTCCTTGTGAGATTATGTATATTACTAGATGTTACTACTCATGGTCTTAGCCAGGATTTGGAAACAGAGTGTCCAAATGAAAGTTTCATAGACTTTTGTGTGTCCAAAGTATGGTACGAAGTTCCCACAAATAATTAAATAAACCTAATATATAATTTACAGATTTTGCTTATTTAGGCCAGTAGCTGCTTTGTTTGTATTGTAGGAGTGACACTACATGCTCTATCTTCTAAAATTGTCATAATCAGCAAATCCTGACCTAAACTTTTGATGTCCAAACAGTCAAAAAACAGTGTTCTGGGTGTCCAAATGACACGCTGGACGCATAGGTGGCTAAGCCCCTATTACTACTTTAAGATTTCAATTGAAATTCAACAATGCAGGTGTGTTATAAATGTTAAACAATCAAGGATTGCTATTTTTAGCTTATGCTAAGTCTTGTATAAAAATGAGCATCCCAGATGAACTTGCAAATCTTAATAAGATCATATGAACACTAACATTATCCCACTCACCTCAGTTTTCAGTGATAAACCACTGTTGAAAAATATGATGAAAACTGCAAAGTACTTCACTGTTACCTCTGGTTTCAAGATACCTGGAAAATTGAGAGTCAGACAAATAAGAACAAGTTGGTTTTCATTACATCAGTGTTTTATTTCTTGTTTATAGTTTATTTATCTCATAAATTTATGATAGACAATTATCTAATGCAGTAAATAAAACACAGTGTCTAAAAATGTCATTTGCAGTTCATAGAGAAAAGACTCAGAGTCATAAAGATAATGTTGAGACAAAATGATACACAGTCACAGAGAGAACTACCAAGTTGAATTTTTCCATCCATCCTATCAATAAATTGATGGAATAGTGCAAGGCTTTGAGGCCAGTGGAGGACATGGTCTTAGCCAGCAGGGCTTTTGCCTTTTTGGACACCCAATCCCATAAAAAGAACCCCTCAGGACACCCAAATGTTTTAGTGTGGAATTTCTAAAAATCTCAATCTCAAGCTTATAATTGAATTTTTTCATCACCTTGTAATTCCCATGACATTGTGTAATGATATCATGCCTTATTTTGATGATTTTATACATATTTATGGTTGAAGTATGAGTATATTGTGATCCCCCTTAGAAATTTGGACGCCCAAAAATTTTACAACTGCCAATTATAGGCACCCAGTTTCTGAATCCTGGCTAAGACACTGGTGGAGGATTAAGTAGCCTCTATGAACTTTGTCAGTCTCATAGACCCATTTTGCACATGGGTCTGCATGGGTCAATGAGCGCAAGGCAAGCAGAGCATAGCTAAGGATACTGAAATAATAGGATGCTTCTTACTACTTAGCCCTGTTATTTCATAAAGAAAATACACTGCAAAAAACATTGAAAAAAAAAACATACATAAAAATAAATCCTAAACCAACAAGAGTCAATGACAGCAAGTTTCCTACTCGACCCTTGCCGGACAAGGGTCATTGACTTTGTAGACACATGCATGCAAGCGTCGGTGATGGTCTACTTTCACCCATCGACGCTAATGGTCGATGAGCTAGAGCCATAGACCCATGACTAACAAGCGTCTATGATGACAATCGACCCAACTGAGACGTAGTTGATGGTGCTCGACCCTTGCCTGCATGCGCTGCCACTTGCCAGAAGCATGGACGCTGTCCTACAAGGGTCGACGAAAGCATAGAAGCTGTCCTACAAGGGTCAATGGAGTTGACATCGACTTCACAAAATGGGTCGACGGGGATTTACTTTAAGGTGATAGTCTAGTACACCAAGATTATCACCACTGGGTGGTGTCCGTGGCTGGCCCCTAAGAATGGATATCAAAACAAAAGATGACACATGAGCAGTGTTCACTCACCACGAATCTCGAGCTGTCAACACTCTATTGTGCTAACCTCACAAGCACAAAAGGCAAACCCCATTGGGTTTTCCTTCTTACATTGCTCCCGAACGACATGGCTGTCTGCTCTTAACCATGCAGATTCCTTCTAGCTAGACCATTTTGACCAAAATTTTCAACTCATTTTTTGGCTCAAAGTGAATAAAGATACAGTCTCCGAAGCCAGTATTTTAGAAAATGACAGATATGAACCTCGTCTAGGTGCAAGGTCATGTCACAGGTACTTTGAATTATGACAGGACCTGAAAATCAGCATTTACTATGTAAACCATGTGCTGTTAGTAATTTTGAGGCTTATGGGAAGATTCAAAAATGTTTTTAAGATACTCATCGTGCAAATCCCCTGTTGAGGTAGGACCTTGCACCTCACCAAAGACATGAATAATCATATATAGAATTGCCAAAATTATCTCAACAATTCTGGTACATACCAGAATTGAGGTCGCAAAATACAACATGACCCTCATTTCTAATGACCAAGAATCACAACACTTATCAATGTCACAGGTGTCTGCCACAGTTTTTTCCTTTATTTTCACACACTGTGGCAGACACCTGTTGTCCTGTACTGTAAGTGTAACACCAATTCTTACCTCCTTTTTTGCCAAATTCGGGACTGTAATTGGCTGACAGTATCACAAGGACGATTCCAATCAAGAACCAATTCTTCTTTAATTTAGCTAAAAGCTGCATGGTGTAATTCCATGTTAATTTAACAGTGTATCAATCAAAAACAACAAGAAACTTCCACTGAGGCATAGCAGCTGTTCCTACACACCAGTCGCACTAAGGTAGATTGCGCACAAGCTAGCATCCTCAGGATGCCTTAAGGCGTAGCCAATCAGATCGCGCGTCACATCAGGACGGGTTTATCAGTTAAGGCTGTGATGCTGGTGACACTCTCAAAATATGACAACTCCTAGATTAGCACTCCTGTACCCTTTCTAACAATAGTTATCTAATCCCTGAGGTCTTGGTGTTTCAAATATAAGTTTTCTTTAACTTACCTGCTTGAGCTGACCTCAATAAAAACACAATTTCAATTTTACAGTGTTTTACCTCAAATGAGGTTTTCTTGATCAATAAAGGTTCATTTGATTTATAAATACCACACATGTCTGCTAAATATACTAGGCTAGGGCAACTGAAAGGCAAATTTGGAGTTTCTGCAAGAGAATACCTTACAGCACAAGATTTTGGTGGAAATTTTTACCTACGAAAGTAGGTCAATGGACAGCCATTCTCCCACAATGGACAACGGTCTCTCTAACAGGTTGACCTACTTTCGTTACTAAAATTTCCACCAAAATCGCGTGCTGTAAGGTATTCTCTTGCAGGAAATCCAAATTTGCCTTTCAGTTGCCCTAGCCTAGTATATTAAGCAGACATGTATGGTATTTATAAATCAAATGAACCTTTATTGACCAAGAAAACCTCATTTGAGGTAAAACACTGTAAAATTGAAATTGTGTTATTATTGAGGTCAGCTCAAGCAGGTAAGTTAAAGAAAACTTATATTTGAAACACCAAGACCTCAGGGATTAGATAATTATTGTTAGAAAGGGTACAGGAGTGCTAATCTAGGAGTTGTCTTATTTTGAGTGTGTCACCAGCATCACAGCCTTAAGGTACATCAATAATATCTCTCTAACAAAGGCATACTTTAGGAATTAAGGATGGGGGAAATGAAAAAATAAAACCAAAAAACTCTTATTTTAAGAATTTATACTTTACTAGAGAATTAACTGTCCAGTGCAAGGCAGGCATGAACTTTCTTTTAAAGGGGAACTTAGGGGAGAACAAATCATAGGTTTATATGTAAGTTCATGGACATAGCTCAAAATCTGTCATATACAGGGAAGCCCTAGAGCTCCACACAAGGGGAAATTTCAAATTGCAATTAGTGAATAGCACCTCCTCTGAGTCATGACCGCCGATATTTTGAATCATTCTACAACTCTTGCTGCTGTACGTGGTCAGTGTCATTGGGTGGCATTTAGCAGCTTAGTGGTGTATTAGGCGCCAGTGGCTCTGTCTAGAAGGTAGATATTTCACTGCTCTGAACCACATTCAAGATGTTTAGGTATGCAAATCCCTACGACTTTGAAACAATACTAAATGAAATTTGTTATTACCCATTAAGGGACCCAGAGTTTTTCGGAACTAGGGTTGGATGCCATGTGTCGGCAGTAGAATGGGTTTAGTAAGGGGGGGGGGGGGGAGGTTGACTGTAACGTGTTCGTGTTTGGCGTTCATTTACACTACAGGTCTGTAGTGTAAATGAACGCCCGCTACGCGTCGCCACCGTCGTGTATTATAATATTATAATTACTTGTGACGTCATCAAAACTGTAAAATCGCTAATTTCACTGATTTAAAAAAGGTTATTTAATTTCCTAAAAGTGTATTCTTAGTACATTGAATGTATCCATGCTGTTTGACCAAAACAGAGTGGACGCTATCATACAGGGGTGTCCAACACTAGCATTTTAGCACATTTGTGCTAGTGGAGTGCCCATTTTGTGCTAGTGGGAAAGTGGCTGACTTCCACACCACCTAGCGACTTTTTTTGGAACTACCCAGTTCACCACCTAGCCATTTGATCTGCACCACTTAGAGTAAAGAAATACTATACTACTATACACCCTTTCAGACAGGCTCACTGAGCATGCTCAGAAACCACAGGCCAGAGGTCATTCAACAATAACAGCACACCAGCTGCAGTCTCTTACACTGAGAGATAGGGATATCTGTTAAAAAGGGTTAAAAAAGGGAATTCTTGAGGGAATTACATGACAGTCCTGCTATTAGTCCCAGTTAGATACTCACTCAGCAATCTGATACTATCAATATCAACCACCTTCATGGATGTGAATTACAAATAGGAAGGCCCTGGACCCTGATGGGGAAAGGATGTCTGGGCCCTATTATAACCGTATCCAAACCTTTCATGTTCCAACATAATAAAGTAAATGATACAGGAAATAGCCCTTCCTTTTAACTCTCATTTCAATTGAAACCCTAGACCATTGTTGGCCCAACTACATCTGGACCACACAAGCTCCCGGTTCACCATAGGTTGGATATTTTTAATGCTGTTTTCAGCTGAAACGTGATGAAAACAGAGCCTGGTCACCAGTGAGAAAAAATCGAGCAGTCCCACCACTTTTTTCTCTTCAAAACTTTATCTTCTGTCTAATCTCCATAAAGATATTCTAGAATATATAACAGTAGTATGGCTAGGAAATAATTGCCATTTTTTATGATTTAATACCTTTTATATATACAAGTGTCCCCCTGGTGGAGGGTTTTAGAACTATAAGTCACTCTAGTGGTTGTACCGTGCATTAATTACCCCACACTGCGGTGCACATTCTTCTCCCACTCCCCTCACCCTGCAAAGCTTGGGCTAATGGTCTGGTAAGATTGCGCTACTGGAAATCTGAGGTTGGACACCCCTGTCATACATAACTGGAAGAACCAAGTTTTCGGTAATGAAACAATCCAAGGCGTTCCACAAAGGCATTCGACGTGTTTGAAGCCGCCTATCGGCGGGTTCCGGAACCTCGCGTCTAGACATAAGACAAAACACCAGTTGTTAGACAACTAACAAAATCCTGAACAGTCTATTCTCAGTGGATAAATAAAGACCATGTTGAGGTACCTATGAAAATTGCCATAAAAAGTTTTTGGATTAAAAGGCCATTCACCCTGAAATTTAGCTGTTAGGGTTGCTAAAGTCTGTACATCAGATCAAAATAATGAAGAGTATGATTATTAAACATAAGTCATTAAGAGAAGGTTGGTAATGAGTAAATGAAAATATCATTGATTCTCTCTTCAATAAAAGAAATACATTTTGCAATTTGAGATATTTTGATTTCAACCTTCCTCTATATTGCAGTATTGTTTAAAAATGTATTTCTTCTCAGTGAAAATGGGGTCATGACTGACTATATAACCTTAGCTGTTTCAATTTTGTAAGATAGGGAATGATATTTACCCTTCTCATGCTGGCTTAATATCAAACATTTAATGCATATACCTGTGCTTATATTCGTAAAGCAACTGAATGAAGGTAAATCATGTTGAGACTAGTAAAGTTATACCAATAAAGTAAATAAATCCCGAAATTGATAAATTGCAAGAACACTTATTATGGTTAAAATAAGAGATTTATAAAAATTGGTTACCAGATATTATACACAAGTGCACGCTTCAGGACAGGTGGGTTTAAAAGTTTCATGGATGCTAACCATTGTTTTTGTCTGACTTTACTACTAGGAAATCTATGAAAGCTTTCTCCACTACCGTGTCTTTTTTTTTTTACAGCCAATTGCTGCACATGATTTTACCATTTTCTTGTTTGATACACTTTTTTATGCAACTTGTGCAGAGAGCTCTTGTCACCGTGAGGAGCATTGCTGTTTATGATACACTGCCCAGAGGTAGCTAGGGGACAGGATGTGATCTCTGCCACCCAATGGAGTCACAGCTGATAGCACTTGAAAGACATGGCCGCAGCCAATGGCTGCCAGGGTCAGTTCAGGATGATGGCATTTCGCAAAATTCTCCACTCATGGGATCACTTAGAGAAAAAGAAGGGCAGCATCCTGTTCTTGAAGCGTATTTCTTTCATATAAGCTGATATGTATGTGAGCCTTAAGGGCCCCTTTAAGATCTCATGATACTCTACACCAGTGACACCAATTGAGTATTGAACAAACCAAAAATAATTTATCATAATTTTTCTGAGACCACTGGCCAATTTGAAAAGAAATTATTACAAAAACAGATTATTATCAAATATTTACCATTATGACCATACTTGTCTATTCTAAATAGTATCCTAAGAGAGCTTTTAACACTGGATGTTTTGGCTATATTGATTATCATTTTCATCGAATTTGTTCATTAAAAAAGAAGTTATGAAGAATGAGATTTTTGTTACATAAATTGCATTATGTTTCAAAATCTGTGAAAAAGCGAAGTCGATGACCCCATGATTAAAGATATTTTTAAGGTCACTTTGCTTTTGTTTTTTACTCATGCAAAGTTTCAGGAAAATGAAACTGAAATTTCTAAAAGTGTCATAAAACCTTATTAATAAATTGCAACAATATATCAGAGGCACCAGATATCCTCGCTACCAAACCCATGTATCAATAATCCTGGATGCTTGGCAATCAGATGTACCATTGATAGATAAGATAATGGGTTATTAAACCGGCTGTAATAAAAATGGGGGCAGTGTCCATTTTTTATATCACTCATAATAAATTCTAGTAATTTCTACTCTGTTTTCAAAGTTAAATTTTAGTATGGCATTTGCACTCCTACTTTGACTCATCCCGGTGAAAGATATTCTCCATGAATCTTGGTCATTCAGAATCATTTAACTACTTGTTCATAACTTTTTAAAGCTGAGTGTTAACTAGGGTAGTGAGTGGAGAAACTCAAATACAACTGTATGATCATAGTTTTAGCCAGCAGGGCGCCTAGGCATCTTTTGTACACCCAAAACCCTTAAAAAGCACACCCAGTTTCTAAATAATTGTGCTTTACTCTCGTGGCATCAATTCAATCTGTAACTATTTTGCAATATATTAGACTGCTTAGCGTTTTTGACCAACTTTTACTTATTTGATTGAATAAAAGTGTTCTACCACAACTTGCAAGTAGTTTAGAATATATCTATTGAAAGATAGATCCTTAGAAAGCACTCTTTACATGTCTGTGGGTGACTTTTTATTTTGTTTTATAGCTGCTCATGAACATTAATGTACCAAGTTATGCACTTGTCGTTCGTTGACCTTGTTTGTGCCACATTTTTGAAAATTAATTACTTTGCCTATGCCACAATATAAAAATCCATTTGTACGTAGGTAGTTGTATGATATCTTTGTCATAAGTAGTTAAAAATTGTTCTTATATCATATACTGACGGGGTGAAATGTAAGAGCTGGTATTTCACCCCGTTTCAAAGCCAAACCTATAATGACTGGAGAAGTTACTCCAGGGAACCACAGCTTCTCCTAAAAATATTGTTTTAATATAGTTAGGAACAAAAAGATTCATCTTTCCCATTTTCACTCTTCACAAAGGTAACTTTCACTTTGTAACCAACTGAGATGTCTCAATTTGAATATTTTCCAGAAAGTAATGTTTAGGTTTAGTTCTTCAGTCTGCTTTATATGAGAATGTGTTTTCAAATGTCTGTCAAATGTTCATTTTCTGATATGATTTCGGGAAATGACTGCTGTTGAATTGACCATTGGTTCTTGAAGTACCGGTTCACTATTTCACTGGTGCTGTTAACAATACTTTTATACTGCTGATTGATGAGTAAAAAACTGGTACAGTTTACTTAGGCCAAAAAAATATATATATGTTTGTGGTTACATGACCCCCCCAAAATGGGTCAGTCAGTAGGCTTCTTTTTTTCAATTTTTTTTGCTGATTGCCAGGTATTCTAATAAGAAGTGGCAATATATAGATATTTCTGATATGATTTGGGGAAATGACTGCTGTTGAATTGACCATTGGTTCTTGAAGTACCGGTTCACTATTTCACTGGTGCTGTTAACAATACTGATTGATGTGTAAAAAACTGGTACAGTTTACTTAGGCCAAAAAAAATATGTTTGTGGTTACATGCCCCCCCCCCCCCCCCCAAAAAAAAGAAAGAAAATGGGTCAGTCAGTAGGCTTCTTTTTTTCAATTTTCTTTTGCTGATTGCCAGGTATTCTAATAAGAAGTGGCAATATATAGATATTTTATTTAGGTTGTATTGTGCATGTATGCTCTATATGTATCATTATTGGGCTGATATGATTTTATACATAGTCCTTGTAGTACTTTAAGATTTAAAACAAGCCCCTTGTTTACCTGCAATTCTTTTGTGTACCTACAATAGGACCAAAAAAGCTTAAAAAAACTTTACGGTGGGAGGGTCAAAACGGGGTCGGTCGGGGAACCACAAACATAACTTTTTTTTTTGGTCTTATATGAAAATTGAAATTTTCTAAAATAAAAACCATTTGCATCACTTCATGTTATATTATGTGTTCTTGTTGTTATTTTAGAATGATTCTGTTATATGCATGTGCCGCTGAGACCCAGTGTTATTGCAGCAGCAGCTGCAATAGGGTCTTAGCCAGGATTGTAAAAAAGTGTCTAAACAGCGATTCCATAAATTATACCTTTCAAGATTTAGCTACTAATCTACTTCATATCTTGAGAGCAACTACGTTTGATAGCTGTAGTCAAAAAGGTTAATTCACACTTTAGCCATGTTCTAAACAATGGTTGAGGGTAAATGTTTAGTTATTACCCCCCCCCCCCCCCCCCCCCCCCCCCGAATTAAGAATTGAACATTTTTTGTAGAGGTTTGGCCTGTCAAAAAAAAAAAAACGTTTTTAGGAAACTGACAGGCTGGACAGGTCCTGGCTAAGTGCCTGAGTAGCAATATTGATAAAACAGCTTGGGTACAAGAAATCCTCAGGATTCAACACTGGCACTCATTTGTATCAATGCTAATACATGTATATGCATTTTCAATAAGAGAAATTGTATTTAACTACTTCAAACTCCCACAGAATAAGAATGCAATGTTATGGAAGCATAAAGAAATCAATATGAAAAGCACACAATGAAAAGTTTTTGAATAATTGAATTAAAGCTTTGTTTTGATATCAATGGTAGTTCAAGTATCAGAGCATTGTTTGGTTACCACAAACCTCAACTAAAACCGACCACAAAAAATATAATATTGAATATCTTCAGCAGTAAAAAATCAAAAAATTACTTTTTATTGGGCATAGTCAATGATATCCCTAAAGTAACTGTGAGCCTGCAGTAACCATCTCCTGCATGATTATTGAGAATATGTCATTTGAAAGAAAAGTTGTAAATTTTGAAATAAAACAATATGGATTGAATAATGACATGTGGGGATGATATTCTCTACCTGATAACACTACCTGGAGATACACCTAGTTATAGGATTATGCTGCTTTGAGGTGTGTTTTGAGACGGGGCTTTTAACTGGCTTGCAATGGTACTCATCACCTTAAGGGTTTAATTTCCTGACCTTTCTGAGACCATTTCTCTATTAACCCATTCACCCCTGCAGCATTCCTTTCAGGGAGGTGCTACTTGGTGACTTTCTCTATACATATTATATGACCAAACCAACATAATTCCTTTAATTAATTTTATTAATGTAATACTGCCTTCCCAGGATATCCTAAAAAGTATCAATTCATTCAGAAAAGAATATTAGAATAACCTCAAGGCATTTATGGGTTAAATGCTAAAAAAACACACGAGAAAGCAGGATCATTTTCATTACATACACCATGATTGGAAATCAACATTCTAATCTAGATGTATAAATGCTTGAGAGAACTTTCAAGTTCTCAATTTTTGTGTAAGCCCATTTAATTATTGTAGCAGTCAGAAGCAGTCTGAGAAACCTGATGATATCTTTCAGGTAAATAAACAGTTTGGAAAATGTGTGGGGGTGCGTCTTATACACAAAGCTAGAGATCTAGGGTGTTTTACATAGAGTCCCCAGGCCACTCATAGATCGCCTAATCACAATTATAATGCGGCCAAGACAATGCCTGTCGATGTTTACTGCGGCGTTTACAAATTATAATTACTGTACCACTCTCTGTTAGAATTCATTGAGTACAATCAATATCATGCCTAGGACAATGGGTATTAGGCACTGACACAGAGTGATAAGCATTGATGTCACGTTGATGTCACATTTTCATTGTCCAAAATATTTCCGAAAGGGGGTGCGCACTATACACAAAGCTTAGGTCTATACATCATTTTAAAGGCCTGAACAAAGGGTGCGTCTTATATATGGGTGCATCTTATACACGCAAAGTTATGGTAATTGTCAAACATATCAATGATTTAGATCCTAGAGGAACTCTTAAGCATGAAAAGGTTAAGGAATGAAAGGCCTTTTACTTTCTTTTCTATTCGTGATAAGTTCAGCTAAGGTAAATATGAAGTTTTTGTGTTCATTTTTCATGTTTCCACATTAGTACTGACACTTACGGGATGATATCTTTCTTATGGAAAAGATAACAAAACTCCATTGAGGAACTTGGCCCATCAATAGCACTAGTCTGAACAAGTAAGATTGACACAGTACTATATGCGCAAGTTATATGTTCAACCCTGTAGGCCCTGACCTGACCAGAGCATTTACATTTATTTCATGATACATGTAATTAAAGCAGCATGTTGATTCAATTGTATACATATACTGTATAACCGGTATATTTCCCGGGACCTTTATTTCCCAAAAATTGATGATTTCAACTTTTTCCCGTTTTTTATTTTCCCGGCCTGCACTCGGCTGCACTGATACTTAATTTAGCGTTAATGCTACCAAGCGTTTTGGCTCCTGAACGGTTATTGCATACAACCGTTTGTGTGCTGAATGTGTATGTGCATAACAAAAAAGCCAGTCACATGCCTTACCTCTGTTGTTCTGCACATTAATAGCACTTAGTGGACAGGTTGATAAACTGTTCATGACGGACAGTGAGTACAACAAACATCAGTGGTGAAAATAGACAGTAGCCCACCGGTCCGTTTCTATTAAAAATTTGGAAGGGCTAGTAAAAGTATATGTTTACTTGCCCAGAAAGTCTACTAAATATTCTAACCACATTAATTTAGTGGGCATCACATCCAGTTTCACATTTCTTCTACATTAGATTATAACTGTCACCATTCATAAATTTAGCACAATTAACCATGAATGTTCAATTACGAAATGGCTGTTGGCTACCACTTTGGTTATCAAAGTGATATGGACCACTAATTTTTCTGGTGGACCACTAAACTATTCATTTTGGTGGACCGTTTGACCACAAAGGTTTAAGAAACTGTTTTCAGCACTGCAAACATGTACCGGTATCTGGACAAGCGAGTACTTTAAACGTATGGCTTTACTACTCGATCTATATCTTTTTCATAATTATTTATATATAAGTAAATTCATGTTCATACAGTTTAAACATCCATTTATTGACAAAAAACTAGTATGCATAACGTAACAAATTCACATACTAGTAGTAGTTTAGACTCCAACACATCGTCTGCAATACCATACCAACAAAAATGATTTAAGATAACGTTTTTATTTTTCCCGTCTCAAACCCATTAGGTAAATTCGGGAACATTAAGAACACGTTAACATTACCCGTTATACAGTACATCAATAGGCCAGATATCAAGAAACACTATATCATTATAATGCACACATACTCTTTTATCATGTTAATAGTAATCAGTCTTTTTGTGTATACAAATGCTGTCTAAAGTTTGCTTTGAATGCACCTGTTCTGATGAGAGATTTTGTGTCATTAAATGGTGTAGGATCGGGCATCATAATGAGGTAGATAAATTATTTTAGGCCTAAACATACCAAATACCTAGATATACTAGTAGCAAACACAGTCATCAAAGCTGTCACTGGTTTCAACTTAAAATTCATGATTTTCCTGTTTAATGGTGTGACGTTCAGTATTATCATTCATCTCTTGTTTTATAGGAACACACTGTCCTTCCACAACAACCCACTGCTGTGGTTCCACTGAATCTGGGCCTGAAGTGTGAAGTGTCTGTTCTGAGTGAGACTTTGTATGCTGTTGTAGGTCTGAGGTTGTGGTAAATGTCTCACCACATACTTCACATCGGCATGTTCTTTCTCTTGCGTGAATTCTATTATGTGTAATCAGATGACCTGCCTGGGAAAATGATCTATCACATATCGCACACTGGAATGATTTTTCCCCTGTGTGAATTCTTTTATGTGTGATCAGATTAACTGACGCGGAAAATGATTTACCACATATCTCACACTGGAGTAGTCTTTTTCCGGTGTGAATATTCTCATGCTGTAACAGATCTGAAGGCCGGGAGAATGTTTTATCACATAGTTTACAATGGAGTGGTCTTTCTCCTGTGTGAATTCTCTTGTGATTTTTCAGAACTGAAGAACGGGAGAATGTTTTATCACACATCTCACACTGGAATGGTTTTTCTCCTGTGTGAATTCTTTTATGTTGTATCAGATTGGTAGAATTATTGAATGCTTTATCACATAGAACACAATAGAATGGTCTTTCTCCAGTGTGTATTCTCTTATGGGTTTTCAGAGCTGAAGAATGGGAGAACATTTTATCACATACTTCACACTGGAATGGTCTTTCTCCTGTGTGTGTCCTCTTATGATATATGAGAGATGAAGATTGGCAGAATGTTTTATCACATAGCTCACAATGGAATGGTTTTTCTCCTGTGTGAGTTCTTTTATGGGTTTTCAGATTTGAAGACGTGCAGAATGTTTTATCACATAACTCGCAATGGAAAGGTCTTTCTCCTGTGTGAATTCTCTTATGTTCTTTTAGATTTGAAGACTTGCAGAATGTTTTATCGCATAGCTCACAATGGAAAGGTCTTTCTCCTGTGTGAGTTCTCTTATGTTGTTTCAGACTTGAAGACTTGGTGAACTTTTTATTGCATAGCTCACACTGGAATGGTTGCTCCATGGTCTCCCTTGGAGTTCTTTTTCCTATTGGTAAAAGGAAGTTGTGATTTTGTGGAATTAGTTAACAGCGATATAGTTCTCCAAGAAACTGGTCTCATTTGGCTTCTGTTGCTCTTGGAAAGCAAGGACAGCTGCAAGTTTTGAAGAAATCAGCAAAATGGTTCACCTCAACTTCAGTTTCTCAAGTAGCATTTTCCTAAGATTGTAACCTGAAAAAAAGAGGGCAGAATGAACAATTGGTTAACTCAACAAGGTATATGTCATTGTAAAGAATGTTCTCTCAACTGGATACTTGTATATTGATAAGTTGTTTTAGATTTAGATTATCTCGATAGGATGCATTGATACATCCATAAAAACACTGTTTGAGCCATGACAGAGGGAAATCACAAAGCATTGATGCTTTTTCACCCAATAATAAGGGTGAAAGTGTATTTCATTTTTAACGAGTTTGTTCCGCCATTTAACTTAAGGCATGACTAGTCGAGCAGCATAAGTGTGAAAGGGTGATAGGTTTGATATGGGAAATGATGGATAATGCTGCGCGACTAGTCATGCCTTGGATTAAATGGCGGAACAAACTCGTTGAAAATTATCGCTTCCAGCCAAAAAGCTCTCATTTCTCTCACTCTGGGCGGATTTGAGTGCTGTAAAAGCTGCACAAGGGAAACTAATAAGATAGGAGCCGATTTCAGTTGGTTTGGGTGGCCAGACTGGCCTAGAAATGTCCGCGCCCAGTTTTTTGGGCGCAGTGGAAAAGTTTTGCATGAGGCTTTCTCTATCGTGGGTATGGCCTATCGATCTCAGTATGTAAACAGAGCCATACCTGACGATAGAGTGGCTCGATCTATACCAGTAAGGGCTGTGACTACATACAAGTGGCACTCAAACCCCTGTGCTCCTATCTACAAGTACATGCATGTATTCGCCAAACCGTCATTCTCTCCAAACCGTCTTATGTGCGTCTGTTGTGAGAATGGCATGTACGTTCGTCAAATAAACAGTCTCAATAGTGTTAATTAATTGCCCCTGTTGATGTATTGGTCATCATTTGTACTTTACGACCTCAATTCTGGTATGCACCAGAATTGTCCAATTCTGGTACGTACCAGAATTGCTGGAAAGAACAATTCTGGTACACTTCAAGTGGCAGGATTGTTCCAACAATTCTGGTATGTTCTAGAATTGTTGGAGCAATTCTGGTTGCTGGGTCGCTCACGACCCAGTATAATACGGTTAGGTACCGTAAGTAGGCATGGACATCGCTCTTGGCGGAGCCATTTTTACTGAGGCTTGATGGTCTTGCCTCAATAAAAAAATTTAAAGTGATTTTCTGTATGCTTCGTTCTTTCTTTTCCCCCGACATTTCTTTGAAATAAAAGTACTTGCATGTACATTGCAATCAAATCGTCGGCGTTGTGTTAGGAATGTCTACGTGACAGTGATCTAGACTAGCGCCAGTCTCACAATCCGTGATGTGATTGTGAGACTGGCGCTAGTGGTATAGGATCGCTGTTAGACTAGTGCCAGTCCTATGAGCCGCTACTGTTGGGACACCAGTATCGACAAGTACGGTTGTAGATGCAAAGCATCAATAGTCAAAAGGCGGGGCCAAGTTATTTATGAACTTGTGAGGGAACCGGATGTATAAAGAACATCAACATTATAGAGGAAAATAATTTATAATGACTAGATTTGTATCATTTTTGTAGAAATGAAACAAATATCGGAATTCTAGGCGCAAGCTGTAGACTTCAAAATCTCTTTGGTGCGAAGCTACTAGGGCACGCATCAGTTTGGTTACGAACCAGTTTGGTTACGAAGTCTCCTGATTTCATTCTATACACATAGTAGACTAGTGGCAGTCCTATAAGCCGCTTCACGCCAATAATAGATGGTGGGCGATACCAGTCCCTAATCCGTGATGTGATTGTGAGACTGGCGCTAGTCTATACACACAGTACTTTTTTCTTGGTAATTTTCCTTCCTATACTGAAAAATATACTTTATGTCCGCTTAAAATATTTTATATATTTGAAAAATTCATGCTAAATTAAAATAAGGAAGGCACGATTTTCGCGGGAAAGGCAACATTTATATTATAACCAATCAGAATAGAGAATTATATTCAGTCCGGCCTCAGGATTTAGAGCATGTGACGTCTGCCCATGTACATCTCAAAACAGCTTCTCAGGTAGGCGCGGCCATCAGGCCGAGCCAATAATGCATTTTTTATGTGAGCAAGGTCTTTTTTTATTGAAACATATAATTACAAATATATTCATTCAGCTGTCTCTTGGAAATAACTTAGGCTTACGTATTTTTGTCTGCATTTCAACTCAGAACACATATCTTTGTCATGGCAGTGCGAGGCCACCGACATCAGAGAGAAGTAGACAGGGAGTGGGCACTGGTCATGAATCATCAAATTTCGCTGCCTCTCACTATCTGACCTAAATATGATGACATCCCCCAGCCAGCCAGTGCATGCTTACTGCACAGATCACGTGACCAATACAACCCCAGGCTACAGCGCGTAACCCGAGGCGCAGATGCCGTAGAGGCTAGCATGCAGTGCCTATGGGGTTGCGGATCAAGGGGATGTATTTCTCTGTTGGCATCAAGGAAACATTAGGTATGGGGGAGGAGCTCAGTGTACTTTGAGGGCAAAATACAGACAGCAACAAGGATAAACAATTCAAATCTTATCAACATCATACTGTACATCTATATCATAAGAGAGGAGGCCCAATCCTTTGCAACGCATGATCTCCGTTGCCGCGCCTGTTTGCCTAATTCTGAGTTGGCAGTTCGGTGGACGAGTGTATCTAGATGGTTCTTAACGTAAACACATTTCAAAATATTAATCAAAAAGATGATTTTGATGATGATTTTTAAACCTGTATAGCTCTCCGGGACGTCCGATCACCACTCCCGCAACACCCAATAAGTTACGTCGTTCGGGCAGTCTCAGGAGAGCCTACTACGGCTTACTACAGCTCTCTGGGACGCCCGTTCACCACTCGCACAGCACCCAATAAGTTACGTCATTCGGGCAGTCTCAGGAGAGCCTACTACGGCTTACAACAGCTCTCTGGGACGCCCGTTCACCACTCGCACAGCACCCAATAAGTTACGTCGTTCGAGCAGTCTCAGGAGAGCCGTATCGATATCCTTTGCAACCGGCAATCTCCGTTGCCACACCTGTTTCCCCTATTCAGAGTTGATCGTATGGTGGACAAGTGTGTCTAGAAGGTTTTTACCCTAAACAAATTTCAAATATATTTAATCAAAAAGGTGCTTTTAATGCTGATTTTAGAGCCGTACAGCTCTCCGGGAGGTCCGTGACCACTTACACAGAGGCCAACTGTACCACCCCAGGAGGTTGCAAGGACCAAGGTGCATGCTGTCAGATAGAAAGAGTATGGCCAGAGAGAAAGAGAGACAGGGGCAGA
This sequence comes from Maea johnstoni, assembly GCA_963942565.1. Classification (NCBI taxonomy): domain Eukaryota; kingdom Metazoa; phylum Annelida; class Polychaeta; order Spionida; family Magelonidae; genus Maea; species Maea johnstoni. The sequence goes on from OZ012690.1 coordinate 14,770,109, forward strand.
GAGAGAGAGAGAGAGAGAGAGAGAGAGAGAGAGAGAGAGAGAGAGAGAGAGAGAAGGGCATAGGGAAAGAGGGGACAGAGAGAGAGAAAGAAAGGGTGGACAGAGAGAGAGAGAAAGAGAGAGGGGGCATAGAGAAAGAGAGGGGCAGAGAGAGAGAGGGGGGAAGAGAGAGAGGCGGCAGAGAGAGAGAGAGAAATAGAGAGGGGGAAGAGAGGGCAGAGAGAGAGAGAGAGGGGAGGGCACAGTGAAAGTGAGAGAGGAGCTGAGAGAGAGGGGGACAGAGAGAAATAGGGATGGGGCTGAGAGAGGGCAGCAAGAGCATTACAGGATATGGCCACAGTACCAACCGTCCTGGCCACCACGGTACCGTGGTGGCCCGGACGGTTGGTACTGTGGCCACACTGTGATACAGCAATGCTTCCTGTCATCCGCACTCCCTAGAGAACGCTACCCACCTGGCCGACACTGGAGTGCAGGTCCTTATCTAATATCTATATGGGTCAAATGCAGCCAGCGAGTAGCAGTGTAGGATGGAGTGCTGACGCTAGATGTGACAGCCAAACAGATTTCCACTTGCAGCAGAAAATTGAGTATAAAAGCCGGTTTTCATGTAAATGGCTACAAGAAAGTGGTATATTTAGTTTAGGAAGTATACGATACTCTGGCGTGCAGCTTAATATATGAGTTTTAGCATGCTCTTGAGGGTTGAAAGTTGTAACAAGTGACTTTAAAAAGTTCTCTGTGACCATATCCTGTCATGAGAGAGAGAGAATGATGGGACAGAGAGAGAAAGAGAGGGGGCAGAGTGAGAGAGAGGTAGAGAGAGAGAGCAGCAGTGATATAGGAAGAGAGAGGGGGCAAAAGAGAGAGAGAGTGTGTGTGAGGGGGCAGTGAGAGAGAAAGAGAGAGAAATAGGGGCCAGAGCGAAAGAGAGGGGTTTATTTTGAAATTTTGTTTTTCGTCACATTTATGCCAATTGTGGCTAATTCGTGACTAGCCAGTTGTAAGTAGTGGAGGAAACCGGAGTACCCGGCGAAAACCACCGCCTAACCCCAAGTCACTGGCAACTTTCTCACATGTCCAGGCCGGGATTCGAACCCAGTCAGAGGTGAGAGACAGCGTACAGAGAGAGGGGGTGACAGAGAGAGAGAGAGAGGTGGCAGGTAGAGAGAGAAAGAGAGGGTGGGGCATAGATATGGGCTGAAAGAGAGGGAGGGGGGTGGGGCTCTCTCTCATGGATGTATTCACAGGGCCTTGTATCGTTGAGCGGTCACTCGCGAGTCTGAGGCTGGTACTATGAAATAGAGCTATATTACTAGTACGGCTGTGACTACTGTGATCAATGATACAAGCCCCTGTGGATGTATTGGTGGTCTGATACGTTTGCCATTATCAGAAATTTCATGGTTTCCGTCCGCAGGACGGGTACTTTTCTAGTCATAAATAATTACGACCCAGCTAGTAACTAATACTAACTATTGATGCCTTGCATCACCATTTGATACTTGTACGTACCAGAATTGTCTTAAAATTTACCTCTCTGTCTTCGGCGGTGTGATCGCTTTATGCGCGAAGATGAATGTCGCCTAATGCGAGTATCGACGGACTCGTGTGCATCGTTTGTTTAGAGTTGGTGCTGCCATCTGGATGTCACATTTTAAATTAAGAATGATTGGCGGGGCCCTCAGGCCGCGCCTACCTGGGAAGCTGTTTTGAGATGTCCATGGGCGAGTAGACTAGCGCCAGTCTCACAATCACGTCACGGATTAGGGACTGGTATCGCCCACCATCTATTGTTGGCGTGAAGCGGCTTATAGGACTGCCACTAGTCTACTATGTGTATAGAATGAAATCAGGAGACTTCGTAACCAAACTGGTTCTTAACCAAACTGATGCGTACCCAAGTAGCTTCGCACCCAAGAGATTTCGAAGTCTCCAGCTTGCGCCTAGAATTCCGATATTTGTTTCATTTCTACAAAATTATACAAATCTAGTCATTATAAATAATTTTCCTCTATAATGTTAATGTTCTTTATACATCCGGTTCCCTCACAAATTCATAAATAACTTGGCCCGCCTTTTGACTATTGATGCTTTGCATCTACAACCGTACTTGTATGCGTGTGTTGTTAAACTTACCTAGCGTCTATTTCCTATTTGATGTACACGATGTATGCGGTTAATAAAGTATCAATGAGTAATGAATTCAAGGCACACAATTATGAAAACTTTTATTTGGTTGTTTGTTGTTTATTGTATTTAATTGTTGTCAACAATGGGATACATGACGTGCGCCGGTGCGTATTGTACGCCGCAACACATGCACGCTCACCACGCACCTGTGATCTGACGTCTCATGGTGCATTATAAAATCTTCAGTATGGTAAGTATGAGGGGCTGGGATACTTTGTAAATTTGATATCAATTAAATAATAATCGTCAAATGAATTTCTGAGGTTAAAATTATTTGCATAAGGATTTTTTTTTGTAATTGAATGGTTAAGTAAGAAGTAATTATGCACCAGTCAATTGGATCATTTTTGCAGAGACCCCACCTCCAGGGCACATTTATTGCCTCTTTTACTCACCCCTGGGGCACATTTTGTGAATCATATTCTAGCCATGTTGGCATGAGAAAATATAAAAGAATGAATTTGAAAATAAACTTTTAATGTGTTGATTTGCACAGATGCAGGTACATCCTAAATTATCCATTGACTGGGGCATTACAATTCCTTTAAATGATGTAATCACAGAATCACTTCTTGTTAATTTTAATCAAATTAAGATTTTTTCCTATCCATTTGAGTTGAAATAAACTTAATTCATGAATATCTTATCAAAAGGAAATAATAATTCAATTTACATATTCACTTTTTGTCAGAGCAATTGAAAGCTTTATTCTACAAAAACATCTTATGATAACCATTATGAATTATAAAATGAAGATTTAAAAAGCAATGAAAGTACAATGCGCGAATTTGATGTTAGCAGCAACAGTAGTAGTAGTAGTAGTAGTAGTAGTAGTAGTAGTAGTAGTAGAAGTAGAAGTAGAAGTAGTAGTAGTAGTAGTAGTAGTAGTAGTAGTAGTAGCAGTAGTAGTAGCAGTAGTAGTAGTATAAAGTAGTAGTAACATTAGAGTGCATCAGCATCAAATACGACAATGAGGTTCTACTGGATCTCATTTTTATAATATCAGGGGCCGGTTGCACCAACGTGACTCACGCTCAAACTTAGGCTCAAGGCTCAGCTTGATTGTCTACAACAATAGATGCAATTGTTGTAGACAATCAAATTGAGACTTGAGCCTGAGTTTGAGCCTAAGTCACGTTGGTGCAACTGGCCCCAGATCGCTGTATCCCTACAATTAACTATTATGCCGCTGGTGGCTGATTTGGCCACTACAAAATAACGCTGAAACCCTGGTAAATGGGTACTCATTTGAAAGAACTCACTCCGAGCTATATAATGAATACCAACATGACAGGGTTTAGATGTTCATCCAAAAATGCTGCGTTCTTTTGCATTGGACGAAATTTACAGCCTAAGCAGCATAAGGGTTAATACTAAATTTAGCAGCTGCAGGGCGGTATACACACACGTATTATTAGATGCAATCTCCATCTAATAATATTTCCTTATTTGTAGTAGTAGTTAATTAGTAGTAGCAGCATCAGGTCAGCAGTCGTACAAGTGCCAATAGGACAAGAATACGACGTATTAGTAGTTACCCCCTATATTAATAGCCGAGCGGCATAATTGGGAAACTATCAATAAAACGTATACATATCAATAAGAGTTGTATCCCTGTTCACACAGATAGTATATTTTGCTATGCTGGTAAACTGATCAACAGGTACAACTATCAAATATCTTTCATAGGCACTGTATTCCTAACCTTGAAAAAAAATCAAAAAACGTCATTTTTTGCTATTTTTGAGAGTTTTCACAAACTTAAAGTTGTTAGTAGTCAAATGAATACAAAAGCACCCTGTATAATAAACCTAAATTACAAGCAAAGTATTATCTGCTTATTAAAAACAAAAATGAGCTCCATTGGTGGTTTTAGAGTGATGTTATGGGACTTTCTTTTCGCCTACCCCTATTTTGAAAATAGCCGTAAAATAGCTTAAAAAGCTAAGAAATATTTTCTTAAATCTGAAATGTTCTTTTAACCAATGTTTGGTACCAGAAATAGTTTGAACATGACAAAGACTGATTTTGCTGAAAAAAGATGATTGCCCAGTTGCCTGGGACAACCTTATTTTACTAAATTTGCTAAAAAATAGTTTTAGGCTAGAAATCAGAGTTTTGAGTAACAATGTGACTACTGAAAAAGGTATGTAGCTATTCTACAATATAAATTAGTCTTAGCTGGATACTTAACAATTATTTTAGTTCAGTTCACCCCTATTCAGAAAGTAATCTAGGAGGCTGAATGTTAATGAATGTAGTTTTTGCTAATAAGTGTAGTAAATCGATGCCAGAGTGTGATCTTAACACAGTCAGAAGACTGTTAGACTGCTGTTGGGGTTCAACCTGCTGGGGCTTATCAACTTGATGGCCCAGTAGCCTTGGGCTATTGAATTTAACCAACATTTGCTTTAAATCCAATTTTGTTGTCAGAAGTCAAGTAATTTTGAGAAGGTGGCCCTATGCGTAATATTAGACCTCTTTTGTGAAAACATATTGTGACTAAGTAAATAATTTTTGAAAATGTGGCCCAATCAACGTCGTCGAATGCCAATTGCGAAACTAAGGTCAATTAATGTTCATGAGCAGCAGCTGTTTCTCCACTTGGGTATTTAGGGGGGTGCATACGTTCGTTATCAAAATTAAAAAATACCCTAAAGCACTGATTTCTGGCCAAAAAAGCACCCTTATTTTAATAAAACGCTGATTTTTTCCTCTAAATAAACACCCCTTCTTTTATCAAAACGCTGACATTGGATGAACGGGAACGCGTATTTTAACTTAAGATTTTATAATCCTCTGCTTGTTTAGTGGCAACAAGTGGCGGCAGCAAACTCGTAAGCCCTGAGTCACTTCGGGAGTCACTCGGCGTCAGAGCCGCGTATATTTCGTGGATTGTAAGGGGATTTTGACCCCCATACTTCGTACCTGGGTACAAAAAAGTACCCTTCTTTTACAAAATCGCGGACATGCGGAGTTCTTCAAAAAAGAACCCTTCTTCCGCGAAATACGTAACGAAGGTGCGGCCCCCCTCTGTACCTGAGTGCCCCCCCCCCCCCCCCCCCCCCCCGGGCTGTTTCTACTAAACAACGCTCAAGGACGTGTAAAGTGTACAAATTTCCACAACATCGAAAAATAAAGAATCGTTCTTTCTATAGAAATATTCTAAACTATTTATGCTCTTGATCAATTTATATTTGAACATTTCTATTTGGTCAAATAACTTGAAAAAGTTAAAAGTTGGTCAACTACGAAGCCAATTAATGTATTGAATTAAAATTTCAATATACGTTATTGCTATTTGCTATCTAAGCGCGGTCCCTAGCGGCGCGCTACTCCTGTCCCTCTCCCGATATTCAACTGGTCGGGGCGTGGAAAAAGAATGCTAATTATTGACAAGGGTATGTAGGTAGTTTTTCCCCGGCAACCCGTAACCTAATCCTACAGGCCAGTATATTAAAAATCATGCGGAGGTCTTAAAAAGACCCCTTCTTCCTCGAAATACGTAACACACCCTCCATTAGTTCAGACATAAACGCTACCTATTTTCCCGTTTCTGATATCTATGACTTTTTTTTGTTTAGGGTAAATCCTTATAAATTACGTTAGCACCGTTCCGCAGAGATTTTGGGCGGAAGCATTTTCATAAAATTTTATCATTTAAACACGACTCGTACACGTTTCGTCTCTCTATTTGGTAGAGACATTCTATTACAAACATTTCGCGAATAAAATTGAAGAATCATATGTTTATTTGATCAATAAATACGATTTTATACTTAAATGTACGAGGTTGTGAGTTTTAAGAACTCAAAACCGAAAACGAGGCTTACTACATTTTGAGTTCTCTTTTCAATATGGCGGCTCACGTACTGCAATCTCGGCTGTAGGTAAATAAATACGTCTTTCCACCACTTTTTCACTTATTGACATACTGACATGTATGTGCTTTGTTAGCGAGAGGTGTATATTACATATTTATAAACTTAAGAGGGTCCAAAATTGTTATAGACACGAGATTTCAGTAAAAGTTGAATGCTACATACTGTGCTATAGGGAATCTACCACTTTTTCATTGAACCTTACATGCATGAAAAAAAGACGTCGGCAGTAAAAACATCTCATGCATACGTAAGGTTCAATATTATTGAACTAACCCTCCCTTACCATCCTCTTTTCATTACACTTCGGTATTTATGGGGGTGCATTATAAGCTCGTTATCAAAATTTCAAAATATAATTTATTATGTTATATTTCTCTAACTGTTTAGCGGCAGTAGAGTCATATTTCTCTAACTGTTTAGCGGCACCATCCAGAATGTTACAACAACAGCTTGGTTTAGAGCTTCATTTAAATCAAAAAATTTGCTTGTAAGCCTTGTGAAATAATGGGAATTGATCACGGGAGGTAGGTGATTGTGGCATTTGTGAAATGTGTGTATGGTTGAGTTGATGAAGTTTTTTGAATAGTATGATGAAGTTTTAACAAGAGGGACGTCAATGGCGTCAACATGTAAATAGGAGTGTGTGGTTGCTTGACTTTATTTTAAAAGATTGGTAGCACTGCAACTTCCTATCCATAATATATCAATTGGTTTGTGGGGAGTTGAGGGTCCCAAATATATCAGAGTAACTGTATGCTTACTTTTTCTGACCTAATTACATAACCTTCCTCCATCACTGGTCAATAAAAATGCCTCCATTCAATTTCCGTAAGTTGTTTCCTAACTGAATGTTGCTTTTAAAAGGTACATGGAAAGGATTGAAGAAAAAGCAGTGTATTCCAACGCTCACCCTTATGGAAGAGGAAAGCCTGTGCTCTTACATATGGTTCTACGCTTCAAGAGCAGTACCGCTGTCAACTGCCATGGTTAGGACATTCGCCACACTATTAGCCAACCGGAAGGGACGACTCTGTGACCAGAAGTTTAAGGGGAAAGCAAGAGTGGGCTGGTTTCAGAAGTTCAAGAGGCACCACCCGGAAATCACCCTGAGGAATCCAGCATCGGTGGACATGGGCCGTGTGTCCATGTCATCGGAGTGTGTTGTGGAAGACCACTTACAGGTCTACTGCATGAAATCAGTCCAGAATGCATCTGGAATGTGGACGAAGTTGGCTTCGGACAGGTATTTATTCAACTATTATTGGTTTTTAGTATATCAGACATGGGTAGCCAATTGACCATTGTTTGTGATCAGTACTCACTGAGGCCTAAGTGTCTTGCCTATCCTTTCCTTGCACAATCCGTTGCCATCCATACAATCAAGCAATAAATTACTCGCCTTTCCATGGATCAAATTGCTGCGATTTAGATCATTAGAACAGCCACAATTCATTGTACCTGCCTCTTAATTCTAGTTGAAGTCATGCAAAGTATCATCTTTTGTCTCCCAACAATTACAATTATTAATGTTTTTTCTGTTTGCAAAGCCTCTTAAATTATTGAAACATGGGTTTGGTAGCCCTAAGTGTGTGTGTGTTCACCTGTCATAAAAGGAACTCATTACTTCTACACCAGGTTCTTGCATTTCTAAAAGACATAATTTCATTCTCTACAGGAAATAGGCTCTACACAGAGAAGCGTCATCGGCAGAGAACAGTTCCCGTGCCGGAGGGAGATCACCTCTCGGGAACACACGACAGTTGTTGCATGTGGGAGTGCAAGCGGAAGGATACTGCCACCGGGGGTCATATTTACAAAATCATTCCCTTCAAGCTGCTACGCTGAAGAGGGTCCAGTTGGTGCACTCTATGCAGTTACCGAGAAAGGGTATATAACAGAGGATGTGTTTATTAGGTGGCTTAGGTAAGTATTGGAATAGTCGTTTGATGATCTGGTGATCTTTTACATGTATCTTACTTTATAAATGTTATATATGTGCAAAGTCTCTGGAATTAATGATATGTAGGTTAGGTAGCCCTAAGTGTGTGGTAGCAGGGATGTGTGGGTGCCCTAATGTTGGTGAAAGATATAAGATGTTCAAAATAAGCTCACTTGTGAATGTTGGTTAATACAAACATAGGAAACTGCTTGTGCCAGTGTAAAGTGTGTAAGAAGATGTGCATGACTTAAGTACTTTCAACACTAAAAATGCATTACGATGAAAGGATATTTATTCATGAAATGTAAATAAACCATGAATCATAGGTCCAACTTCCTGTCATATATTCGATATCACTTTATTTTCAGGGACATCTTCATAAAATCTATCGGTAGCGGGAGACCACAGGTTCTTATACTGGATAATCATGCTAGTCATGTCTCTCCAAATGTGGTCGACATAGCTTTTGATTCCGGTATAGAACTCAATTTCCTACCCGCCCACACCTCCCACTTTCTGCAACCAATGGACCAAACATTCTTCGCCCTTAAATCAAAGTTCTCGAACCTCGCATACAGTTCGTTGGTCATGGGGCCCGACTTGTGTGTGTCCAAAAGGACTTTCACATCATTCCTGAAGTACAGCTCCAAGAGCACTTACAAAGGGGGACAACTTCTAAGGGAAGGTTTCAAGAGAACCGGAGTGAACCCAACAACTATAGATGGTATCAACAAATCCAAAAAAAGAAAGGTATGTTATTATCCAAACGATAATGGTAAACTAAGTGCAGCAAGCGCAAGGACTAGAAAAGTTTTGAAGGACCGCTGAACGACCGGATGTGACGTAACGCTGTAGCACTTCCGGTCACGCATAAGTTTCAGGGAATTCTGGGATTAAGTATCGCCAGATCTATTCAAGTTTTGAACATTGCTTTGTCTGACACGTAATAAACATGGACTGTCTCCGTTAAATTGTATCAATATAGCGTTTGTTTGATGATCAGGCACCACGCGCATGATACAAAGTAACAAATGCTTAAGCGATGTCATGATTATATCAGCGGGGAAACAGGGAAAGCCATGGGGGAAAGCTATTTGTTCACAGTAACAATAAATTGCCTGAACACGCGCTTGATAAAAAGTAACAAATGCTTACGGGACGTCATGATTATATCAGCGGGGAAACAGGGAAAGCCACAGGGGAAAGCTATATGTTCACAGTAACAATAAATTTCGTTTCCATGAGTCAATCTTAATGTGGTTTAGATCGTTGGAACTGCCACAATTCATTCTACTTGTCCTGAGAATCCCTTTCAAATCTGTTGAGAAAGGAAGATTTTGCGACAGGTTGAAATCATAATTTTTATGTTAATCTTATGGTCAGTTTGAACTGAAATCAACCGAAGCTACGCCTTTCCGTGGGTCAATTTTAATGCGGTTTGAATCGCTAGAACCGCCGCAATTTCTTCTACATGTTTCTTGATTCGCTTTTAAATCTGTTGAGAAATGAAGATTTTGCGACAAGTTGAAATCGCCGTAATTTTTATGCAAATTTTTTCGCTGAATATATGGTCAGCATGAAATGAAATCATTCGAAGCTACGCCTTCCTGTGGCTGTGGGTCAATTTTAATGCAATTTAAATGGTTAGAACCACCACAATTTCCTACACATGCTTTTAAATCTGTTGAGAAATAAAGATTTTGAGACAGGTTGGAATCGTTGTAATTTTTATGCCAATTTTTTTCGATCAATATAGGGTCAGTATGAAATAAAAACATCTGAAGCTACCTGTTACCGGGGGTCGATTTTAATGTCGTTTAGATCGTTAGAACCGCCACAATTTCCTCTACATGTTTCTTAATTTGTTTTTGAATCTGTTGAGAAATAAAGATTTTGCGACAGGTTGAAATCATTGTAATTTTAATTTCAATTTTTTTTTCGCTCAATCTATGCTATGTTTTGGTCAGTATGAAATGAAATCATCTGAAGCTACGCCTTTCCATGGGTCA
>OZ012690.1:14785133-14904949 GCA_963942565.1 Maea johnstoni
GGTGGTGTGCAGACAAGATACTATGTCATGTCAATGTTTTCTTTTTTGACAGTTCTCACTGAGGGAGATTACTGGGTCTCTAAAACATGGTTGTAGTTATTCATGATCCTTATTGTGTTTCTTATTCACAAGAGCCCTGCAACATGGATTTGTTTCTTGACAAGTAGAAATTTCTCATTGGCAGATTATGGGTAGTGGAGAGCTGACAGCTATTGTATTACCACCATGACCAGACCTGCCACTTGGGGGCCCAGATAGTACACATGGTCAGGGCCAGATTGATATCAGTCAGATGTAATCCATGTATACCAAACAAGATTTGTTGGCATAAAACACATTTTAAAGCATACTTACACAATACAAACGCGAAAAGGGTTTATGGGAAAAGAAACCAAACCAGGTAAAATATTTATTATGCTTGTAAAACATGATACAAAGACGTTAACCTCCAGACAAGATCAAAGGAAATACTAAGATAAGGGCAATTAAACCGGACATGAGACACCCCATTAGATACTCTATAAATGGGCCGGGTAACCTCATAGTAGAGGATCGGCTACTACCGACCTCCACAAAAATTCTCGGACAATTTTGGAACGTCCCAGAATTGCCGGAATCAACAATTCTGGTACACTTATCATACCAGAATTGTTCTGACAATTCTGGTACGTTCTAGAATTGTTTGCAGGGAACAATTCTGGTAGTACTAGAATTGCAAAATTATCTCAACAATTCGGGTACCTGAGAGTATGAAGACAGGGAGTGGGCACTGAGCATGCATCATCAAATTTCGCTGCCTCCCACTATGAGTCATAGATAACCTGTGTACCCCAGGCTGCCTGCCTGCCGACCCCATCTCCTTGGCAACCTATCTGACCTAGATAGGATGACATCCTGTGTACCCAGCCAGCCAGTCAGTCAGCCAGTCTCTCTGCTGCATGCACGCTTACTGCACAGATCATTCCATCAGGTGTGTCAAGCTGCATCTTGTTTGTAGAAATTTGTATTTTGTTGAACCATGAGAAAAGAGGATTTTTTCTACTGGGATGATGATGATGATTTGGAAGCGCTTTTGGGAGAGTACTACACAGAGTATGAGGATGACAGTTGTGAGAGTGACTTTGAGGACCTTGTGCTTGATGAAAAAACTGGATCTCAAAATACATCTCAGAAGGAGGACAAAAACAAGAAAAGGAAGGTTGCCAAAGAGATGTCCCATTATCAGTGCCCCTTGTGCCCTAAAACGTACAAGAGTATCTCTGGTTTTAGAGGGCACACAGCTAAGCAGCATCACAGACATGACTTGAAAGGTTTGTTTAAACTAGAAATTTCTGTTGTGGCTCTTTGTACTGCTGTGAAATATTTATCATGCTTTTTAAAATGAATTTTATAATATTTAAACAATGATCATATGAATCTGGTAGTTCCATACTTTCTGTTCTAGATAGTAGCTCACTATAAAATGTTAAAATCCTAAATTAATAAATGGATACTTAGGCATAAAGAATAATTGTTTCCTGTAACACCCTAAGAAAAATTAGGGTAGATGGGCAAATGATTTTATTTTTAATGATAAATAGTAGTCTCATAGTCAAGCTCTTCCTGTTTTCATTCAAATGCCAGGTTCTTCATTCTAAAATGTCATAGAAAGATTTAGGGTATTGCCAAAGATATGGGGTAGATAGGTTACAGGAAACAAACTTTTCTTATGGCCCTTATGGCAAAATGGTAACCACCTGGTCAACAATGAATATAACTGGTGATTGTATTGACTGAGAACTTGCAGATATTAATTAGAAGTAAATTAGAGGCTATATTCCTTGGAGGTAATACAAATGCACATGTATTATCTAGTGGTAGGAAGGTTCAGACTTGTGTAAAAGAAATCAGCATTAGGTTAAAACCTGAAGTATTTTTGAGCAGGGTTTGACATTCGCAGGGGCATATGCCCCTAGAATTTGCTGTGGGACCCTAAATTTTTCCGACTAGGGGCCCAAAATAGTATGTTTTATTGCAAAAATTCCTGTTTTTGACCCCGACTTTTGTCATGTGGCCTTTTCGGGCCCCTTGCCTGAAATCTAAGTGTCAGACCCTCAATGAGGGGTGGAGATTTTCCCTGTAAAGCTTTTTATACAATTCTGATGGATTGGTTCTAAGTGGATTAAAAAATTATGGCAAGTTGTCCTTGTAATTCAAGTTATCAAGTTAACATTTTCCTACTTCATTTATCTATCCCCAGGTACTGTAGAATACTTTCTGAAAGAGGATAGAAACTGTATTTGTTTTCCAAGTTGGGAGTTAAAGATATAACTCAATTTCTTCAATTTCAAATAATTGAATACTACCTACCGTGATAGATAGAATAACTTTAGAATGGACTGCATGGATACTGAAATGCTCAGTGATGGAAGGCACAGGATGTGCTCAATCATGATTGCAATTTCCTGCCAAATGATTCACTTCCTTTGTGTAGTGTCATCTCCCTCCTGGTCTCATTGTCTACCTCAAGAGCAGAGAAATATATACCCTGTCTACCACTCTCAGTTCCAGAGAAAGTTAAAAATCAGTTACATACTTCAAAAATGTAGTTCCCCGGATGCTGTAAAAAATATTAAAAAATGGGTGTGATGATCCTTGGGTTGCAAAAGCACTCCCCATCAGCTCACCCAAATTGAATTTTGTTATTCAAGATGTTTGAAAATGCTCTGTGTCATTCAAGTTATCAAGTTAATTTCCACTTTAAATATGCATATAACTAGATATCTCCTACTCTCAGATATATGTATACTGTATACATGTACATACATACACACACAGAGAAATTGTCTACTATCAGAGATATATGCATATATATATACAGGTAAGGTGTGTTTACACTGTTGAATACTTTCAAAAAAAAGTAAGAAACTAAGTTTGTGAACTGATGGGAGTTTTAAGACAAATCTCTTTTTTTTTCACTTTCAATAATAAATCTTTCTGAAAGAGGATAGAAACTGTAATTGTTTTTCAAGCTAGGAGTTAAAGATAAAACTCAATTTCTTCATTTTCAAATAATTAAATGCTACCTTACATGATTAAGCCTAATTTTAGAATGGACTGCATGGAGACTGAAATGCCCAGTGATGTCAGGCACAGGATGTGCTCAATCATGATTGCAATCTCCTCCTAAATGATTCACTTCCTTTGTGTAGTGTCATCTGTCTGGTTTCCCCTGCTACACCCTCCACAGACTGCAATCAGGGAAATAGATGTCCACTACCCTCAGCTGCAGTTAAGATGCCCAATGGAACATAAACATATTTTGGTTGACCTATAGGAGAAAATCCTGTGATATCAAATTAGAACAGAAAAACAATAGGCAATAAGTTTAACATTAGATGAGATAATCTTTATTCATCAAGTTGGATTTGAAGAACAGTATAAAACATTCTACACCAGGGGCCGGTTGCAAGAAAATACTTACGTAAGTGCAAGTCCACTGGCAGACTTAAATTTCAGGGGAAGTGCACTTACGGGTTGCAAGAAAAAACTTGCACTTGACTTGCACTTAAATTTTAGACTGTTTAAGTGCAACTCGTAAGACACCTCTAGAGGTATCTTACGAGGTGGACTTGCACTTAAAAATGGCCGCCGCTAATGCATGAAGGTTGCGTTTTATGCATTTTAACTCCTTAAAACTTTAATCTAACATTTCTTATTTATGTTGAAATATGTTTAATTGGTTGCGTAGTTATAGGATGTAAATAGACATAATAGGTTATCAATGGTTTGACAGCTCAACCCCTGCCAGGATGCATGTGTTTAACACTTACTCTTGCAAGTTGCAAGCCAATAGAGAGTCGCTCATTCGAGATTTAGGGCCAGTGATCACTACTCATGTGTAATCTTTTGTTTTTGATATCCATACTTAAAGGTCTACCAAGGACATCCGACAGCGCCCCTACCTAGGTTACCATCTTTAAATGAACGGCCTATATACAAATATATATGGCAACAGATCGCATACATACATCATACATAAGTTGTGAACAGGATGAATTCTTTTTATAAACTATCTTCGTTATCAAACATAAAACTTTTTAGATGTATTTTTTAAATGATAAATGCAGAAATTTTCATAATTGATATTTAGATTAATTCCAAAATTGGGTAGGCGCAGAAAAATTAAGCTCTGTATCAAAACAAAACTCTCCCATTTATTTAGCAGAGTATAAACCTTTAAAAAATCAGCCCAATTTTATTTCCATAATGCAGTACAGGGGTGATGTCTGTTCTCTCATTTGCTCTCCTCAGAGATAGAAAAAAAAGAAGCTTTAAAAAAAAATAACAAAACAAAAAATCAATGCAGCAACACAATCTGAGCTTCCAAAATTTTGGAGAAGGAACTAAATGGCGCTGAGCAAAAACAAAATTCTGAAACATCCAATTTTTACTGTTTTTTCTTAAATTTGATCTCTAACAAGAAATATCTGAGCAAAAAGAAATTTTTCAGAGGAAAAAAAAAAATGAATAGGCATCCAAAAATGATAGGGAGGTGACAGAAAAAGGAGACAAAACTGACAAATTAAACTTTCTTTGTAATAACTGTAATATTTCATTTTATCAGATCTATAAGTCATCAATTATGTGAGAATTATGCAAAGTAGAAAGGGGGAAATGTAATAGACATGTAAATAAACAAACCGCCGCTCACAGGATACATTTCATTGAAAATAATACTATGTATTGTTGGGAGACAATAGAACAAACTAACCTTATACCCAACAATGCCTGTTTGTTGTCATTAGTAACAACAATGCCTTTGGAATGAAACGCAAGGCAACAGAGAAGGGGCATGCTCAACTGCATTGTTTTTTCATTGTGGTAGGGGGCCCTGAATGCCACTTGAAGTGCACTTCGTTTAAGTCCAAGTGCAAGTATTTTCTTGCAACCCAGTAAGACCAACTCCTCGAAGTGCACTTAAATGAAGTGCACTTCACTTGGACTTAAACATTTAAGTATTTTCTTGCAACCGGCCCCAGAGCTTTTAGGCTGGCTTATAAAAGAGATAATGATTAATGAAAGTAAAAAAGTTTTGCTATCTAGTTTGAGCACCAAGGTTACAAAATACATGAAGACAGAGAATAGACAAGATGTACGACACATATGAGCTGACTGATGTAGCAAATATTTAAAACAAGTTTTGTTCATACAGTTTTAGAGAACCAAGTATGTAGCCTAGTAAATAAAGTCTAGACAAAAAAAAACATAAGACCAATTGAAGCATGTTTGACTAGCATTGTGCTGGTGTTATTTTACAGCTTGAGTGGTTTTTAAACCACTTGCGGTCATTAACTACATTAACTCATTATGACATACTGCAAGTGCACTATTTCTTTCAATCTGACGTGCCATTTTGTCATTAGCAGTGGTCAGCGACTTTGCTTGTGATGTGAGTTCAGCTAACTTTGCTATTAACTCCTCCCTAGTCATTTGACTATGGCTTTTCTTGGATGAAAGCAAACTTGCAGGCGGTACTACATTTGCTTTACGCCATCTTCTCTTCCTGAGAGAACCTCTATAGTAACTGCAGCTTTGACATCTCAGGCGCTTACACAACAACATGCATTTGACTGCCCGAATAGTTGAGGTGTAAGTTACATCGTCACGTGCGGCACCAAAATTGCCTTCCTTGTAAGCTTGAATACCCGAGGTTAAGTCTGACACTCCAACGTTAACCATCCCCTGATATTCCTCTTCATGATTTCCTACACATACCCCATACCAAGTGAACCTTACCAAGAGGCTGTCAACATCATGTATGGAAGTGAACTGCTCAGGGAGACCTGACCATAATTTATGGTCAGAGTTGAGAGTAATGCCATGAACTTTGATGTTTGCAGTGAAATCAGGTAGAATTCTAACTGTTGACTGGATAGAAGGAGCTTCCCCATGATTGTACAATTTGATGTATTCTATGCAAGTCAGTTGGTAACGGTTCAGCAAAAATCCATGCAGATATGCAGCCTCTCGTTGCAAAACTGATCTCAAGACATTGTATCTGCTTGCAGAAGTCTCCGCAAATGGATCTTTGTGGATCTTTGTTGATACATCAGTAGTACAAGCTGGAGTGCTGTTCAGTTTACATGACTTGATTTGTGATTCAGTCTGTGTATCTGGCATTTTGTTTCCAGAGACTAAATCAACTGAGACTTTGTCTTGTGAACCTAATAACAAACCCCCCAGCACATCCGGCTTATCCAAAACTGTGTCTAATGGTTCCGACTTGATAGCCCCAACCTGTGGCAAAACCAGTGGCACACATCCTGGAACAGAACTTACTCTTGCTTCAACAGTTATCGTTTCAAAAACTTCACCTTGTTTTACCGTTAAGCTATGCTGAATAAATGGCTCAGGTAAATTTACAATAGGAGCAACACAACTGCTTGAACCATTATGTTTACTGTACGAGTGGTCAACGTCTGTTTTACTTATAACATCAGTGAACTCTGATGAAAAATTGTCTGTAGTACCTCTGACTTCACTGTGAATTCCATCGAATAAAAGTTTATCTTGTACAGCTGAACAAGTTGTTGAATCATTTCGCAAAAGTGGCACACATGAATTTCCAACATGATCTGAATTGCTTGAGTCATACATTCTATACGCGTGGTCTACGTCTTTCCCACAATCTTTTGTAGTTAATACATGTTCGCTCGATGTACTCCCACTTCCTTTGCTAGAGCTCGAAGTAGATGTCACTAGACTGGTCAACACATCTCCCACCAAATCATCCATGTGGTCATATCCTTTGATCCCGGTGAAAGGAACCAAAAAAAAGGCTTGCGCGGACCCACCATCAGATTCAGCATACTCCAAGTGATCCATGCTCCCATAATGGTCAACAGAAACAAATAAATCTGACTTTTCCATTGTGTATAAGTTCATAGCACTGGTATTGCTATAAAAAAAGGGAGGTATGTATATGAACTATAATGTCGGCACCTGTTCAGACATATCACTCAATGCTGCTGGGAGTTGTAGTCCATCTCATAACTGACTTTGTCCTAGGAATGCTTGAAATATACTGAAATGAAAGAAAAATAGACAATGAACTAAGTAACAAATACAATACGGGTAACTGTGAATAGACTAAAAAAGACTAACGATGCATTAATAGTGAAGGCGGTGATTGCCACCCAACAATTGAAAACAACCCAGTCTCTCAAAAATCTGATGAAATCCAATAAGTACTTTTTAAGATACATGTAACCTTGCATAAACGGGATAAAATGAGACCAGGTTTGTTCGGCTTTTGTGACAAAATAAACCTTGTATGAGATGGTACCAGAGATTGATCTGATTGAGGTGATTATCTGGCTTATGTGAGTGGTTAAGGCATGGTAACCTTCATACCAAGAATTACTTATGGAAGGTACCTGGCGCTATCTTTGAACTGGTAACTAAGTAACAGTAGTGCTGCGCATTATGTCAAACTATTGAAATCTTTTCAGAAAGAAATCTGGGCATTTGTATAGCTCATGGGGAGTGGTTGACCCAGCCCAAAAACAGGTGAAATGGTAGGCTGAGCCCTTGCTCCAGATAAGAGGCTGGTCATGGGATGGGGTGTTGGTGATGACGTCAGTTCCCATGGCAGCAATAACTGATGACGCTGGCTTGAGGCCACTCACTGAGATCTGGGGTTAATATGTTGGCGCTATCTTTGAACTGGTAACTAAGTAACAGAAGTGCTGTGTATTATGTCAAGCCACTGAGAAATCTTTTTAAAAAAATCCAAAAATGAAACAGCCAGGATGGGGGTGAACCAATTTACTTAAAAAAAACTATCTATGAACTGGTTGCCAAGTACTGGCACTATCTGTGAACTGGTAACCAAGTAACAGTAGTGCTGCGCATTATGTCAAACTAGTGAAATATTTCCAGAAAGAAATCTGGGCATTTGTATAGCTCATGGGGAGTGGTTCACCCAGCCCAAAAACAGGTGAAATGGTAGGCTGAGCCCTTGCTCCAGATAAGAGGCTGGTCATGTCGGACCCGGCTGTGTAATCAGATACTGTAGAGTTCGAAATATTGGCATGCTCAAATTTAGCGAATTGATCAATTTTTCAATATAAGCGAATCGTAATATTAGCGTGTGAACGATCTCGAGTATATCGATAGTGATACAGTATCCCTAACACCATCTTCGTTTTGAAAGTCTTCTATATACACGGGGTATAATTTCAATTCCTCACTTTCATTCAATATACTAGTAGAACATACTCTAACCTGAAGTGTTACGAGATTGTGAGACTACCTAGAAAAAAAAAGAAAAATCGTTGAAAAATGGAAGAAATATAAACGGATCATAATATTAGCGAATCTGACCCACTCGCTAATGTCGCCAGTTCCACGCCAATATTTCGAACTTTACAGTAAGAGCTAGGATGGCAGGGTGTGTGATCTGCACTCCTTTTGATCAGTAAACACCACTAGCATCAGAGAAATAAATACCCTTAAATGGAAACTCCTATAGCCACTGCTGCTACAAGCACCTGCCTGTTCACCTCTGATACATGTTGGAACCCAGTGGAGGTGCACTACAGTCAGTGTAGTCTATATACAGTAATCAGTCAGACAGTGGGCTGTTGCGTTGGCGACCCCCGAGGCAGCGAAAAGAAATAAGGCTCGGGATTGCCAACTCCCTGTCTACTCTCAGCTAGTGTGCAGCTGCAGGTCTTAGTCCATGGGCCGCAGGTATCTGCAAATAGTAAATTAATAGTATTAATATAGATAGATAAATAGATAAATAGTAATGATAGGTTAAAAAACAACATTAATAGACTAACCAGAGAAATAGATACCCCTGCATATTACTCTCATATCGCACAAAAGTCTCTATACTAATAACCATATGGTATATAAGGAACTCAGTAAACCTGGTTCAAGTTCAAGAAGTTGTCACACAAGTTGTATCTAAATATTGTTATCTTATTCAGAGAAGTCTATATACAGATGCCCACCATGCATAAATCAAAGAAGTATTAGTATTAGTATGGACGTGAAATTCGAACCTATTCCAGTATTTAACTTTCATTCCCTCCCCACTTGTCAACAGCTGTCATGGTTATGAATATTCCCCAACTTCAACTTCAACCAGCTGTAATTCGGGAACCGCTCGGGTTACAGCAATAAAATTTAGATATTCTGAAAGCTGAGATTCTAAGTAAGGATTACAAAGATACCATTTTTTTTATTGTGTGATAAAAAAGTGCGCGGCAATCGAAAACGCGCCAACGAAACAATGAGACCAGAGAAATACATACTCGTTCAAGTACATGAAGCCATATCAACACTCACCAACAAGACCACTGGGACTGCACTCGATCTATGTTTTGGATGAAAAACAAAGCTGATAAGCATGTACGTGGCCTAGAAGATATGGCTCCCAATCCTGAGTGCTTCCGTTTGGCCATAGACAAAAGAATGTTAAAAAAATAGCTAGAAAAATTAAACCACTCACCAATTTGGATGTTGACATGGTTTCACGGGCCCTCAGGGGCAAGGGGGGTTTCGGATGCTTGTGCCGTGTACAAAAGAATTTCTTCAATGAAAGCTCTTCAGCTCGGCCGTTGCCTCGTAAAAAGCACCAACTTAAATTTGTCTATTTTCGAGACTGAAATTTGGGCGTTCCCACACAATGAAACTGCTTGTAGTATATGTTTAGGTCGTCTGCTACACTGTGGGCAACTTGAACCCGGATGAACCCCATGCGCATTCGATAGTACATGCAATATTTTGCACACGGCACAAGCATCCGTAACCCCCCCCCCCCCCCCCCCCCTGACGGGCCCTGGATCAGACTGAAATTGCCGCGAAACCAGTTGCGCATGCCTAGATTCCAGGCAACATCCGGCCAGCCTCTTTCTGAAAAAAATCACGTGACCAATACTTCCCCAGGCTACACCGCGTTACCTGAGGCGCAAATGCCCTAGGTGCTAGCATGCAGTGCCTATGGGGTTGTGGATCAAGGTTATATATTTCTCTGTCTGGTACATACCAGAATTGAGGTCGCAAAGTACAATATGACCAAAGTTGCCACATTGAAGGACTCAATGTTTACGACAAAAATAAATTACTCGCCATGTTTCAAATTTCAAAAGTTCACATTTCGTTCTACTCACAGGGGCTTGTATTGTTGAGTGGCCACTCACGAGTCTAAGGCTCTGGTATCCATGAAATAGAGCAAGGGGGGAAACCTATAAGGTGCCCCAACAACTATGTTGTCAAACTCCCCCAAAAGAAAAATACCGAAACTCAAAACCTATCAAGTGTCCTCCCAACATACTTCAGATTCAGCTGATCCAAGGTTTTAATCCAATTAGTCTGTTTTAAGGTGAATAAAATCAAGTTAAATAGGAAGTGTCAAGTAAGCTGTTGAGGTTCTACAAGTTTGCGTTCCTTTACTAACCTAGGTGAGGCCTAAGTGACCTACTCGGCTGACCATAGACATGCGCAGTGAAAGCCAGTAAAGGAACGGTTTCGTGCTTCCCCGAGTAAAGTGTCATGGCAACTGCCAAACGGCCTTCACCTTTGCCCATATATGGCAACCGTGAAATCGTCTATGTCTAAGCCCACTTCATCACGAATGTCAATTTCAATTTATTTAAGACTAAATCTATAAAATTTCATAATAAACATTACCGAAATACAGAAATATTAAGCCAGGGCATGTACTCTAAGATTAAAATAGTATTCCTAAATGCTGGTAACAAAAGTGAACGATTTGCTTATTTTTAAAGGTGCTTACGAAAGCATCAAATACAAATTAATTTTCATCATTTTACTGTAAATAATGATCATCTTTTAGTTTATTTTCACAAGCAAAACAATTTTCGGTAAACGAAGGCGTCCATGTTCGCGCATTGCATTGTTGGATGCTTACCCAAACTAACCGACTCAGGGAGTCGGTTAGTTGGGCCTGGCCCGAGTAAGCGCCAGAGTGACGTCATCGCCTATCTGGAACGATCTCGCGCTTACTCGCGCAAGTAAAGGAACGCAGTAAAAGTCTCATAAGAAACATAGCAGCCACATGACCTCTATGGACCAATCAGTGTAACTGGTTCAAAACTTTCTAAAAACCTCAAAGGCTTTTCTTGTTTGAAGCCTATTTTACCTGTTTTAGGAAGTATATGTAATAAAGATTTATGGGATTTACATGCCTATCTGAAGTAAGTGCACAATGCAACCATTTGAAGATGAAAAATTCATGAAGCAAATAAAATGATGAGCTAGAGTGCACCAGAGAAATACATAACCTTGATCCGCAACCCCATAGGTAATGCATGCTGGCCTCTACGGCATCTGCGCCTCGGGTTACGCGCTGTAGCCTGGGGTTGTATTGGTCACGTGATCTGTGCAGTAAGCATTGACTGGCTGGCTGGGGGATGTCATCCTATCTAGGTCAGATATTGAGAGGCAGCGAAATTTGATGATTCATGATCAGTGCCCACTCCCTGTCTACTTCTCTCAGGGTGCACTGAGAACCGCTTCACTGATGAACATGGTTTCCCCCCTTGTCTATATTAGCGAGCGCGCCAGCGCTGCTGCACGAAGTGCAGCTAGCGCAAGCGAGCATTCATGTAACGTGTGTGTGTACGTATATAGATACAATGTATATATCCAATCTGTATATGGACCAGAAAAGTTTTGAGGTGCCAACAATGTGGCCTCACGCGCGTAAACGGAAGTATTATTTAGTACATCCGGTCACGCAGGCGCAAGTTTCTGAAGTCTGAAGGGAAGTCTGGGAAATGAACATCACCTTTTGCTTTAAGGGCACATTTTGCCGCAAGATCTTTCCATGCTTTGAACATTGCATTGTCACGTAATAAGTATGGACTGTTCACTTTAAATTATATCAGAAGAGCGTTTTGATCAGGCATCACGCGAAACTACGCAACAAAGTAACAATCATGCTCACGCGACGTCGGGGAGAGCCGACACGGTGACGATGTTCAGGACGATATGTTGAACAGTTAAAATAGATTTATGAATACTCGCTTTTCTGAGGCTCGATTTTAATGCGGTTTAGAGCATTAAAACCGCCATAACTCATTCCACCTGCCGTTTAATTCTCTTTCAAATCTGTTGCGAAATGAGGATTTTACGACAGGTTGAAATCGCCGTGGTTTTAATGCCAATTCTTTTTGCTAATTCTATGCTACTTTTTAGTCAGTATGAACTAGAATCATCCGAGATTACGCGTTTCCGTAGCTCAATTTCAATGCGGTTTAAATCGTTTGAACCGCCACAATTCCTTCTACATGCTTCTCAATTTGCTTTCAAATCTGTTGAGAAATAAAAATTTTGCGACAGGTTGAAATCGTTGTAGTGTGAAGGCCAATTTCTTTCGCTCAATCTATGTTAGCTTTTGGTCAGTATGAAATGAAATCATCCGAAGCTGTCGCCTTTCCGTTAGTCAATTTAAATGCGGTTTAAATCGTTAAACCGCCACAATTTCCTTTACATGCTTCTAAATTGGCTTTCAAATCTGTTGAGAAATTAAGATATTGCGACAGGTTGAAATCGTTGCAATTTTGATGCCAATTTTTTCGTTCAATCTATGCTATCTTTTGGTCAGTATGAAATGAAATAATCCGAAGCTACGCCTTTCCATTAGTCAATTTCAATGCAGTTTAAATCGTTAGAATCGTCACTATTTCCTCTACATGCTCCTCAATTTGCTTTTAAATCTGTTGAGTAAGGAAGATTTAGGGACAGGTTGAAATTGTTGTAAATTTTCTGCCATTTTTTTCGCTCGATCAATGCTATCTTTTGGCCAGTATGAAATGAAATCATGTAGAGGAAACAGTGACGATTCTAACGATTCAAATTGCATTGAAATTGACTAATGGAAAGGCGTAGCTTCGGATTATTTCATTTCATACTGACCAAAAGAAGGCATAGATTGAACGAGAAAATTGGCATCAAAATTGCAACGATTTTAACCTGTCGCAATATCTTCATTTCTCAACAGATTTGAAAGCAAATTTAGAAGCATGTAAAGGAAATTGTGGCAGTTTTAACGTTTTAAACAGCATTTAAATTGACTAACGCGTACGGAAAGGCGACTAGCTTCGGATGATTTCATTTCATACTGACAAAAAGCTAACATAGATTGAGCGAAAAAAATTGGCCTTCACACTACAACGATTTCAAACTGTCGCAAAATCTTTATTTCTCAACAGATTTGAAAGCAAATTGAGAAGCATGTAGAATGAATTGTAGCGGTTCAAACGATTTAAACCGCATTGAAATTGAGCCACGGAAACGCGTAATCTCGGATGATTCCAGTACATACTGACTAAAATATAGCATAGAATTAGCAAAAAGAATTCGCATTAAAACCACAACGATTTCAACCTGTCGCAAAATCCTCATTTCGCAAATTGAAATTGTAAATTTTCTGCCATTTTTTTCGCTCAATCAATGCTATCTTTTGGTCAGTATGAAATGAAATCATCAGAAGCTACGCCTTTCCGTGGGTCAATTTTAATGCACTGTAGACCATTAGAATAGTCACAATTTCCTCTACATGCATTACAATTTGCTCTTAAATCAGTTGAGAAATGAGGATTTTGCGACAGGTTGAAATCGTTGTAATTTTTATACCAATTTCTTTCGCTCAATCTATGCTATCTTTTGGTCAGTATGAAATAAAATCATCCGAAGCTACGCCTTTCCGTGGTCAATTTTAATGCAATTTAATTGGTTAGAACCACCACAATTTCCTCTATATGCTTCTCAACTTGCTTTCAAATCTGTTGAGAAATGAAGATTTTGCGTTAGGTTGAAATCGTCGTAATTTTCATGCCAATCTTTTCGCTCAATCTATGCTATCTTTTAGTCAGTATGAAATCAAATCATCCGAGTCTACCCGTTCCCATGGGTCAATTTTAATGCGGTTTGAATCGTTAGAACCGCCACAATTTACTCTACATGCTTCTCAATTTGCTTTCAAATCTGTTGAAATTGAAGATTTGGCGACAGGATGAAATCGTTGTGATTTTTATGCCATTTTTTTTCGCTCAATCTCAATGCTATCTTTTGGTCAGTATGAAATGAAATCATCCGAAGCTACACCTTTCCGTGGGTCAATTTTAATGCGGTGTAGATCGTTAGGATCGCCACAATTTTTTCTACATGCTTATCAATTTGCTTTCAAATCTGTAGCGAAATGAAGATTCTGGGAAAGGTTGAAATCTAATAGTAAGTTTTATGACAACTTTAGTAGCGGGAAAAATTGCCACAGTACAGGACTTAATGTGTACGGCTAAAATAAATTATTCGCCATGTTTCAAATTTCAAAAGTTCACAATTCGGACTACTAGCCTTTTACTGCTCTCTTAAACCTGTTAAAAATGATTATTTTGCGACAGGTTGGAATCGTAGTAATCTGATATGTAATCAATCTTATGGTCAGAAAAAAAAGAAATTATCCGAAGCTTCGCGCTCGCTTCCTGGCCATGCCAGCATCATATTACCAGTAAGGGCTGTGACTACATACAAGTGGCACTCAACAATACAAGCCCCTGTCACATATTACCTGAAATGGTACCAGTAGATGAATTTGGCCGTCTTCACTTTCACGCCTGTCTTAATAGTCACACATGGAGCCGGAAGTGCCCAGCAACTGCATATCCAGTTTAGTACATCCGCAAGTAAAAGTGAACTTTTTACTTAGATAATATTTTAAGCTGTAATTTTCCTCTGAATTAGTCACTCACATGTAGATCTACTTTTATTTATTATGAAATAATGACTTTGAACACAATCCCTGATTGAATCTAAAACTAAAACAAGTCAGTGTATGAATATGTCAAGTGTGATTCGGTCTGAACTATTTTAATCAGTGATGGCGGCCAATTTCAAACAAGGAAATGCTACCTTTGCATTTACATTACCGATTTCTTGCCAGATTTGTTTTGGAAAGGTATATCAATTTCATTTAACTTCAAGAAAAAACTTTATGGAATAGAGCACTCATAGTAATAGACAATGAAATCTAAAGTCATAATGGAGATCAGATCATCATCTTTGAGAATACTGTCCAGGATATTTACAGACTAAAATCTTACTGAATACTGAGAAACTTGTATTGTGCATCACAAACCTTAGTTTTTAGCTTTTTAAAACTGTTTAGTTATGCTTTGGGATTGCTTTTCTAGGTCTTTCATAAGAGGCTTCCCTATTTACTCGCATGATGCGGTTGGTGCCATGCTTTTTTAAATCAAAACATTGGAACACCCCCCCTCCCCCCATACAGGCCAACTTTTCATTTAATGATTTTTTCTCTTTGGCCTTTCTTTGAGACACCTGCTGCTGTGGTGAGTTTACCATAGTGGTTTTCTCGCTTGTTGAAGGTGCTTCAGTATAGGGGCTTAACAGATTATGTGCAGCCCGTTACGTAGACACCAACCTGCATGAAAACCATAATATTATTTAAACTGCTGGAGAGTGCAAAACAAACGGAACATCCAAACGTTTATATTTGACGACCAACTTATCTTTTGAAGTCCAATAGGGGTTTATATGTAACCATACCCACAGACATACAGCAAAATAAACTCATATCATGCTGCCAACTCAACACAGTCAAACATGTACATAATTAAATAGTATAAGTCTGGCCATGTTATTCACCTTAAACAAGCAAGAAATTCAACTGTGGTTAATTAGACCATGTAATTATAATTTTCTCTTTCAGGTTAAGAGTCCCACAACCTGCCCTAACCAGCATGTGTTCTGTTCTTCCTGCATGGATGTGTGGCTGGAACGTAACCAACAGTGCCCTGCCTGTAGAGTGGCCATAACTGCTGAGAATCCCTGCAAGAAGATATTAGGTATGTCACATGATAAGGCCTAAAAAAAATTTGTTTGTTTCCTGTAACGGCCTGAAAAAAATAGGGTAGGTAGGTCGGTAAAGTTTTTTTTTGCATTATTTTTTTGGTCAAAAATGTGTGTTTTATGCATGTTTTACGTTGGTTGGGAGTTGGGAGGTCAATAAAAACTTTAGGGTAGGGATTTTTTTGAATAAAAACTTGTTAGGGTAGGGTTACAGGAAACAAACAACTTTTTTTTAGGCCTAAGCCATACATCATACATGCCATAACTGCTTAGTACCTCTGCAAGAAGGTCTTGGGTATCTCATAAACTTTAAGATCACATCATGATAAAGAGGACATGTTCAAAGGTGGCTATAATCTCTGAAAATCAATGAAATATTTCCCTTTATATAGTCAATTAATTACAGGTGAACATGGATATGACAGACTCAATGGGACCAGGAAAATTGGTCCTCATATGCAAAATCCGTCGTATACATATGACGAATACTGTATATGCATTGGACTGGGACCAAGCATATCGTCCGTCATATGCAAAAAACTGTTGTACAGTGGTCCGTCATATCCAAGTTCACCTGTACTTTCATTTGACTTCCTGTCGATCTTGTGTCATAATTGCCAAATTCAAAGTTTTACTGTGTATTTTTTGCATGTTGAACAAACTGCTGGTCTTGAAAAAAACAAAAATATTTAGCCAAATGAGTCGGACAGCTCTGGGGAAACAGGCTCCAGGTGGTACAAGTTTTGTTTGTAACTTATTGGAAATTCATATACTTTCTTTGTATGTTTTAGGTGGCCTCAATCATGGTGAAGACAGCCAAGAGAAATCTACTCCACAGCTCAGGCGGGCAAGAATGGAGCTTCTTTATAAGGATTTTGAGGTATTTAAGGGTAGAATCACACTTTTTATCTTTTTTCCTTTTCTTTAAAAACTCTGCTCAATTGCTCAAGCATCCAACTTGACAGGTATGGTGTAACAAAAGACAAAGAGCATGCTCAAGGTGGTAGGACATTGTCTTAGCCAGCAGGGCGTCTGGGTGCCTTTTTGGACACCCAAACCCTTAAAAAGTACCCCTCAGGACACCCAAATTTTTTAGTGTTGAATTTCAAAAAATCTCAATCTCATGTTTATAATTGAATTTTTTCATCTCCTTAAAATTCCCATGATGAATTTATACATGTTTATGGTTGAAATATGAGTATATTGTGATCCCCCTTAAAAATTTGGATGCCTAAAACAATTTTATATTTCATATTTTGTCCAGCCAGTTTGTAAATCCTGGCTAAGACAGTGTGGTAGGATGCAGGTATTCAGCTCGTAGAGGCCGTAGGGTGCTGCTATACCGAAGATTGCCAATACCCATTCTAGATAGTGAATTTTCTCCTTACCCTGTACGTGCGCTTATACGGAGGAATACAGTATTGAGGATTTTTATATATATGTGAGAGCACTACTAGAATCACACAGTTATCTTGTGGCCTTTTTATTTAAAGTGTTATGAGGATTTTGAAAAATGTGAGGTTGCTTCTAGAATCATCCATGTTATGAAATTTTTTTTGACATTATTTTTCGATGTTACAACATTTCAGAAATAACTTTTTGTCCTTTCCCTTTGAGGTTCATATATTCTAAAAAAATGCTCCGTTTACAATGGAATTACTTAAATAGATCATTTTGGGGGGAAATTTCAGGTATACATTAATCAAGAAGTTTTGGTCAGGAACTTATTAAGAGTGAGCTTTTTTGTACCTTATATTTGTGAATGAGTTAACTTTCCCATATTTAAGATTGGTCATTTCATTTATAGGATGCACCTTTTTTGTGAGATTTATTCATAGTTATCTTAACAGTGACTAAATAACTATGATGCAATAGGGTTCAGTTTAGTTCGTTTACTTCTAGGATGAAATCACCCGACTGCAGAAGCAAGTGGACACACTATCACATGAAAACAATGTCCTTCACAAGCAGCTCAACCAGAAAATCGAGTCACAAGTAGTTGCGTCCTCCAACTACCAGGGGGTAGCATCATCTGGTCAGCCGTCAAGCAGAGAGAGCGAGAGGCAGCCACGAACGGGTAGCCCTGATCACGATATGCTGCTCATACTCACCAAGAAACTACAGGACGCGGGTGCGCTGTATGACAAGGTCAAAGTTGATACCAAAAAACTCAAGCAGGTAATTGTGGTTACTCTCAGAAGTGTTCAGGTGATTATCTAGAGCCTTGACTGCATGCTCTGACTGGGATGAATCACAATTAATCAAGTCGATAAATAAATGTGCAAGTTAGTTGATTATCGCTCAATGTTACTTTTCTTTCTAGCTCTTTTGTTTAATCGTCTATTTTCTCCATATATCTGCTAAAATAAAGGCTAGTAAGAGGGTCCTTATTGTAAATCATGTTTTTTTTACATTAAAAAATTGGCAGCTGTGCCAGTTTATTGTATTCTCCAACTTCTGATGCGATGTAATATAGTACTTTGTGATGATCACCAATAAGGCATTGAAGTAAATGTTTTATCTATTTTGAAAGGTTTGTTTTGGAATTGGATTTATATTCATTTATCCTGTCAAATGTTCTCGTGCTACATGGTAACTGGTTACTTAAATCATTTTTGAACTATTTCTTATTATGATATATGTTTGATTATCGTTTACTTTGCAGGAGAATAATTCTCTTAAGGATGAAAATGTCAACCAAAGTCGTGAAAACCAGCGCCTAAGAGTTGAGATTGCTAATCGCTCACCGCAAAGGTAATATATTTCCTCAACATGAGAAGTTACATTAGTTCATTATGACAATATTACATGTTTGCCCCAAAATGCAGAAAGTAGATTATCACCATAAGCCAACTTCTATGATATTATCTAAAAAAAGAAAATAACTAAGCAAGGATTCACAAATATCTGAATGGGAATGGATTGGTTCTAAATTACATTTCTCATACAAATACATGCAAACTTGCTACCGCAGGTTTATGCCCAGTTCTGACTAAAGCTATAGCCCCAACCCCCATATAAGTTTAAACAATTATGATTTCTAGCATATCCTCTTATACAATCTGAGGCACATGATGGTTATTTTCTGTTCCTGTTGTTTTGCTTTAAAATTGCTTCCCTAATATAACAGTATCCTTGACAGTGAGCAGATCTGTGTCATATTAAAGAATGTTCTACAGTGTGATCTTTATTTGATGATATAATCATTATATCAGTCTCTGTCTCAGGGTACTCACCTGAGAGTGCTCTACGAGAGCCATCCAATGAATGCTAACATGACAGGGTTTAGATGGTTTTCAAAAATCTCTCCATCATTGTGCTTTAGATGAAAGTAGCCTCAGCATTGGAAGAGGAAATATATTTTGCTAAAGTTATTCCCCAAAGATATGTTATCCTGATTGCTTTCATTGAGTTATGTTGCCAATTTCACCCTTGTAATCATAATCGTTATCTCTGTCTTTTCTCTAGGTATGGGAGATACACGATGGCTGCTCTCCAGACCAAGCTAGAGACGTATGAGAAAGAGGTGAAGCAACTTCAGCGAGCGCTGGAACGCAGCGACGCCTACATCGAAGACATGGAGGAGGAACTGGAAAAGTACCGAAAAGGTATCAAAAATCCCAGCAGCAATGACGGGACAAGCAAAAGGGACACATCTTTAGAAACTCTGAAGCAGGACCGTCCAAAGTCATTTCTCTCAGATACATTGGACACAAGCAGTCCACCGGTAGGGAAAGCTAAACGCAATCTTTTTCGGTTAGATTCAGATAACGACTCGGCATCGAATAGCCCAATTGAAAAGAGACCATTGAGGCCAGGAACAGGAGGGGCCGATTCCAGATCCGCGGGAATAACCAATTTTTACGGCGGCTCAGCACAGAAAAAGGAGAAGGAACTGTTGAAACCCAGCCCCTGGAAAAGGTTCCGCAGTGACAGTGATAGTAGAGATGTTGATGACAGCTCAGCCTCCAGCTTGTATTTCGAGAACAAAAAGGAAAACAAGAAATCCACTGCAACAGGGGCGTCCAATTGTACATCCTTCGAGATGCCCAGTCCTCTGACGCCGGCTTCGTCACTTGGGCGTTTGACACTCGCCGGGGGAGATACTCCCGAAGAGAAGAGCACGCTATCAGTTTCATGTGCCACAGGTATGAACTCATCAGGTCGAGGAAAATCGGCACGAAAAGAGCTGAAGTTTGGATTCGGCCAAAAGGCCCCTGCTACTGTGGCCTCCTCATCTCCTTTTAGTGCTCCCAGTCAAGGTTCTCACACTAGTTCTCTCACTGGTTCTCATACTAGTTCTCTCACAGGTTCTCATACTGGTTCTTATGCTGGGGCCAGACCTAAGGAACGGCAGCTACTGACAGATGCATCGTGTAGTAGTAACCTTAGGAATGTACAACCCCATGTTAAAACACAGAGTGGTGGTCTGGACTTCGGACAGCCTCCAACAGGATCAGAACCACTGTCTAGAAATCCTAGAGACACAGAGGCCCCATATTCTTTCAATTGGCAGTCTGCTCCCAGCACAAGCAAAGGACTGCAGGGAAAGACTGAATCTAATGATATTTCAGACACCATCGACTTTAATTCCACTCGGGCAATCAATGCTGAATTGGATGATTTGGATATCACTGTCACCCCTGAAATCTCCGATTGTCTCAAACTGTTCAATGCAGCCGAGAAAAAGGTTGAAAAACGCAGAGCGGAATCTAGTGATGAGAGCTTTGAACTTCCTTCCACCAGAATTCAGAGCTCTCTTGCCAAAAACGATGCTGCTGTAACTTCATCTGTTTCTATGGCAACTAGCTCCGTCGCCACGGCACTAGGATTTTCTTGGAGACCGACATCTGAAAAAGCCTCTAGTGATTTGACAAATACTACAAATGATGCAAAAAGTTATTCTTCCTTTCAAAGGAGTGAGAGTCGACCTTCATCCTCCCTAGAGTTGGGTACCAGACCGAGACCGGCCTCGTCTTTTTATTCCAGACTGGACAGTGGTGGTGGGGATGCACCAGCAAGAGCTGCCTCTGTGGCAGGCCAAAGCAGCAGCAGCAGTAGCAGGACTAGATACAGAACTAGTGAGGCCAGACCAGTTTAATGCATTGTCTCAAAAAATGAGGTTTTCCTAAAATTCAGATACCTCAAACTCAAAATCTAGGGTCCGTAGCCAGGATTTTTTGACATTGTGTGCCACAAGGAAATGTTTACTTATTACAAAAATGTAAAATTAATTTCAAACCATTTGCTTGGAATTGACATTTTAGGAATTTCTTGATGATTTTGAAGGGTTTGGGTGTCCAGATGACGCACAGACGCCATGCTGGAGTTCGGAGGACATAGTCTTAGCCAGCAGGGCGTCTGGGCATCATTCCGACGCTCAAACCCTCAAAAATCACCACCAGGACACAAATTTTGTGAGTAATTTCTTAAGATGTCAATTTCAAGCACATACTAGTAATTGAAACTTTTCAACCTCAAAACAAATCCCAAGACATGGTATAAGGATATTATTCCTTGTTTCAATAAGTAAATACATGTTTATGGTTATAATCTGAGTATATTGTTGTCTTCCCTGTGAAATAGGATGCCCAAAAGTTATTTGCCAATTGCCAATTTTGTGCACCCAAGATCCTGGCCAAGACCCTGTTAGAGGACATGCTTTATCTCACAAGTTCCTCATTTCAAGCAGTCATACACATAATTCTGACTCAGGGTCTTAGCCAGGATTTAGAAACTGGTTGCATAAAATTGGTAATTGTGTAATTTTGGTGCGTCCAAATCTTTAAGGGCGGCCACAATATACTCAGATTTCAACCATAAACATGTATGAATTTATCAAAATAAGGCATGATATCCTTAAACAATGTCATGGGAATCATATGGAGATGAAAAAGCTCAGTTATATGCTTGAGATTGACATTATAAGAAATTCTTCGCAAAAAAATTGGGTGTCCAAAAAGACGCCCTGCTGGCTAAGACAATGCTCTAACTTAATTTAGCATGGACAGATTTTGCCAAAGTTCGCTATTGTCCAATCTATGCATGCTTGCCTCAGTTGACTGTATTGTAATTTTACTTGAATTGCTATAAACATGTTTGGTATTTGATAGAAATGGTAGGTTGAAAAAAGCTTATATCATTTATTAATATGAGTCTGCATTTCTGCAAGTTTGACATTAATGCAATTTTGATGATCTTTACAAGTTGTCTACAGATTGTGGCAAAACAGACTTTTGAACCTTGTGTCAAACTAGTACTACTGAATGATGAATACCATCGAAAACGTCTTCTGCAGTCACATATCACAGAATATTTGAAATTTAGATGAAGTGTAATGAATAGATAAGTATAAGGTTTATTTAATCACAGATTGTGCTTACTAATATAAGGAAGAGTTAATGCTATTTATATTTGATTTGTTTTTCAATTTTCTATTCTTTTCTATCTCTATTTATCAATTTCATTTTATTTATTTATTCTTTTTCTGATGTTTTAGATCAGATATTTTATATAGATATTTTAAATAGGCCTTTGATCAGTTTATTATTCTGAGTAGATCTGGCACAAGTTATGAACTTGTCTGTGGTATTGAAGCATACATTTACCATATTGTTTATTTGTAAAAGTATCCAATTCATTTTTCATGGAACTCAATTTTAAATGTCAACTATGGTATTGCTCCAATAGCCAAGTTGCTTAAGAAATGGGCACTGGTTGCTTGCTGTCTCTCATCACTGCCAAAGGTCCTGGTCTGGAACGCTTCTTGAGGCATGTGAGAAAGTTACCAGTGATCAGGGGTGAGAGGGTGGTTTTCCCTGGCAAGGACTTAGCCAGGACTGGTCCTGTCTGTCTTTTGGACAGGTAGTTTCCTAAAAATCTCCTGTATGGACAGGCAAAAATTTCTATGAAGATTTTTCAATTTGACTTTTGGGGTGTAATTACCAAATATTTTCCTAACAAACCACCTTCTTGGACATAGCTGAAGTATAAATTGCCCTTTTTGACAGACTAGGCTATTAATTGTAGTTGGTATAAGGATTTTAAGTAGATAAGTAGCTAAATCTGGACGGGCAGAAATTTTGAAATTGCTGTTTTGGACAGGCATTTTTGAAATCCTGGCTAAGACCCTGTAATCTCTGGATTGTCTAGTTTCCCCCACCATTAACAGTTTAGCCTCAGTTTGTCTGAAAAAGTGGTGATCCACAAAATAATTATCCCACGTCGCAAAAAAAATGTTTGAAGACTGTTTCACTATGTACCAATGAAAACTGTGTGTGTATGGAATGACAATGGATAATTAGGAATACAGAAAGTGATATCTTATGTTCTTTAATCACACATAACAAATAATCTGGTTTATTGAGATTTTGATGTGCTTTTGTTCTACACTGTAATCCATGAAATAATTGCTATCAAATGCTTGAGCAATCTACCACAAATAAAACGTTTCATGTATAGCTGCAAACTGAGGTGCTTAGAGTAGTGGAATTTGAGACATAAATGTCCTTTATTTTTATATTTCATTGGTTATGTTTAATCTCCATACATCAGTTAATTGCAGACATCAGAAAGTGCTTGTAAAGCAGTAAACACATATTATGTTTAAATTGTACATCTAAAATCTAGTTTCATACCTTCATTGTACAATAAATGCTATTTTTTCAAAACGTGTTTTTATCATTATAGAATACAGTTTATTCCTGTGTAGCAACTGTCTTTAATATAAGTTGAATTCTGACCAAACATTGAGACCAAGTATTAATTAACCTTAGTTCAATATGGGTTTGTGCAAAAAATCTCTTTGATAATGATACCATATAAAAGTTTACATTAAAGATTAGCATGGTATTTGCTTCTTTTCATTAATCTTCTTGAGGTCTTCTGTGGATAGCCTGTAAAGTTTGATATATATTTTCATATTTGAAGAAATTGATTAACCTTTCCTGTAAATGCTATTTGGTGTTCCAGTCAGGGTCCTAGCCAGCAGGGTTTCTGGGCATAGTTTAGACATCCTAACCATCAAAATGAATATCAGGACATCCAATTTTTTGTAAGGAATTTCTAAAAAAAAAACATTCTTTCAAATTGATAATTTCACACTTTCCCATGACACTGCACAATGATAGTATCCCTTTTCTCAATAAATAAAAAAGTATTTGAAGGAAAGTTTTCGGTTGGATTTTGGTAAACATTTCTTGTTCAAATATTTTCTGGTGATTTGTTTGAGAGATATCACCAAATTAGTCCAGCAGTTCTGGTCTGTCCTGGCATGAATGGGTTAAGGTCTTTCGATATTCTTAACTGGTGACACCTATTGGGTATTGGACAAACTAAAATGATTTGTTATGAATTACCTGATACAGCCTATGTCAAAAAGAAATCAGTACAAAAACAGATTTTTGCTAAGATGTTCAATTATGACTATAACTGGCTATTCTGAATATTATCTTAAGTTTTTAACATTAAACATTTTTTTGAATTTGATGATTTGACATACTATCATAAAATATGTGTCATACATTCATCTATGTATAAAAGGGTTTCCCTTGCTAAACAATATATATAATAATGGGCAAATGCGGCACTGATTGATAAATCTGGTACCATTTTACAAACTTGAACCATCTGCGGTTCCAAAATTAAGCTGATAAACTGTCATTCTCTTTATGTCTTATGTTTAAGAATTATGTAAATGGTTTAACCCTTATCCTGCTAACCTATAAACACTGCTGTACACCACGACAATTGTTGTGGTTAACAGGATAAGGGTTAAGACAAATTTTGGTGAAATTTAATCACATCAATTCTGCCTTATACCGCTATTTTGGTTGAAAATTTGTTTCTTGAATTCTGTGGTTATTCTCCCATGATTTCTATATAACAGCAAAAAAAGCTTTCATCATGATAGCAGAAGTGTATTTCAGGCAGTGGCAGTATCTCTGGAGGGGTACATTTGGCGAAGAAAGAAACCAGTTTTGGAGAACAAGAAGTTCATAACATAAAATGCATTATTTTTTCAAAAATCTGTGAAAAAAAGTTGAAGACCCCCTGCATAAAAGTGTTTTGAAGATCACTGGGCTTTATCCTTTATTCATGCAAAGTCGCAGGAAAATTAATCAGAAATTTCCATGAGTATCATTAGACCTTTAAGATTTTAATACACATTTTACCATACATACTTTCAGGCTTCTTGAATGTAAGGACTGTTCCAGGGAGATGTTCCAATAGTAGTTCCTTAGTACACCAATAGGTGGCTTAATATTTTGTTGTCCAGGAGGTGCTGCCCTCTGCGGGAGGACTTATTATTTAACACATCTCTTGCAAATATTGTTATTGAATATTGCAGCTATAGGTCAGGCAGAAGCCACTGATAGATATATGCTGGCCAATGATTTTGATATAATCTTTTCAATTAAGCTTAGACAGGTAGAATCAGAAAGGGAAGTATAGGAAATATATGAAGAAAGTCCAAGAGATGGTTGCCTCACCACATTTGAGTTTCACAAACAAACAAAACTTGTTCATAGAAAATAACATCTTTTGTATGTAGTATACATTTCTGCTCACATGATTGTCAACCTCTGAGAAAAGATCTCAATTTGAAAAATAGCATTACATTCACTTGATAGCAAACTGTGGTCTGAAATTCAAGCCTGACCACTCTAATCCTTAAGTGTTCAAAGTACACCAGTGTCTAATGTACGTAAGTTCAATTTACACTGGTGTTCAATGTACAGGTATTCAAAGTGCACAGGTGTAAAATGAGGCAAGATTCACCATATTTACCTTTCAGTTAGACCATCTGGATACTAAAGTATGATATGAATAATGCCTATTTAATACTAACATTTAGTGGTAACCATACTTAGTAGAATTATTCACAACGGAAGACATTCCTTTCACAAAAAATGAAATTGGGAAAGTTAAATTGCTTGCTACAAGGACTTGGAAACCTTTGTTGATATCACATGATATTATTGGAGGGCTCCTTAAACCCATTAATGCGCACAGAAGCCAAAAGCAGCCTGACAATTTAGATATTTGTTGCAGGCAAAAACATCGTTAAAAGAATATTTGATAGACAACAAGTCCTTTGAATATTAAGTTAAATTATTCTTAATCGCAAAGTTATTGTTAAAAGTAACAGTTCCAGATGACAATTTCTGGAGGAATTCTTACCCCTTTTGCTACTGGCGACCAAAATGATGCAAAAAACCTGGAAAATGGCTGAAATCCTAGCGTTTTGGTACTCATCTGAGAGTACTCAGCGAGAGCTAGCTAATGAATACCAACATGACAAGGTTTAGATGATTTTCAAAAATCTTTGCGTCCTTGTGTTTTGGACGAAAGTACCCTCAGCATTGGAAGGGTTAAGCATCATTGGGTTAAAGGCAGTCTCAGAAGATTCACTTAGTCTCTCGCTGATAATGTGAATCTTAATGAAAAGAGAAATTATGGCGAACACAATGCGCCAGCTGAAAGGTTTCTAACTTGCTTTTAAAGACCAAATCAATTCAACGTAGCTTATTACTCTTCATCAAAGGTTTTAGCGTACAAAATGATGTTTTACTACCATTCGTCTAGACACCTTTCTTTGTGGGGCACTAGTACGACCCAGCCTCAATTGAATAATGTATCCCTACAGGGATTGACCTTAATGGTCATTTAGGGTCCTTTTCCTCTGGAACAAGTAATTTTGTGATCAGATGTTGAATTATAGGAGCCAAGGTTGCAAACGGACATTTCAATTATCAATATGAGAGTTTTTCATTTTCAAATTTCTCAATCTTCCCTTATGTTACCTAATAGTGCCCCAAATTGCAAAATGCATCTCAAAGCATATAGTTTTCAATATTTTCTCAGATTCGCCTAGAGTGAACAGTGCACCGTTGTGCTGCGCGCACAGGGATTTACTTGCTCCTAAATTTCAAATCCTAGGAGCCAAATCTACTCGTCTGAGAATGGTAAGGTCAATCCCTGGCCCTAAATCTAGAAGTTATATGCTTTATTTAGGATTTAAATTTTGATAGTTGAAAACACAGTAAATGTAGCTTGCTGTAGCACATTTATATTTGGTACTCTATACCAAGTTGTGAAACTAGGAGAATTACAATGTCACTTCAGAGAGATCACATTGGTAGTTTGAATTTGAACTTTCGATTTTTGTCACTTTTATATCTTAACATAAAAATGCTTAAGAGTTCAAGAAATTGTTGTTTGATTTTATAGTACTACTGACAATAACCGAAATTGATTTTACAATAATACTATAATAGTGCTATTGACAATAAGTGAAATTGATTTTACAAAGCATTTGAAGGGGCGTTGTTGGAAGTGTTTTAATTAACTTTTCTTCTTCAGATATTTTTCCAACTATGCTTTTGCTTGAAAAACTCATCAAAAAATTGAGGTTGCTTTTGTCAATATTTCTTACAAAGTTGACACAATTTCTAATGCAGGAAACTCAATAAAATGGAAATAAAACAAAAACATTTCATATTAATTTACATACAAAGCATGTTTATTGACCTTTGACAAAAATAAACTGACACAATGTGATAAAAACATGATTCTGGCTAAATGTTTGATTAACGTAAAAGGTTTCTACACTTAAATGATAATTGTCCATACCACAGCAACAGTCGGCTAAATGCTTATGATACACATGATGAGAATGAATCACAATGACTAGATGACCAAGTCTAGTTGCTCTCAGTTAATCTTTCTCTTCCTTTACACAAAAACAATTCATGAAGCTTTGACACATATGCAAATATCCTGCCAATTAAAACTTAAAAGAAAATACTTGAAAGAATGTTGTTCATTTCGTTTTGACAATCAACATTCTTTCAAGTATCATCCAACTCGTTCTCAAGCTTGAAAAAATATTTGCAAATATGTCAAATGACCTTGACCTTTTGAAGGTGATTGGGGTCAAATAGCCCTGACCTTGACCTGTAAAAATGATTGAGGTTAAGGTATGTTCGTTGCGAGTTAAATGCAGGAAAATTTTGTATTGTAACAAAAATTACTATTCGGAGTGGAATACTCTCTTGGTGTTCAAACGATTTTTTCAAAAGAACCCGAGCATACAGAGTTTGACAATCGGCAGGTATTCAGTATGAAGTAGATGTTTGGGTCATTCTTAAAAAGAAATAATTCTCCATTTCCAGTTTTAGATATTGATTAAGCAAAACTGCAAGTTATCTCATAAGGAACATAGCTCTTTTTATAATGCTAAGCTTTGAATACTATTTAAATCTACAGAATTCCCATTTTTCATTTTTAAAAATCTTGATAGTAAAAATAAAGATTGATGGATCTTCATAAATTAAGAATCTCTGACTAAAATAGGTCAATCAAGTGTGAATTTATTAAAACACCAGACTTAGTAGTTATATTGTTAAAATCCATGTCAGACCTTAAATCAACAGCTTGTTTTACATAATTAATTAAACAAATGGTCATCAGCAGATTGTCAACAATTGAACATATCTATTGCCTTTATCATAAGCCTGGCCCATTTAACCCTTATGCTGCTCACAGGTGGCTAATTTTGCCAATACAAAATAATGCAAAAAACCTGAAAAATCACCGAAACCCTGGCAAATGGGTACTCATCTGAGAATACTCACTGAGAGCTTCCCAATGAGTACCAACAAGATAGGGTTTAGAAGGTTTTCAAAGATTTTTGCATTCTTGTACTTAGGGCGAATGTAGCCTCAGCAGTGGAAGGGTTAAATGCGTCCTACTAAATTTCATCCATCTTTTCTCTGCCAGAGAGGAAGGTCCAATCCTTAAATAAATGGATTTCGAAAGGACTGACCTTCAATCGAAAACAAGTGGATTTCCCTTCTTGAGGAGTTACCTGAACACAATCAGCGTAAGCCACCTTTATGATATTGACTCTAGATAAGGTACAGAGAAAGGTCTACAGGAGGGGTTCATTGATCCCATTGGTCAAGACAGTCATGTGACATTATCTTAGCCAATAGAATCAACAAGTTCATTTATGGTCAGGACTGAAACTGCTCCTTTGAATCCAAACTCCTTCCATTCTTTCTCTCCATAACTATCATACGACATGCTAGAAACACCTTTTTTGCTCTCACAACCAAGACTGCTTGTATGCCCAGACAAATTTCTGATAGATTTTGTAAACAAAAATAAATAAGATATTCTAATATCATTGAATATTTGATAAAAGATTTCCCAGACTCTGATCAATAAATATGGATTTCTATTTCTGAGGAGGAAAGGGTTAATTCACCAATTTGACCTCTGAGCACTAAGATCATCATCTAGGTCAATCATTGGGTCTTGGACAGTGACATAAAATCTTGAAAATATTTGAAAAAAAATTGTTGATATTAGTGTCAACATAAGATTTTTTCAAGTATTTTCAGCAATCCTGTCTCAAATTTGAATCATTTGAAAATTTGTGAGGGAACGCAAACATTCTTGGGAAACATCGACTGATTTCATACCTGTACAGAAATCCATCTAAAAACGTACTCACTTCTTGACCATTTAAGGATGGTCGCTTCAGAATCATGAGATTAAAATAATTCATGTACATTCACTTGTCAGTATGCACCTAGTATAAAACATTGACCCATTAAATTCCCGAAGCCACCAGTCAATCTGGCAAACACGCATACAATTGCTATACAAAAGTAAAAAGATGAATTAGAAAATTATCTGACTAAAAATTGTCCATTGATTTCGTTGGTCAAGACAGAATATCAAGAACATTTTTCAATCAAATATTTTCCACAAAAACTTTTCAAGTGTGTGCATGTATGTCAAATTAGCTGGGCACTTAAGGTATGGGAGAGAGTGTCTGTCATATTGGTATGGTTAATGCATGAGGATGATTTACTTTTCAACAATTTTTGCAAAGTATCAGACAAAACTTCTCGATGCAGTCCTTAAAACAGACTCAAAATTGGTCATCAATAATTCATGCACAGAGTTCCTCTGATTAACATAATTTATGCACAATGATTCGTAGTGCCGTGCTTGGTATACAACGCATTCAAATGATAATTTACAATGGCTTTCATTTACACAAACTCTACCACGGGACAGGGGTTACAAGTACAAGATTCAACAGATATTTACAAACTACACATTTTTTGCAGAACAGTACATATGTACACAGATATAAATATTGCAGGGGTTGCGACTTTGGTCTCAACCGAGCACTTAATTCTTAATTAGGTACTTGAGATTTTTTTAGTTTTCTTCGAACTGTTTTTATCTCCATTGTGCCAAGTGCCAGTAGTGTGCATGCCAGTCTTGGAGACGGCCAGTAGATGGCGCCACAAGGATCAATGTACAATGCAGGTGGCTGCATGCGCCGCTGGCCGAGTGCAAAATTATGTACAACCGCAACAATCGTATTGCGCCTAATATGATATGTGGATATTCGGT
The DNA here is from genome assembly GCA_963942565.1 of Maea johnstoni. Lineage (NCBI taxonomy): Eukaryota > Metazoa > Annelida > Polychaeta > Spionida > Magelonidae > Maea > Maea johnstoni. Next base: position 14,815,461 of record OZ012690.1, read on the forward strand.
AATCGGATGAGATGAGGTGCGCGTTTGACAAATGATGGAAGTGCAGAATGGTTCGGAAGCATCTCCGGCTCATGGCTGAATTCAGTGTCCCAGCTTCACACGATCATCTCGCTGAAGAAAAGATTGTCTATTTCGTTGCACAATTCCTCGGCGTCCACGACGTAACTCCCGGACGTCGTGGTGCCCGCCTCGGAGTCCGCTCGACTCACGGTCGACTTGCTCAAAATTGAGTCCATATCTCCCATGGAGTATTTCTCACCGGGACGTACGGTATCCGCAGTCTCGTTACTGCTGCTGTCGGAGATCTCGTCTTCCTCAGTGAACGAAGCGCTGTTCGTGTAGCCCTCCAGGGGGAGCCCTCTGTGCTGCTGCTGCTGCGGATGGTGGGGTTTGGTTGGCGAGTGGGGTCGGTGGACGCCCGCAATGGGCGTCGGGGGGCTGTGATTACTCCCCGTGCTCAAATACGAGCAGAGAGTGTCTTTGGAGCTGCGATCGCTCGACATACTACTATCAAGCTGCGAGTTGATCATCTTTGGCGAACTGGGCGTCTGTTCGTCTCTCTCGCCCCCGCCGCTGCCGTGGCTGCCGCAGGAGACTTGAGTATTGTCCACAATGCTGTAGCTGCTTCCTGCCGCAGCGATGTTCTTATAGTAGCCACTGCCGCCCTGGCTCCTCTGTTTGTTGACCAAGTTCTGGTGGTGCTCCAGTTCTTCCTGGCTCATCCGCAGTGGCGTCGGGTCCACCGCCTGGCGCTGCGAAGGTGGTGGAGGAGGTGGTGGTGGTTGTTTGTGCGGTGCTGGGGGCTGCTGTTGTTGTTGTTGTTGTTGCTGCATGGCTTTCACATACATCCCTGAAAGATACAAAGAAAAAACAACATAAGCAAAAGTTTTCGACTTCAAAGAAATTAGTTAAACCAAGCAATTTTGTACAAACCAAATGGTGCTGACTTCTTGTTTCAATTAAGTTTTATGCCACCTCATAACCTTAGAGATACATCATTTTAAGATAGTTTCATTTTGATATTTACATATTTTCCTTACATAGCATTTTTTCATATCTTATAGTAAGTATTAAGAGGTTAGAAGGTTAAATATTAGACTAGACAAGGGAGTGATTATAATAATGATTAACCCATTCATGCCTCGATTCCCATTTGGATCTAAAATACTTTTGGAAATATTTTTTGGAATTTTTACATCTATTCAATAAGGAAAGTTGTTGGTTAGGTTCATAAACATTGTATTTCCCCCTTCAAAATACTTTCCAAGAATGCTATGGTCAAATAATATCACCAAGATTTTTGAGGATTTTTTTAGTTATAGTTCTAGTTCTACAGGCATGAATAGTTAAGTAATTTATTCAACCCTTTAATGATTACTGTAATGTATTGTCATCCTTTACTTCACAATGTGCAATATATCAGTATTTGTGGTGGTGCTGAGATATCAATAATTGTGATGAAATAACAATATCAAATATGTGATAAGCTACGACTGACACAAGACCACACGTCACCACAAAAATGACCAACAAACCAGACAAACATATATTGGTAACACATTCAAATCAACAATACCAACTTTTAGGACAAGATGCACAAATATTCACACCTAAGATTGAATAAAAATGTGTGTGTGGATCCCGGAGAAGTTCCTTAAGAGGATTTTGGAAGATACAAAATTCTTGTCTGGATCTTTGATACTTTTGGCGATAAATTGGAAATTAAAAATGATTTTACGAAATATTTGAAGAGGAGTTGTTGGTAATGACCTAATCAACATTTCTACTTTAAATATTTCCCAAAACATGCTTTTGGATAAATGATTTCACCAAAATTGTCCGAGAAATCTATAGAGTGAAATCTATCAGATTCCAGTAAGACTACCCCAGGGGTCCACATCCATATATGGGCATGTTGTTGATGAGAGAAAGGTAAAAGCTTCCATTTCTCTTCATAGAACCCATGGACATGACAACAATGGGCCTTTTTTCCCTATTGATTTTTTAAAACAACATTCCAATGATAGTCATTGGAAGTGAGATTAGTACAAAACCACAATTTCTTAGCTCAATATTATATAAAGGCTTTGTCACTTGTCAGTCTGGGTTCTATGAGAGTAAAAAGTGACAAACAAAATTCTGTGTAGAATGAAAAAAGCCATACAACTAAACCTCAATATGGCAGAAAAAGTGATGATAAAACAAAATAATTTTTAAAATCTGGTATCGGGTATAAGCATGAACTTTTCTAGAAATCAGCTCCAGTGTGTAACTAGTGTATCTTGTAAGAAACTTAATCATGTAGAAACTGTGAGGAATAGGGTGCAACTATTATAAGATGAGGAGATTAGGTGTATGGGTGGGTGGGGTGAAAAAATGTAGGTTTATTATGAGTAAATCAAGCACGATTCAAGGTAGGGGGGAAATCCAATTACTAGAGGAGTGGACAAGATGCAGGGTTAGTGAGCACAAGATTTTGCATTAAAACTAAGAATCCAAGTGTTGTGAAAAGTGAGAGAATTAGAATAAAATTTTTGATTTCTAATGTTAGTAAAGTTTAAATGTAAGCCAAATGGTTATCGCAAGGGTAAGGCAAAAAGTGATTAATTGTGTATTTCAATTAAAAAAAGATTATTTTTATGTTATAGAGGTTATGCTTATAGAATATTCATTTCAAGATTTTCAAGGAAAAATACTGGGATAATTAAATTTTGTACAGGATGAAATAAACACACCCAAGAGATAACATTAAAATATGGGTAGGGCACACCCATGGGGAGACATTGAAATATGGGTATCAATCGGCACCCTTGCTCCTATAACCCTGTGCCCACATGCACAAAGAAATTGTATCGTGCATAATACAATGGGTACAAGGACACTAGAAAACAACTACCAGAACAGCATAGCCAGAAATTAGGTTTCTAGAGAAAAAGAAGACATCCACTTTGTATACCTGAGTTTTACTTGACTTCAACAGTGGGCTAAACCTGTCATACAGGTCAAATTACTGTCTCTAAAACAGAAGAAATTATTGCCATTCAGGTCACATATATATCTCAATTTATTTCACTTGACAGTTTAAGACGATAAACCTGAAATAAGAGTTATCATTTATTACTACCTTCTCTGCTACCATCACCATGCATAACTGCTGAACCTCACAATATTAATATTTGTAATATTAATTTTAATTAATAACTTCTTTACTTAATGGACTTAATTGTTTCATGTGAATCTAACCAATGCAGAGGAACAGTTTCTCCACACTAAGGATGCTGTGGTTGAAAAGTTTAAACAAGTCCACACATTTGGTCCACTTTTTCAGTTGTTATTACTATCAACTGCTGCCCCCTTTTGGCTGTTCGACGAACTAAACTGTACTTGCATCACCCAGTCGTCCTCAAAACCTGAATCCAAAGCAAAGGACACTGGGCAAGGCGATAAATGCGAAAATACTACTCAAATTTGAGAAAACATAATTTCTGGCCTTCTTAAATGAATTTTTCGCTAAGGAATGATTACAGTTAAGGTGCCAAAGTGAGGATTACGTAGTGGCCATTATTGTATACTATAGGTTGTACTGGGTGAGCTCAGTCCTTATTGCTGTGGTGAGGTAGACCTACTGTTTGAGTCCGACAAGGATGGCCGTATGCATCGTTTTCAGAATGCATTGCGGGATGAGGATCGCGGATCCCCCTATTGACGGAGGCAGTAGTTGTAGTGTAGGAGGATGAGGAGGAGTAGGAGAGGGGAGATTGATGTTAGTAAGACACCTTAGCCTAGTGTAGGGCAGCAGTAGCAGCAGTATTATAATGTTATTACCGTAATTAAGGGTTAGTAGTAGTATTATGATCAGTGTACAGCACACAGTGGTTTTGGTTTGTTCAATAATAACAATTCCTGCAACAGTCTTCCAGAAATCTGCCCCTTTCCTACCCTTCCCCAAACCCTTCGCTAACATGGCATTGAATGCCCTTGTAAGAACATATACATGACACAAAATAGCTATATATATATATATATATATATATATATATATATATTATTCTTAATCTGAAGGTAAAATGCATACCGAATGCAAAAGTCATCATCTGCAGTCAGATGAATATTCCTATCAAGTGATTCAATTATCTAGGAAAACATTTAAACATATTTTAAACGTTCTGTCTATGGTGTAGAAATGTTATGATTTTAGCAAAATCTTCAGAAACTTCATATTCCCTCAAATGTATGCATTTCTAGATATATAGACTACATAAATAAAACCAGACATTTCCAGTACAAAATGACATTTCAACCCAGCAGTTTAGTTCATAAAGTGCTCACTAGGGGGCACGGTACTCACCTCTATCTCCGTTATATTCTTCGTTCCTCAGGTTAATTTCTTCCTCACTTGCACCCCGTCCGCTATCAGCATTAGAGGCATCCGCAGATGCCTCGCTATTACTATCTTCATGATTTCTTTTTAGCATGTCTATTAGCCGATGAACCTGGGAAAAAAACGCAAACAAATTAAGAATGGCGAAAACAATGTGCACATCTCAATATACAATATACACATACTTTAACTAATGAGTTTTTTTGATAAAGATGTTGAAGAATTAGCATGCAACTGTTGAATCTTTTTCTTTAGATGAGATGGATCAGTATGGATACTAGAAAATTCTGAAGGATAAAGTTTAATATTTACAGTAAATATTGAATATTGCTCAATATACTTAGTTGGTTCAAACTTTGATTAAAGTTGGCCAGAGTTTGGTAAATTTTTCAGAGCCACCGGTCGAATATGGTCCCTCCATACTGATTCATTTATGAGACAAAGTATGAATTATGAAATGGAAAATTATAATGAAATTATTATAATAAAATGAATATCTAAAGATGAAAGATATGAACAAGATAGTTGAAAATGAGTATTAAGTTCTTATCTGAGAGAAGTAGAAGTAGAGTTGGTTACAATAAATGATTTAACAAGATTTAAGGTGCGATGGTGCACAATAATTACAATAAAATAATTTGAGTAGAATTAAGGTGCGATGATGTAGAATGTAGTGTGTTATGTGCAATGAATTGAAAGAAAGATTAGAGGATCAGGGATAGAGGGATGGCTGAATAAAGAAAGACGACTTCTCAAAGATGACAATAATTGTTAGAATTAGGTCTTTGGTCAAATGGGGTTGATTAAGAAATTGGTCTAATTCCAAGAATAGTAAGTTTGATGTACTTTTTTTTTCAAATTCAACTTTGTGAAAAGTTATGTAGAACACCCATCCCTTCACTAGGAAATGGCATAGAGATGAATATGACAAGGAATGAATGTGAGAAAACTTTAAATTTTTTATGAAGAAAATGAAGACATGAATGCCCTTTATTTCCCTTTATATACCAAATCTTAATCATGAGTTCCATGTGCGAAAGAGTCCGACGATTAAAAATGAAGGGATCAATTTTTTAGCTGTGGTGAAGACACCCAGTGACAGCTTTACCTATTTCAAAGAGGTCAGTAATGTTATTAACGATTTTCTTATACGCGAGACTTGTAGGTTAATGAGGGGGAATTATTAATTTTGGAGTGGTGGAAGGCCACAATACCAAGTCCGGGATTTGCCGTTACCTCTAATTCTTTCTCGGTCAGTGCCCAAGGTTTCTTTTGATGTACCTGTGGGCCATAGGGTCTCTGCATCTGCTGCATGTGGGCGGCGCGAGGGGTCAGGTCGTTCATCCCCATGGGCCGATCGACTCCCACAAGTTGCCCGCCACTGCCCACAACGCCCGGCGCGGAGCGATCCATAGGCACTCGCATGTAGCGTGGGTCACCGTTACCGCTACGCAGGGGATGGTGCGTGGACGGCGAAGACTGAGGCACCTGGAGGACGAAAACGGGCATATTTATAATGGTGATAATAATTACATTATGATAATAATGATCATGATGGCGATGATAATAATGATAATAATAATAATAATAATATTAATAATAATAATAATAATAATAGTTAAGATAATAATAATAATAAAAATAATAATAATAATAATAATAATAAATAAGAATATTAATAATAATAATAATGATAATGATAATAATAACAAAAATGATAATAATGATAATAATAATTATAATAATAATAATAATAATAATAATAATTATAATAATAATAATAATAATGAAAATAATGATAATGATAATTATGATAATAGTAGATGCAATTTTTGTTCTTTATTAAGAAATTCATGTATATGCATGTATTATAACGCTACTATAATAGTAAGAAATTTAACTAAGTGAATTAATATATCATAAAAAAGTTGAATTGTATCATCATTTGTTAAGGAGAGAAATATTTTTATTTTGAATTCTTTAAATCTATGAAAATCTACTGTGCAAATGATGAATAAATATCCTATTCTTCTTTCATATGATTTTTCTTAGTCTTTTTAACAAAATATCAATACATTTCTGAAGGTAAACGGGAGTACTAAGGTTACACTAAAGAACTTGATATGTAGAAATGGGGATACAAGATCAGGCAGCACACACATGCGAGCTCTAAAGCAGAGAAAGTCCCAATCCGAGAAACTCAAACAATAGAAGATACAGGTATAAACAATAGAAGAATGCATCCCATTATACCAAATCCTCCCGACCCAAAAATCTCTCTTTTCCTATTCTGCTCCTATCGCCACTGACCCCATCTTTCTCAAATATATTTCCCCCCCTTCCCTTTGGAGCTGTAATGAGCATTACAATTCCTATCCAATTCTATCATTTGCATAGCAATTGGATTAGCGCGCACATCAATTTCCTAAATCACATTATTCGACTAGCCTTCGCCATCACTTAGTAGATTTTACTATTCAGGCGGACATGGCACAACTTGTTATAATCAACGCTTATCTCTCCGCCCAACCAAGATTTCACCAAGCGCTCTTTTTTCACGCATCTTTTTTCGGCGGCTATCATGATCAATATAGAACATGCTACCACACAAGGAGTCGCTAAATTGATCTCGAGACAGAGATTCTGTTTATGACTCCTGTAAGTGAATTTCGGTGTTGGATGCCTTTTGTACCGAGCGGAAAATCGTATTCTCTTTCTAAAGGTGTTGATCAGAACCGGTCGGTTGATGGTAAGTGATTTTCTGTGTCCGCACGATTGCAGCCAAGACCAAGAGAGTGAAGTCCGATTTTGGATCATCCTGAATCATTCAACATTAGCGAAGAATGACAACTAGATCTACCACTGAACTCTGATGCACACTGATGCACACTGATGCACATAAAACACTCTAAACATAAGGATATATATGCCTACAGTTGGAAATCCTTTAATACACTCGAGAACTTATTCATGTCATCACATTAAATAATTAATGTAAAAATGTATGTAAATAGAATGGTATATTGAACATGACAAAGGGGATGGGGATAGGGTATGGGATGAGGGGGGATGGGTAAAATGCATGTTACTAATTATAGTTTTCTGGACCCTGCTTGAGGGTATGTTTACCACTGGATAGGGTCCTTCAGGTAAATGGGTACTATTAATAGAGGAGAAAAGTCATAAGTTAAATAATGAGTATTTTGATAACAGATGGTTCAGGACCCTGCTTGAGGGTATGTTTAGTACCGAATTGGGTCCTTCATATACTATTAACCCTTTTAATGCTAAGCCTACTTTTGTCTAAAGGACAAGGGCGAAAAGATTTTTGAAAAACACCTAAACCCTGTTGTGTTGGTATTCATTGGATATTTTTCAGGTTTTTTGCATCATATTGTAATGGCAAAATTAGCCACCAGCAGCATAATGTTTAATAGAGGAAAAAGGTCATAAGTTAAATTGTGATTATTATGATAACATAGGACTACGCCCCTGATCTAGGCTATGGCTAGTATTAGCTAGGGTCCTTGCGGTAAGTAGGTACATCTAATGGAGGGGAAAGTTTAAAGTTTAATGGTGAGTAATATAATTATCAGGAGGACTATGCGCGAGAGTTGTGTCGTATGATGTAACTCTCGTAACAGTTCCACAGGTGCTAAAATAGACAATTCTCATAAGATCCTCACTCGAGATCCCCATTAAACACAAGTTATTGATAGTCTATCCTACAACTAACAGCCTTGGATAGGCTGGAGGCCATTTCCTAAACCAGTTAAATCATTCATGCCTATTGCAGCCAAAACTGCCTGACCATTTTGATAATACCTCTCTAACAAAAGCAATGATTGGAAAATATTTGAACGAGAGATGTTCATTTAAACTTTATCTGCAACTCTCCTTCAAATAATTTGCAAATTAACGCTTCATTCTGAATTTATTTTCAAAAGTATGGCAGGTCCAGACGATACTTGTCAAATCATTCCCTAGGCATGAATGAGTTAAGTAAATATGAAGAGCAGGATGTAAAAGTGAATAGCATGTGATATGTGTTACAAGAGATTAATAGCATTAGATTTTTTTTCTTCAATATTGCAACCAATCCTTCAAATATTTTTCAAAGTCATAAATGGATTAAACTTCAAGCAAGAACATAAACTATTCAGTAGATTGATATGAATTCATTATGATTCTGAGTCACCATTTAGGCATGTGTATAGATATATCTGCAAATAATTCAATCAGAAACCTAGATTAATAAATTAATTAACCCTTAGATGCCCGGGGCATACACACAGACTGACAAAAATAAATATATCCCGACAACAAAGCAACATTTTGAAAAAAAGTTTTACTAAAAATGTTGTTTCCATTAAACTTAACAATCCCTTTTCAAATATTTTTCAAATATTACTCATATTAATGAGTTACATTCTAAGTTGTCAGATCAACTCTGCATTCCCAAGATGCTTAAGTGTAGAGGAGTATTTGAGCTGAATGTGCCGAGCAACAGTCATCATCCAGCAATTTTCCAATTAGTGTGTCAATGTACGAGTTATTTGCGGCGTTGTTAGATCGGTAGACAGACAAGGTCGCGAGGTCAAACTCCATCTCGCCGTATATCTAGAATCGTCCAAGGTTCATTGGGCAATAACGACTGCTTCCTTTCAAACTGCCTATCCACCTGTCCACGGCAACTGGTGACACCTGCCTTCGCGAGGAACATACACGCTTTTTCCCGATGTATCCCGTCTGGCACTCTGACATATTCCCTATAACAAGCCTACTCAAAGATCGCCCGTAACGACTGAGCGACAGCCCACGGGACTACCCTTAGATGCTATCAGGCTGAATTCTTTTACACCCAATTTACGTTGGCTTGAGGTTTTAACCCTTTCATGCTGGGAGCTTCCTGCCAAAGGTTTCGTCTGGTCCTACGCAACTTTTGAAAATATTTTACTAATCGAGCATGGATTTGCAAAATATTTCAAGGAGCATTGTTGGTTTGGTTTTGCTTGATATTTCTTCTTCAAATATTTTCCAAGAGATGCTTTGGTGAGAAATATATTGCCAAAATAGTCAGCCAATAATTGGCTGCTGTGAGCATGAACAGGTTAACCCATTCATGCCAGTAGCGGCCAAAACTGTCTGACTATTTTAGAGATATCTCTCTAATAAAAGCAACTTTTAGAAAATATTTGAAGGAGAAATGTTGTTCAAAACCCAACCCAAAAGTCTCGTTCAAATATTTCGTGAATTTATGACTAATTCCAAAGTTACTGCCAAAAGTACCAAAGTTGCAGACGACACTTGTCAGGTTAATGGTCCTTAGAGAGCATGTCAAGGACTGAGGTTATCTGTGGCAGATCAGAAACATACTCCACCACAATGGCAAACATATATCAATCTTATGGATTGAAATTGTATAAATGGTTACAGTACCTAAAGCTGCATCTATAGGATTTAAGGCTAGATAAGACTGATCAGTACCAAGAACTGCAAGCCAACACCTGCTTACGGGTGATGTTAGAAAAGATTAACCAATTCACTTTAGGAGCTCCTAAAATATTGTCTGGATCTTTCATATTTTTGGTGATAAGTCATATACAAAGCATAAATTCACAAAATATTTGAAGAAGAAGTGTTGGTTATGTTCTTAACAGCATTTCTTATTCAAATATTTTTTCTAAAATGATGCTTTGTTCAGGAAGACATCATGGAATGAATGAAACACACAGATTCGTCAACTATTGCAGAACAAATTGTTCAGAGAGTTCACATAGCTTTAAGATGCACATAAGTGACAGCTTTGAACCAATTCTTCTCATCACATCTGCTACTGAACCAAAAGCTGAGAAAATTAGGCGTTAATTTCTACTTTGCGCAATTTGCACCTTTTTGCGTAAATTGTGGCATTGTGGCGGTGTCTTTGCAGATGACCATGGACGTCCTGCAGCCTTGCTGTCGTCAGGCTAGTTTACGGCTAATCGATGGCGAGCACGTCTAGCTCTGCGGGACTGCTGGGCCATGATTGGGCACTTTAAGTACCCCCTCTTCCTGCCAGATACACGCACCACGGTGTAAACGTGATAACTGCTCATCTGGACCTTTGTCATAGTTACGCAAAGCTCCAGCACCTCCCTCAACACCTATGATTACTCCCAGCAATTACTGCTTTAATTGATCCCTTATAAGGCACTCAGTCTCTTTGCTGCAGCGTTGGCCATTTCTTTTTCACACCAATTCAGCACTATTTAGGTTAGAAACTTAAGTAAAGGGAAAATACACCATCAGAATGATTTCGGTTCAAAATGTGCCTATACATGTCATTTTGAACCTAAATCAAACTGATGGTGCATTTGCATTTTAATCCATTCAAGCTTGAGAGCTCCTCGAAAATTTCTCATCTGGATCTAAGATTCTTTTGACAATAATTTGGGAATTAGATATGGTTTTACAAAATATTTGAAGGAGAGTGGTTGATAGTTTTCTAATTAACATTTCTCCATCAAATATTTTTTAAACTATGCTTTTGCCTTAAAGATTTCACCAAAATGGTCAGGCTGGTTTTGGGTGCTGTGAGCATTTGTGGGTTACACAAGGCATGGCTGAGTGTTGCTTTGCTATAAGGGATTACAAGGGCTTTAATTTGATGTTTTCAAACATTAACCAATTCATGCCCACAAGTTCCCCTTGGTAAATGAGTTAATCCCTCAAGAATAAATCCTATCTACCCCTAGATAGAAGTAACAAACAGAAGTTAATTCTTCCTGTTTTCGTTTACTATTGCCCATTCTATATACCCACTTCTCTTGCCGCTATTTAACACTCAAGTAATAGATTAGCTTAGAATTTCCATAAGTCTGAGAACCCTTAGGATTTACCTCTACAACCAAACTACAACCAAACCCCAATCATAAGAAAACAACAGAATCAATTTCTATACAATTAGTACTTTTGCCAGTGAGTACCGCAACAATTAGGCAATTATTTTCCCCCACACCTCTGTCCTGCCAAACTAAGGTATTCCGGCTAATTTTCTTACACACACCCTTTGGGACCTACTTACAAGATTAAACACCCCAATAAGATACTTCACCCATACAGAGTAGGAGAAGTGGGGTATTAAAACCCACTACCCGTTTGTGCCAAATCTACCCCTGGGATTAGCCCACTGGCAGCACAAGTGGCCACCCTAAACCCACAACCCAACTAAGAGTAGCTATTATTTTAATCAACGCTTGATAGTATCACGTTAGAGGAATGTAGACATGACAATGGGTGTGCGAAGACCCCATTGTTTCATCATCCCTATCAGGGCCATCTCATAGCTTAACTAGAGATGCCTTCTTCTGTTAGTGATGGTCGACATGACAATAGGTATGCTTAGACCCTATTGTTTCAGCATCCCTATCAGGGCCATCTCGTAGCTTAACTAGAGATGCCTGGTCCTGTTAGTTAGGTACCCAGGTATTGTTGGAGGGTGTCCCAGAGGTGAGCTCAACCACAGTGATTACACCACAGAGATCACTGATAAGGAACTTACTCATCATCCTCCCTGATCCCCCTTACAGAGGCCGCTTTTCCAGGTGCGTTAACCCTTATGCTGGTGATGGAGCATTGCCAATACAAAATGATGCAACAAATCTGAAAATTATTAAAACCAATTGACACATTGGTACTCATCTGAGAGTACTCAGCGAGAGCTATCCAATGGATACCAACATGACATGATTTAAATGTTTTTCAAAATTCTTTGCATCCTTGTGTTTTGGACGAAAGTAGCCTCAACAATGGAAGGGTTAATGGTGAGTTTTACCTGTGGAACCAATTAAGCCAATGCTTCAGCCTCCCTTGCTGCCAAGAGTGACTAGGATAACATGGAATAATGCTGACTGGTGGTAGAAATAATGCCTGAGGCTTATCCTGGTTGAATTAAGCTTCATGTTGAATCAATTGGCTTGACACAACAGGGGTGAAGAACCTTCTAAGTAATCAGGAAGTTGTTACTTCAATATGTATTATACATTAGAGTCATACTCAGGAGAAATGAGGACATGGATATGAAATGGTCTGTGTGTAAGATTTACAAGCCATTGAAATGGCTTGTATGTCTTCATGTCTTTGTTATAATGAAATTCACATTCTTAAAGAGCATCATGACCAGGGGCAAGAATGTAAACAAAAAAGAGAATCAAAATATAAGTTAAAAGAATACTCATGTAACGTTTAGTCAGATATGGAGTCAAGGCAAGACTATAAACCGAATACCTTTAGGCTTAGCTTTATGTCATTTGAGTTGCAGTACCCTTGATAAAGGTAGAAAAACCCTCCCAGGGTGTCAACCGGGGTGCTGTCAGAGCAGCATACCCCAATATCTGGTTGGGGCACCCTTCAAGGTTGTCGGTAGGGTGCGGATAGACGTATGCCCCTTGAATCCACCCAAAAGCCAGGAAGTGCGAGATCATGATTGCGATCGTCATGGCAATTCTCCTTGCACAATGCGGCACCCACGGCAGCCATATTGACAACCCTTGCCCACTGTCACCATCAGATTGCCACAGTCAAGCGATAATGCTCGGGCTTCCTCGGGCTTCTGCTCTCGCTGGCCGCAGCCCGGTAGCGCCTAATCGGGCGTAATGGGACAATATCTCCGTCGAGTGGCCGCCAGTTAGCAAGTCAGTCAGCCCTCTGTGTGAGTCAATGAGGATCCATTATGGAGCCTAACCCTTATACAAATCAGAGCTCATTCACTGCAGCTTGGACTGGTACAGACGCGCATAAACATCTGTTGTGTCTGCCCCAGCTCGGGAACTGGATCTGACTTGTGATTAACCTCACCAGTAGCGAGAAACTCCAGACCTTTTTATCGGAAAGCTATATATTTACCTATGAAGGTATGATATTGTAATTCTATTGTATAAAGTAACTTTTTCACTGTAACTTAATAGGACCCGGCAATTGGCCTCTTCAGACCTTATTATCTAAAACCTATAAGTGTGATCAAATTTATCTGTAAAGGTATAATACATGAAAATTCTACTGTATTAAGTAACTTTGTAAACAAAACTCGATAGGCGTAGGCAATTGACCTTTTCTTATCTACCATCTACATTTTCACACTAGCTTAACATTTAATAGCTTAGCATTTAATAGAGAGAATTTTAAACTTCATCAGAGAATCCCATATACAGGATAACAACAGCAAATCCTATCATTCAGTTAAAATTCAACGGAGAAGAGAAAGAATCGACTGAGAAAGAACAAAAAGGCATAAAAACCCACAAAACCTGCATGAAACCACTGAAATAAGTTTAATAAATGTCTATAAACTGTAACCAGATAAAGATTAAAACCTAATTATATAATCATAATCACTTGGCTTTATACAAATCCTACAATCCACATGAAACTTCAAAGGTACAGAGAAAAATGTCCAGCTAAGAAATTAATTGGATTAATCTCCATTTTACATAATAACTGGTTTAATCAATCCCTGTATTGAACCACCATCTTGATTACGACCCATCTCAGAATTCTTTGTCTCCATCCTTGAAAGAGTTGTTTAACCCTTCCAATGCGGAGGTTTCTTTCCTCCAAAGCACAAAGATTTTTTGAAAATCATCTAAACCCTGTCAAGTTGGTATTCATTGGATAGCTCTCGCTGAGTACTCCTAGATGAGTACCAGGGTTTCGGTCATTTTCTAAGATTTTCTGCAAAATTTTGCATTACCAAATTAGCCACCAGCACCGTGAGGGTTAAAGAGTTGTTTAAATGAGCACAGCTGGTAGCAGACACTCCTGCTTCCATTATGATGCGGAGCGGACCATCCCCCCACTCGAGAGCGACCGCCACAGTGTTGTTTAATAAGGTCCGGCCACTTGAGATTCCCCTCAGAGAGACAGGTGTACAGATGTACCTCATCCCATGGGAACAATGGCTTTCTTTAATATGAAATCACGACCGACCATTGTGATCATCACTGTGAGGTCATCAGTCACGCAGGTGAACATAGCGACCTCAGCCCCGAATATATTATGTAGTGGTCACTATTGAATTTGAAATGATATTGCCCATGGTCAACATGACTTATATGATCACAGTTTGTAATCAAAAAACCCAGTACTTGTTAACAATATCATACATGGTCATTGATATCACTTCTACATATTACACCAAATAACCCCAAGTCAAACTATCTTAGCTTTAAAACATATTTCCTAATGTTCAATTAAAGACATTACTTCATGGTAAACCTAAAGGTCACTAAAGATGCTATTTCATGCTGGTTTGTATCACACATTTTCAATAATAGCACTATTTCATAGTAAAATGTATCACCTATGGTCAATGTTATTATTTCAGGACAGAAATGAACTAATGAAATGTTCATGGACAATAAAATCCCCATTTCATATTAGACTATCAGCCATGGTCAGTCATACTACTTAAGGGAGCAATGTCTAACATGTTAAAGTAAAGAAGTAATGGTTAATCACAACATTCCTGATTTGATTCCCCATCTGCCGAGAGGTTCTGCTGGATGATTCTAAGATGTGCTGTCAACGAGGTTTGAGTGATAGCGGTGAGATATTGTTCACGATCGTTCAGTTCCCCACTGACCACGTCGAGAGCGGGGCGGAGAACGTCAATCCTGACCACACCTTCGCCGCCACGCATCAAGCGCGAGGTTCCACCATCTTGGTTCCCGACTATACGTGCGTTTCGGCGTGAATGATGGGTCGGATGGTGCCTGTCAGGGTTGAGCTGGGTTTCCCACCACAGCAGGAAGGGGCGGGGGACTCGCCACCAGCCCCCCTGCCCCCTCCTGTGAACTTACCCCCGATAATTACCCCCCTCCCCCCTCTGATAAATCATCGCCACTTCATCAAACTAACTCAGTAATTGATATCTTCTTCTAAGAATCAAGGTTGGAACAAACTCATACCTAACACCTCAACGTTTTCTCAATAGTACACTGACTTGAAAAGAATGTGTGTATATATTCATATATATATATATATATATATATATATATATATATATATATATATATATATATATATATATATATATATATATATATATATATATATATATTCATATATATATATATATATATATATATATATATATATATATATATATATATATATATATATATATATATATATATATATATATATATATATATATATATGTATATATATAAAATACATTTATTGGTATTCCCATAGGCGTACACATAAGAAGTCCATATGCAGTTGCAGACAAGGGTAGGAAGACATTAATTTAAGCTTAAATGTGTGCATTCTATGAAAATAAAGGATGCCAAAATTCAAAAGATCCTGAGTATATTTTAGAAATAACTAAGACCATTTTAGGAACACCTGGTATGGTGAGAAGACTTCAGAAATGATTGAAAGTGTTATGAAGGTGATTCTCCTTGAGAGGCAAAAGAGCAATTAAGTTAGCTGTCTGTCACTGTTTGATGGGGTATAAAAAAGGGGTAAGGTGTGCTAGTAGCTGTTTGAATGGACGAAATCACAGTTGTACCCAGGAAACCCTCCCTGTCTCCTGATGCCCCCACTAACTCTCTCGTGCTGGGAACGCGTCCCGCTCTTTGTATCCCGGCCGTGGGCAGCCAAGCAAGGGCGGAGGGGGGAGGCATACTTTTCCCTCGCGCCGCTGGCCGCATTCAAAGCTGTGCAGATTGACACGCTGTTTTGAAGCCCAGTGGGAAGTAAATTGCCACTTAGCGGGACAATGGCCAAGAAGTGGCCATGCTAAACGGAAAACCGTATCCTCTCCTAGGGACGTCCTCGCCGGAGCCAGCTCAGCGGGGTCCGCCGCTGGTTCGCAAACTCGCATGCTGTGTTTGCCGTCCAATCTTTCATGCCTTTACACTCTTTGTAAGTCCCTCTTCCGCCAGCGTTATAAATATCTGCCAACAAGCTTGTTTTCAATAGAGACATTAGACACATAGTTTAAAGTCAAACCTGTACCTATCATTACGAAAATCACAACATGAGAGAATCATGTTTTTGTACATTACAAGGCGAACTTACTAAAACACTAATAAAACAAGTCGGATCAAACCTAAAAAGAAATAACAAGCCTAAAATTAGTGTTGCCAAGAATTCAGAGGATGTTTTTGTGTTTTTATTGAGATGAAAATATCCCAATTTCGCCTGACAGTCCATCGTAATCATCACAGCCCTCTACTAACTCAGTGGCGACCGCGCTTGTCAAATTTTCGTAAGGCGTATCATTTGCGGTAATTCCCACGCGGTCTTGTGATTCACGGTTATGACATACTCTTGGCCTCTTGTCAGCCCTGTATTTACAAGCCATAAGCGGTGAGCAAGATATAATTTTCCTCAGCCAGGCGTGATGACTCAAAAACCTTACGCGAAAAACAATTTTGCAGGGCATGGTCGCGAGGTCCCCGCCATTGCAGGTCACTATGTACTACATGTGGACTAACGTTCTCAGAACAAACATAGATGTTTCATTACTAAGAAATGGAAACGACTTATTAATGAGTATGACCATCTCAGATGGTTACAGGGGCCCAGATCAAAGAGACTGCTCAAATCTAATGATGCGAAGATACTCATTTCTAGTACTGACTCAGAGAAATCATGTACAGTATTTGGATTTGGAACTTCAAATTCCATTCCTTTTTCTGATTTGGAATTTCGTATTTTATTTCTTTTTAAAATTGTGACAGCAGCCAGTGGTAAAGCAAACTGGAGTGAGTCCTTTCTAGTTGTACATCCTAGGTACAGAAGGCATGTGCTCATGAGTAAATCTCAAACAAATCTACTGGCTGTGGGGTTAACCCTTATGCTGCTGATGGCCAATTTCACAAAATTCAAAATGATGCGTAAAACCTGAAAATGACTGAAACCCTGGCAAATGGGTACTCATCTGAAAGTACTCAGCGAGAGCTTTCCAATGAATACCAAGATGACAGGGTTTAGATGATTTTCAAAATACTTTGCATCCTTGTTCTTTGGATGTAAGTAGACTTAGCATATGAAGGGTTAATAGGCAATCCCATCTATAACAGGCTCAAACTTCACACAGCCCAGCCTTTAATAAATCTACTGTTAACATATATTCCCCATAGATCATTCTTTGGAAGTTGGAGAACAGTTGTTCTATAGAAACCATGTTTTGTCTCCTTAAGGACGGTTTTATTACTTCTCTCTGTGGGGACCTGTCAAACACAGACATAAAGCACCACAGCAAAGTCTTTAATCTCTATGATCAATAATCACCATTATGGATAATCGCCATTATGGATTGAATGAACCCAATGTGTCGATCCATGAAATCCAGGAAGCAGACACAATAGATCTACTTTTGTCTTAGATCTTTTTTCTTTTTTCGTCAGAAAATATCAGACTGACTCTGTGCCCGATAATGCTTCATAAGCTCTATGGATTGAAAATCACATAAACCCACTGAATGAGGGTCAAGAAGATATTTAAAGAGCTTACTTTAGTACTAGTTTTATATCATTTCCATAATTCAAGGAAACTGAGGAAATATACTATCATATTGTACTGTAGTACACAACCCAAAAGGCTGTATGGAATATAGTATCCCTACCCCAAATATTTATCAATTAAGTAAAAATAAGAGATAATAGCAGGTAAAACTGAAATGAACCCCTCTGATCTTCCTGCCTTTTCAAACAAACCCTAGCTTAGTCTCTCTGTCACTGTCCCTGAAACTAGACTCATTGGAGAATGATAAATTAACATAAATTAAAATGACGGGCTGGAAATGCACACGAGGGTAGGGAACGGTGGGGATAGCATTGCTACAGGCCTCATAACCACAATGCAAAAGCACAACACACAGCACAACACGACACGACACGACACAACACATCACATCACAACACTGAGGTACTATAAGCGGAGAGTTAGAGCAAGAGAGAAAGAAGGTTAGTGTAAGAAGTGAAAATACTCAATATTCACCCATGTGTCCATTTTGATAACAGAACACAGTGATAAGGCACTTTTGATTTAACCCTTCCAATGCTGAGACTACTTTTGTCTAAGGCACAAGAACTCAAAAATCTTTGAAAATTATCTAAACCCTATCATCTTGGTATTCATTGGAAAGCTCTCACCGAGTACTTTCAGATGAGTACCCATTTGCCAGGGTTTCAGTCATTTCTCAGAATTTTTTCGTTATTTTATACTGGCAAAATTAGCCACCAGCAGCATAAGGGTTAAGTCATTAGTTAATAGCACAGTTAGTTCTGTTTCATTTCAACTTTTCAACTTAAGGGGAACATGGTACCATAAATAGATTTTGTTAGTTTTTAGTTATATGGTATAAGATAAATTCTAATTTGGATATCATTTGTTTGGAAAATAGCTATATATCAAAAGGTTGAATGTCAAATATGCAATTCACCTTTAATTCCTTTCATCTAAACTCGGAGATAAAAGAAGATTCCACATTAAACCATTAAGATTTCTTAAAGCCCCATTTTTGACCAATAGGAAGAGCTTATTTTAGCCAGGCCAAGAGCACAGCCCTGTGCACGCAAGCTTAATGGTATTGGCATTAAATGAGCGAGCGAAATTAACGCAAAATCAACTTTTCAAACCTCGCCAATCCAATGCAATCAATCTCAACTAATGAATGCTAATGATGCGTGCAGACTGAGCACTAACAAAAGAGGGCAGCGTAATTTGCTCTAAAATATTCCCCGTCATGTACTTATTAATGCTAAAGCAAGAAAAATATTAAAATGAGCTCTGATTAATGGGAGGATCGGTTGGGTATTGTTGTAGATAATACGATGGGACAGCTTGGGAGTCTGGGCGACAAAAAGCGGTGACGGTGCGAGAAAAAGTGAAGGAAGGAGAGTGGGAGAAACAATAACTGCACGCATGGCAAAATAAACGCAGATTTTCATCCATATAGACAACGTATAATACAAAGCTCGGAGGAAACAGAATGGAGTATTGTACTTAACAAAATAGAGTCATCGCACAACGTTTAATCACGTCAAATCAAAAAGGACTTCACAACAGAGAAAAAGTTGAAAAGTTGAGAAAATCTAGTACCTTTTTTACAAAACTTAATTATTCAAAGTGCTTAAAATGATAGGTGTATCCCCGCCCAGATTAGTTTCTGCAGGTGTTAAGAAAAGCTTTTTCTACGCATCAGTGCTGAGAAAAATATCAATAGTGCTTTTGTTAAGATGATCAATATCAAAGCAATATACACTGCATCTGTGATGTGACATATATATATATATATACATATATATATATATATATATATATATATATATATATATATATATATATATATATATATATATATATATATATATATATATATATGTATACAGGTGAACTTGGATATGACGGACCACTGTACGACGGATTTTTGCATATGACGGACAATATGCTTGGTCCCAGTCCATTGCATATCAAGTATTTGTCATATGTATATGACGGATTTTGCATATGACGGACCAATTTTTCTGGTCCCAATGAGTCTGTCATATCCAAGTTCACCTGTATATATAAATATGGTTATATAAGTGTAAAATTATATAACTATATGTATACATATACATATATCTTATAAAGTCACATCACCGATACCATGCAGCATTGTTAAACTCCATGACGTCTACGCACAAGGACCACTAAGAGTAGCGCCACCTATACCCTGAGCAACATACTAGTAGTACTATATGGAAGAACCCCTGCTTGCTTGATTGCTGGTTTATTTCAGCCTAGAGCAGATATATTACGGCATGCTGAACTGAACACTGAACTTACATGTTCCCAGGACTGGGCTACTCACAGCCGTGAGGAGGAGTAGGATGAGGAGGATGAGGATGAGGAGGAGGGTGGGGAGAATGAGGAGGAGAATGGAGTAGTAGGAGGGCTCGGTCTACACGTATGTACTTTGGAACAGATGGTGAGAGAGATGAGGTGGTGAGTTCTGAAAGATGACAGGCCAGTAGATTAGAGGTTGGTCCACCCGACTCTTTCTCTACAACCAGTAACCAAACTGGTTATACAAACCCCCCCCCACCCACCCCCAAGAATCTGATCAATCTGATCACCTTCCCCTTGAAGCATTATTTTTCTCTCCTCAAACCTTTCATACTTGAAGTGTTACAGTTAATATTCAGCATGTATTTGACCAAAGTTAAATGATTGGCATTCAATAACTCATTCATGCATATAGATCTCCTTTAAAGCACCGTATGATTTCATAATACATTTGAAAATAACTTGGTAATTTTGCATAAACCCATTTAAAGAAATATTGTTAGCTATTAGTCGCTATCAATGTTTTGGCTTCAAATATATTCCAAAATAGACTTTCCTAAAAAAAGGAACACAATCGACAAAAGAGTCTGCAGACATGGATGGGTTAAATTGGTTAAATTGGAACCATACAGTAGTAAACAACTGCAAAGGGGCCTCGTTTGGTCAGTTAAGCAATAATACAATCAGCACCTATTTCTATTAATGTTAGTCAAGGAGAAAAATGAATATGCTGAACTATATCTATTAAGTTAATTGATATCATTATTGCTAGGTGAATTATGGAAACACCATTCATTGGTTAAACACTACTTTTATTGAGGAAAAGTTGTAAGCATTTATTACAGATGTATCATCCCGATAAAAGTAAAATAACAATACAGACTGGTGGCCTATGGCCTTTGTGGTTTCTATTAGTTCCTGGGTATGCATATAGGGGGCGTGCACACTGTCTGAACTTCCTATAGGGTAACAATAAGCTTTACTCCATGCAGAGACCAGCGATGGATTGTGCAGACAAAACGCTCACTGACCAATGGATGACCACTAGTGGAACAATACAATTACCGCACTCCAAAATCACACACACATCCTTTTTTTTTCATCAACAAACACAACAATACATTTATTCTGGAGTTCCTTACACTTGTTCTGGAGTTTCTTCATATAAATCATTATCAATTCGCAAGAAAAAAATATTCTTCACAAAAAATAACCATGTTTTCTCCATTAATCAGTTACAGGTATGCCACATCCCTTATCAAATTTTAGCTGAGACTGAGACTTCCTAGGAAATCTATGGAATTTCCGAGGATAATCCTAGATATTCCTTGGTATTCCGAGCTTTGTTCGGTAAGACCAGGTATGCTACACCAAGACTCATTCTGAAGTCCACATACTTTATTATTCCTACTCTGGAACTAGCAGATGGCCTGTATGGACAGTGGTCTGATAAGGGAGAGTAATCAGACATGACTGACCAGTGTCCGAGACTCCCTCATCAATTCTGTGGTCAGTCAGAATGCTTCTGACCACTATACTGCGGACCCTGCTGCCGCAGCAGATGGTTTAAAGGCATATGATTGGACAAATGATAATTTCATTAGAGTGACATTTAATCACATCCCTAATATTGCCAACTCTAATAAATTCAATTCATTTGCATTTCTGGAGGAACTATTAATGGGTTAAACAGATAACAATTTTTACTCCAATGCTGCATATTTCTAGAGGTATCCTTAAGAAAACTGGCAAGAATCATTTGATTCCTAGGACCCACTTTCGCCACACGTACCTTGGAGGAATCTCTAAAAAAAAACTGGCAAGAATCATTTGATTCCCATGACCCATTTTCCTCACCTGTTTCTTAGAGGTATTTCTAAGAAAACAGAATCATTTCATTCCCAGGAACCACTTTCCCCACCTGTTTCTGCCCAGCATCATTCAGAGCTCCGTGGAGTATGAGTCAAGCCAGCATGATGTTGCGGGGTCTATTAGTAAAGTGTCAGTCCATTAGGAAAGCCCTACTACCTGTCTCCGTAGATCACGTTCCCATCAAGTGGCCATTTGGCGCCCATTTGGCCCAGGCCGCACCGCGGAGGACGAGGGGACTCAGGTAGTGCCGGGCGTGCATGATAACCAGGTGCTCGCCCGCTATCTCATCGCACGGCGATGATTATCTCGTTAACGCCCAAACTACCCGGGCTAACTCCTCATCGAGAAACGCATGCCGTGATTACCGCCCGGCGATAACCACTGATTTTGTGATCATAAGCACCGAGCAAAGCATAGAGATTTTCACATCTCTGCATTTTCCGAGATGACTAACGAGTTATGCTTACGATTAAACAATAAGCAACAAAAACACACCTGGTGCAAGTTCCTTGACCCTTCCAATGCCGAGACTGCTTTCGTCCAAACACAAGGACACAAAGATTCTTGAAAACCATCTTTCCCATAATTACAAGTCTTATTTGCATGTGTAATGCTTTTGGTCATAAGTCACCCTTTGCCATAATTGTACATTGCGTAGGAATAATTCCTATACTTGCACAGGGACAATTCTATAGAGACACCTTTTCCTGTACTCGCACATATCATTTGCATACAGGGAATGATCTGAGGAGACTCTTAATTGCCCTAGTTGTACAGGTCATTCGTATAGGGATTATTGTAACTGTAATCCACTATGACAGCTTCTGGGTCATTTCCCCCTTAATGAACCAGTGGTCAGCGACACTGACCACAGCTCTACTGACCATAACGTTGGGATGATCCCTCGTATGAAGCACCAAGGCCAGAGGTCAGTTACCCTACTAAGCATTAACCTTTATGTACTCTGGATGCTCAGTAAGATCCCACAAATCCTTGAATACTAGTGTATAATAATATCATATTTTTGAATCACTAAATATATATATATATATATATATATATATATATATATATATATATATATATATATATATATATATATATATTTATATATATATATATTTATATACATATATATATATATATATATATATATATACATATATATATATATATATATATATATATATATATATATATATACATGGGTTAAATATGAATACAAACACGAACATGTACCACCAGTTCCAACACCAACAGCGCATATAAGTGATGAGGGATCTATTACAAAGTGCCTGGCTACATATTGGAATACATGTAACGAAGGGAATGTGCTGAAATGGATGTTGTAATCTATATAGAAATATTGAAAACTGCTATTTATGATAGACTAAGCATATAGAGGTTGATAAGTATATACAAAAGGGAGTGCATGCTTAACTATGGGAGGGGTGGGTGAGACAAGGAAGGGGGGCACCGACATTGTAAAAGGCTTGCCCGATAGCCAAGCAAGTTGAAAATAGCATTGGGCAAGGTTAGATCTTCATTGACTTGCCTGATAGGGCAGTTTGAAAAACTGAAACCCTTCTATCCATGATTTAATAAATGAAATGTATCAATGTAATAAATTTATCGTTGTTCAGGTATATAATATTGAGATGAAATATATGAAATGCATAAATGAATATCATTTATATTCAAACAAATTAAAATTGAAAAATCAAAGATAAATCATGATAGTAAACTATATACTACGTTGTTTAATTTAAGAGGTACTTAATAAAATCTTTGGTTTGTGTTTTTTTGTTTTGTTTTGTTTTTGCTTATCTAATAGTAAATTGGATCAACTTGCCATAAATGGTATGAAGTTGATCCTAAAATTGTATGTCGGCACCTTAGAGGATCTACTAATCACTGGGAGAGATATGAGACAGGAAATATCAAAAATAAATAAAGCTATTGAAGGAGAATCGCAACCGATCTTACCATGGGTCTAACTTGAACAGGCTGTAACTGCAATTAGATACCTCACTTCAGTCAAGTTCAATCAAAGTCATCGTAGTAGATGAGAAAGCACTTTAGTGATTGATTTAAGAAATGTAATCTAGAGATCTAACCACCAATTAAGAGATGAAGATATGAATCTTATTACACAAATTAGACAAGGCTTGATAATACCAACCCAAGCTATTGAGGCCAGCAATTATAGTTATATATGGTATAGTTGAAAATCATAACATCACATTGAAAATCTATGATTATATATATATATATATATATATATATATATATATATATATATATATATATATATATATATATATATATATATATATATATATATATATATATATACGGCACATGAAAAAAGTGCAAAAAAGCAGCATATGGTAAAAAGAAATTACTAATGTACTAAAAATTCCATTCAATGATGAATGTAATTGAGAGATCAATTACTTCAACTTTCTTACAATTTAATAGCAGTATTCTTTCTTCTCACCACTTCCCTGCTTTGACCATTCTTGACCTAAACCACCAATGGTCAATCAATGCCAGTATAAGAGGGCGTACTTCAGATCATTCCTAAAATGCCCGTTTAATGGTACCCACTTCCAAACGGAGTATTTGGAAAGCCATCGCGTTGAAGTGACACCACTTATCTCTATAGCTTTGGTGATGATACTTGCCATCAAAAACTTATCTGTATTCATTTCAGGGCCAATTACTCCTCCCCCCTCTCAGGGCCCCCTGAGTGGCAGGCGCTGGCTGATGCTGTATCTATGAGCACCCAGCCATTGTTACTCATCTACTCATCAACTTTTAACCCTTTTGCTGCTGGTGGCTAATTTCACCAATACAGAATAATGCAAAAAAATGAAAAATGAATGAAACGCATGGGTGCTCATTTGAGAGTACTCAGCGAGAGCTATCAAATGAATACCAACATGACAGGGTTTAAATGGTTTTCAAAGAAATTTGTGTCCTTGTTCTTTAGACGATTGTTCATGCAAGAAGCGTCCCTAATTCGAGAAAAAACATCCTGACTATTTTAGCAATATCTCCATAAACTGATCATTTTTCCACAATAAAATGATGGAGAAATGTTGACCTGATCCAAGTCTACAACTCTTCTTCAAAAAGTTTATGAATTTATACTAGAATTCCAAAGTTATTTGCAAAAGATTCGTAGGTCCAGACGACACTTGTCGTGGTCTGCAGACATCCCCAGGCGTGAATGGGTTAAATACCACAGGCATTAAAAGACAGAGATGGCCACAGATGCTACGATGGAAATGATAGGTGGCGTTACACAATCTGCCCCGCCCCAAATCTGGCATCTGCTAGGTAACCATTATACCCTAAAACAAGCTCATCCCACTGTACCCTCCCCCTCATTATAATGCGCTCTTCTGATGAACTAGTTAGCCATTGTGGCCCAAGGCCACCCTGCACTTACAGCACTTCTCTGAACCTCTAAATAAGCCATTAATCTGTCCTTCGGTGGCACAAATTCCAGGTAACAACATTTTACAAAAGCGAGTAACCAAAAATGAAGGTTGAGTTTTTGTTTTGATGGTGAACACTGATAGGCCTTGTAAACCGTTTTAGCAAAATTGCTTGGATAGATTAACGAGGAATTTATTACAGCACTTTTTTTCGTCCATCACTCCCAAATGACTTAACCCTTCCGATGCTGAGGCTACTTTCGTCCAAGGGACAAGGGCGCAAAAGTTTTTGAACACAATCTAAACCATGTCATGTTGGTATTCATTAAATAGCTCTCACTGAGTACTCTCAGATGAGTAATCATGTGCCAGGAATTCAGTCACATTTCAGGTTTTTTGCATCTTTTTGTATTGGCAAAATTAGCCACCAGCAGCAGCATAAGGGTCAATCCCCTTATTATTATCCCTAATCTCACTCCATAATCAATCTAGTGGAAAAGTAGGGAGAAAGAACCATAATAATAGTTTAAACCCTCATGCAGTATATCACCCCTAAAAGGCCTAAAACCTTAGAAGAATAAAGGAATGGAAATGTAACGAGGGACCAAATACTATATGTGCTATAGTGAATCTGGCCTAAGTGTGACATCAATAGGAGACAAAGACCAATGAGGGCTCTTATATCATTTGCATTATAGAGAAACTTGCGCACAAACATTAGCGCAAAACATAACTTTTGGGCTATTTGTCGCAGCTTAACGGCAGGTTAACCGGCTGGTTTCATATCCACTTGTTTCTATTCATCTAAGCTAAAATGCAGTAGCTGACGGAACGGTCTGGCTAAGCCTAGAGCTCATTAGGGGCATCATCTAGCAGAGAACTTAATTGACATTGCCCCGTCTTGATAGATGCTGACGATCATCACACTTAACAATGTGGCACTTAGCCCCGCAGTCTTAGCGCAACATTACCTTTAGCCGATAATACTCCCCCTTCCATGCAGCCACTTGACCACAGTCAGGCGGTCAGTCAGCTGGTCAGTGCTGTGGTCAAACTGGACCACCCAGTCCCAGCTGAGAGCGAGGATGGCCCAAACATCATCAAGTAACACAAAGCAACAGTGATGAGTCCAAATGATAATGGCACACCTTAGCACATTCCAGAGTGCGAAATTGACGCCCTATTAAGGCTGGATTGAGGGATAATGTGCTACTATGGTTAGAACAACAATGGAGTGATCATGAGAGGGAAACATAAGCTTACTTTATTATGTATTACACACTACTATGCTACTCTACTAGGTATTGTTGAACCTCTAATAGTAAAACATGGAAAATGAAACTGCTCATACATTTTCTTGTCATTTTCAGTGGAATAAAAGAATAACTTAGCTTAAGTCTGGAAGTGGGATACCTAGCTAACTGCATTTTAATATTCAACCATTCCATAGAATATGTGATGAAAGGTATGTACTGGACAAAAGCACATCAAACATACCATTGCTTATTGTTAGAATTATTACAAATACGTTCCATTGCCTGATAAGAAGTACCACCTGACTTAATTAAGATCAGTCCCAAAATCACAACCACATGACAAGAACTTTTCATGTTCACTTCCACTGGGCAAGAGTGGACAACATGTATTCCATGTAACAGAAGTGGATTACAACTGATAAATACAAATAGATTGGAGTGTTCAGATGCAAGTTATAATGCACCATATACAAACACAACAATAGGAGAACAATAGAGAACAATAGAGAACAATAGAGCAATGTGATCTACCCAATACGGACCATGATTAAACGTTATTCAACATCCCCCGGAGTAATTAATTGAACAGGCTTCATCAGGGGCGATCATTATTCCCATAGAGAGCAGGTGCAGGAAGGGTCTCCCCTGACTGACCAGCTACTCATACTGGACAATGGTCAGCGGTCAGTTCACGCCATCAATCAATCACCAGCTTCCTGCTGACCGCTCCAATAGTGGTCAGGCGGTCAAGAATTGTCCGTTCGGACAGAAGTAGGCTTGGAAGCATAGAAAGTTAGCAAGCACATCACTTGAGAATCTTAAAGCCTTAGGTAGATGTTAACAGCTATTCTATGATGGTCAGTGTATGTAAAGGAAAAGTCCTTAATGGGGAACTTCAAGGACCTCATGAAACTTTCACAATGACCACTTGAATGTTTTCCTAGCAAGCAAAAAGCAGCCTTGCAATTTAGACAAAATCTTTCAGGCTAAAGCATAATTGGGAATATATCTGAAGGAGAAATGTAAATCAGAACATTACCAACAACTCTTCTTCAAATATTTCCAAAAATCAAACCTAATTTCCAAGTTACTGTCAAAAGTATTGAAGATACAGACGACAATTTCAGGAGAATTTTTATCTGACCTCGCTCACCAAGGTAATAAAGTCTCCTCTCCTTGCGGTCACTTCACCTTACCAGGATGACTACAATCAATGGTCGCACGTCCCCTACACTGGACTACTGACCAGGAAGAAATTGCCCAATAAAACTGATTGGCAATTACCTATCTGCCCGACGCCCATGACTACAGTACCAGCTAATCCCAGGGATGAGCGGCATCCCCTGGAAGACTACCAGCACCTGATAATTGACCACCAACTTAACCCTAATGCTGCTGGTGGCTAATTTTGCTAAATACAAAACGATGCAAAAGGGGGCTCGCTGTGTGAGAAAATTTTAAAATGCAGTGGTGCTCCTACGTCACGATTCTGTATAGGGGTTGAGGAATTAAAGTCTGGTAGGTGATAATGTCCACAGTTCTTTGATGTTTCTCATAATCTACCAGTACACTCATCAGAGTGGGAAGAAAAAGACAATGATAAATAGGGAGTGTGAAATTCAGCTATTCTCATGATTGACACCTCAAAGAAACCGTCCACTCTCATCCAAACTCCAACACCTGTTATAGTCATCATCCTTCCTGTCTAGGAAGCCCCCAGAGCCCAGAAAACCCAAGATCAAAAACAACACCTCTTGAGCATCCAAGCAGACACCTTGAGGCTATCACAAATGGTGAGCAGACTGACCGTTAGACTGACCAGGCCAAAAAAGTGGGTACTTCAAGGGTGTTGAGGATTAGAGGTTAATTAAGTACAAGTGTATGACCTGAGGCCAAAGGAGTCATCAAAATGCATGATCAAAAACAAGTTCTGTACATCCAGACTATGAACGCAACGCTCAGAAGACTGACCAGTGGACTGACCAGTGGACAGACCAAACCAAAATTGTGGGTACTTCAAGGGTGTTGAGGATTAGAGGGCAATTAAGTACAAGAGTGTGACCTGAGGCCAAAGAAGTCATCAAAATGCAAGATCAAAAACAAGTTTTGTACATTCAGACCACAAACGGTCAGTAGACTGACCAGTGGACTGACCGGTGGACTGAACGGGCTAACACTGAGGGTACTTCGTAGGTGGAGAGGATCAGAAGGCAATTAAGCACAAGTGTATGACCCGAGGGCGAAGGAGGTGTCGAACGAGAGAAGGAAGGGATGTCATTTTCGCTCATGTTTGCGTAAGGGGTAATCGTTGTAATCGTACCGAAGCACCCTTGGGAGTTGGGTATGAATATTGAGGGGCGCAGGAGACGGGTGCCTGGCCGAGGGTTACACCAGGGTTACGGCACCTTTGTGCAGGTAACAAAAAGGTGAAGTGGCAGAGGTGTAAAGAGATGGGCCCGGATAAACAAATGATTCCCTAATGGAGGGCGGCATGAAACAACATCATTAACCATGATGATTCGGGTGCGGCAAACCTGAGAGATGCTCAGCTTCTCATAATTAAACACTTCAAATCAAAGGAAACTATGTGTGGTCCCATTTCAAAGTCACCCCTGATCTACCAGGATAATACCAAAATTATGCAGATGTTTTTTTGTTGTTGTTGTTTTTTTGTTGCTCAAAATGACATGATACTCATCACTACTATACTGAGTAACATCAAACAAACTTTTTTGCTTCACCAGGAACTTTTAGGAAAAATTCAAACCCATGATAGAAATTTAGATCCTGCACAGCTTATATCTATTGTGATGAAATCTATTGTCCTTTTTGGCTTTAAATTTTTAGATGCTTGCTAAGCCACACTCCTCATGACAAGGATAGATGACCCGGACAATGTGCTTTTTGCCCCATAACTGACCAATTGTGACCGACGCATGACCAATGCGTGACCAGTGGACAGCGAGTGATAAATTGCCCAGCCATCCGCATTGTGTAGGCTAAACAGTGCCTTTTAACCCTTATGCTGCTGGTTGCTAATTTGACCAATACAAAATGATGCAAAAAAACTGAAAAATGCTTGAAAACCTGGCATTTGGGTACTCATCTGAGACTACCCAGGGAGAGCTATCTAATGAATACCAACATGACATGGTTTAGATGGTTTTCAAAAATCTTTGTGTCCTTGTGCTTCGGATAAAAGTATAGCCTCAGCATTGGAAGGATTAATTGTAAAATCTCAAGTGACTTAGCACACGCTGGTGCTTGGTCGAGGAAAGTCTTTTTTCAGCTAGTTATAAATTAATTTCTCTATGCATTCTGCCTGTACGTCTATTATTTTCCTTTGCAATATGTTAAGAAAGAATTTTTCCACCTGATTTCAGATCAAAAGGATACGATTCATTCTAAGCAAGTGTTCCCATTAGTGAAACTCCTATAAATCAGGATCCATAGGAACCACTGTGATTTAATGCTCAAATTTTCCACTGGGGTAGTCCTAATTAATTTCCGCAGCCTCTTAGCGAACCTCGGAAGGTTCACTCAGCTTTTTCTTTTGAGACTTCTCTCCGAGATGACTGCATGGCCAAAGACACGAAGGAATACAATCCAGTTGGCTCACTATTGAAATCTTATTCCAAAAACATCATATAAAATCCTTAGAACAGTCATAAGCATCTAGATATTAGGATATTTTTGATAATATCTAATGAATAAAGTATAAATGCACATAAATATCTGAGGATTTGTTGGTTGGATTCTGATAGATATTTTCTTTACACAAATTTTTCTGAAATTGCTTGTGCTAAAAAGATAACGCCGGAAAAGCCAGATTTTTTGGCCACGTTCTACCAGGATGAAAAGGTAAACACAGGGATGATTCTTGTCAGAAGAACAAACACCGGTTTAAATTACTCTTTAATTAAAGCTCCCTTTGATCCCCCCTTCTTGAAAAAAGGGGTTCTGTTAAGGGGCAAACAAAGGTGGTCTATAATGAACACACAAGGACCTAAAGGGGGATCATGTGTCTCATTAGCTACAGAAACTCGACCACGGCTCAGATTCCACAGGTGCGCATCTGCACAGATGTATTTCAAACCCTTTTATGTTCGACGAACCTGTGATCTGAGACAAAGGGAAATGATAGTTGTTAATAGGATTAGCATCCATTATAGAGTGACTCGGCAGCCAGGGACATGGTCCATCATTGTATACTTAACAGCTTATTTTGTCTTGCTACGAAAATGGCGGTTATGGGTAAAACATCAAAGAGTATGGTGGAAAAACGGCTCTTTGTAAGGTGAGTAAACCTCCAGCTTTATGTTGCTAAATGATCTCTCTCCTCTAGAAGTCTATAGGTATAGCATGCTTTTTTCAGTCCTTTTGCAATTCCACATTTTTTGAAACACATATAAAATTAAACAGTTAGGTCTTTGGCTATACTTAAAGGAGGTTGGTGCCATATTGAATATTTTCCTGACTTCTGCTACAGCATCCCTGTGTAAAGGGTATAAAGATATAGTAAGAATATCGTAACCGGGAATTCCCTAACCTGACGCTATGTGCTATGTACTCAAGTCAATTTCCCCAAGCACATAACTCGCAGATGGACCTTACGCGAGGTTCTACCCTCACTATACCATATACTATGGGTCAGTCACACGGGACAAGCTGGATTCCTAGACTTCCAAATACGGCCCTCAATTCCCCCGTTCGACTAATTGGGTTGCCATGAATTGTTAATATGTATTAGCAGAAGGGTTATACTCCAACGCGTTCTCTCTTTCTCCCTGGACTGCCTTCAATCATGGCTAATAACCATGCCTACGTTAGGCTACGTAGCAGAACTGTTTTTACTAATCTCTATCCTATAAGAACCGGTGATGAAATGATACAAAGAGTATAAAAATCATAGCTGATAAGTGTCTAAATAGCAGATCCCTTCTTTTTACAAATCTTCTCTTTTCTACCAGGAACCAGTATTAGAAGGATATGTTGGAAGCCCATGATTGAGCAGTTAGACCAGCAACACCAACAGATTGGCTCACCATGCAGGCACAGCCAGAGACATGAGGTGCCAACGAACATATTCCTTGACGGTCAGCAGCTGACCGCCTCAGACTTGACCACACTAATTGCACAGCCACTGAGGCTTATTAGCTCTCTGGCCACCAGTGGTCAGCGGCCAATTACTGGCTGGCCGGAGGAGCGAAATAATGGGATTTGGCCGCCGCACAGCGAGCAATCGGTGGATCGCTGCCAACATTTGCTTAGCCTCTGTCACCTGCAATTCTACCGCACTATACAAAATACCCACTCAGTAGCTTGTACAATTTGGATATATAAACTCATGAAAAGGCCTGCATTTCCTACCGGCCACTGCTGGACTGCAGCCAGTAATTACGGATAAGGGACAGATAAATGACCAGTCGGAGTTTAGATATAGTCATTCATTGTACCAATGATTTTTGAATTAATGCCAATTTTTCAATATGATTTTGAATCAAGCCATAAAGGCATAATCCAATTCATTTGTATTACAACCTCACATTAAAGAATGAATGTGAGGCACCTTTGAGTACTATAGGTGGAAATAAAAGGTGAATATCAACTATCAATTACTTGAATAATTAATTAGTAAAGTTAATTCGTAAAGTTGACCATTCTGCAATATATGCATAGAGATCAAGGTCTTAAAGATATCATTTGAGTTCTCTAAATGTAGAATATTTATCTAATCTTAAATAGGGTAAAAATGTCCTAAAAACTTCAACACCATTTTCATTTCAATCTGATTCGTTCCGACTGTCCATTTAAGAGCTCTGGAACATCACAAGCCAATCTATGAAGACAGAGGGGGCAATGGCTCTCAACTAATTAGTGTCAATTCAAATGGACACAAATTGGAACTTACTAATTGGATCATTAATCAGAAGAGGCTGAATAAAAGATGAGCCACTTTTATTCTGGTTTTAACTTCATTGAAAGAGAGTGCCAATTCCACAAAAAGTAGTCAAGATTTTTAAGTTTGTCTATCATTAACCAATGAATTCCTGTCCATTGTCAGTTATAGCTGATAAAGGTACTGAAGCCAGTCTAATAATATTTGCGATAAAGAGATGCCCATATTAGGAGTTACGGAACTGTACATAAGGACCATTAGTTCTTGCTACAACATAGAGTTGTCAGCTGGTTGTGAGTTCAGCGGAAGTGGGTTTAACCCTTCCAATGCTGAGGCTACTTTCGCTCAAATCACAAGGACCCAAAGATTTTTGAAAACCATATAAACCCTATCATGTTGGTATTCATCTAATAGCTCTCGCTAAGTACTCTCAAATGAGTACCCGTTTGCTAGGGTTTCAGTCATTTTTTTAAAGATTTTTCACATCATTTTGTATTGGCAAAATTAGCCACCAACAGCATAAGGGTTAAGGCACTGGCGGGGGAACTTGTAGTAATAAACAATAGATATTAACCAGTCACTAGTGCAGAATTTACACCTCTCGCGGGTACCGCTAAATGAGAGTAAGGGCGAAAAGATGAGTGCAGTCTCATTATCGGTACTTAAGCTAAAATCCCCGGAGTAGGAAATCGACCAAACTAAGTCACCTTGCGGCTATGGTATCGTTCCCCAATGCAACCGGCAAAGATGAAATTTTAAAGGTAGACTAAGCAGATGGATATTGAATTGTAAATACTTCCTGGTCCAATTAGAGGTGATATGTACGCAAGAAACCAAATTACCTACTGATGACAGAAGTCTTCAATGCACTAGCTGTTGCTGGAGCCAGCTAGAGGCTTAATTCATGTATAATATATAGGAATATCTATGCGGATAATAAAACTGCATATTCATAACCAATAGATGCTCAGAAAAGCCTTAAGTATAATGATTGCCTGTATAGCCTGATGATTGCCTGTTCAAAGATGTATATATCAATTAACTATGTGGATATCAACATCTATCCTTTGACAATGGAATGTAATGCGCCTTTAAGCATGTTTATACAGAAAGGGTGCAATATCAAATGACAATATCATATTATTATATCATAGCCTAAGACACAACAGCCCAAGATTTGAGATATATTTGCCTTTAGCTTCTGCTGTTAAAGGGTTTCCATACCATGCTGATTATACGATAGCTGCGATCCACGATGGGATTTCATTGGCTCTCCACCAAAAAGATGCTAATAGGCACCAACGATCTGGTGCCAACAGATGATACCATCAGGCAAATAGCTATCGAAAAAACATATGCCATGCTCTTCCGCTATTGATTATATTCCATGTTCCTCCTTTTCGCTGCTGCCGGCCAGTAAGATCAGTTTGCCGCGGTCCGAGGCGAGCGCGGTGCCGCGGCGGTATCAAAGACAGTGATGATAGGTAATTACACAATGACGGCCTATCTGGCTATTTCCGGTAAGGTGTTGAGGCGGTTGAATCTGAAGTGAGTCAATCACTGGCCTATTATGGTGGAGCAGCAGGGAACTAACAGCCTTACCCCCCTCCCCTCCCCACTACCAAACTTCATCAGGTAACCTTGTGGTTTTGGTTTAGTGGTAAAAAATGAGTCAACTTTCTATTGAAGTATTCCAAAGCTCACTAATTGTTCAATTGGTTCATTAATCGACCAATCTGGGTACAAATAGATTTAAATCATCCATGTCCTATTAATGGTAGGATACTTGAAAAGCCAAAATAACTGCAGGAGAATTGTAGGTTGGTTTTTGATTAACAAATTGGTACTTCAAATATTTACCAAATAATGCCTTCATCTGATTGATATCATCTTAATAATCATACCAGTTAGTGCTGATGAAGGTATTAAAGGGTTAACCCTTATGCTGCTGCTTACTAATTTGGTCAACATGAAATGACGACAAAAAGCCGAGAAATCACTGAAACCATGGCAAATGGGTACTCATCTGAGAGTACTCGGCAAGAGCTTTCCAATGAATATGAACAGGGTAGGGCTAAGATGATATTCATTATTCTTTGCTCTTTCTGTGCATTGGACTAAAGTAACCTGAGCAGCAGAAGGGTTAAGAATTGCAGAATGGCCATCAACTTGTGGAGACTTGTGGAGAAGGGGAAGGGGGAGAGGGGTGGTCGCATCACGTACATGGCAAAGGCTCATTAGCAGCAGTACTAAATAGGCCTCCTCCCATTACAAGACAGTGATGAATTCTTGAGAAATTAAAGGATACCGAGAGGGATGGCCGAGCTCAGCGTGGCGGCGCTGGCAGATTCATCACGCCGCGTCCACTGCTGCTCGTGATCCATTGTCCTGCGCTAGAACACCTTAATTAGGCGACGCAGAGATATCTCCAAACCTGCAGCAGGGAGGACACACAGACAGACAATCCTGTCACAATGCATATATGTAAATTACTGATTAATTATATATAGGCTTTAATTTCATCCATTAGACAATGAATTCATTTTAAAGTCAAAACTGATTTTTCAGATATATCTCAATATGCATATCTACTTATTAAGTATTCAATGAGCTTGTAATAAAAATGAGTATGGTGAATAGGTCAAAATTTCTAAACACTTATCAGTTTAGATAATGAACCCATTTTAAAGTCAAAACTTATCTTTCAGACATTCCCCCAATTTTGATTCCCGCTTTATATTCAATATAAAACTGGCTTGGGAGAGCCATTGTTGATTTGCATGGTGATAGGTCAACTGGAGACTCAGGAAGTCTTCTTGACAACATCTGTGACGAACCAACCGATTCTAGTCACAATTCTGTCACGGGGCAGAATGTGACGAGCTTCAGATTTCACCAGAGACTTCTTTGTCCAATTCATAAGCATCGCAGGCACTTCTCCACTAATGAAAAGTAATTATAAAAATCAAAATCTCAGCAGATGTTTATTTTTGCAAGAGATGAGATGAATAAGTGAAACGAGGTGCAAATCCAGCTCCTTGAGATCATTAAGCTCTCAATAGGCGCAGAGGTCGGGGGTTACGAAAACGGAGAGCGTTTAGTAAATGAACCTATAGACGATGATGATAAGATGAATAACTCTTCAATCAATACGTTCATGCTCGGCTTCCATACTAAGTGCATCTTCCAGTCGACTGCAATCGCACCTGTTTAGAGTAATGTCGGAGCACTTGCCCCCTGACCCATCTGCACAGTGGTATTCTGCTTCACAGCGGGGAGGAAAAAACTTCCTCGGGCAAGACATGCGGCAAATCTATGTGATGGCGTGTGATACCTTAACTCCACCCCCTTTCCAAGGATTTCCAAGGAGCATCATTGTCCGTCAGACGGCAAAGAAAGAACGATTTTTGTTTCGAGAGTCTCAGATCTTCGAGTCTGGCACATGGTTCTTTCCCAGGTGATGAGAAGACACGCTTGTCGTCTTTGAGGATTGAGTTCCCTTTCAGAGTCCCCTGGTGGCAGGGTAACTAATTAAGATGGCTCAGTGCATTAAAATCATGTTCTATATGTCTGCTGATACATATACCCATAGCGAGCACATTTAAAGCACACAGCCTCCTAAGCAACATAGAAGTACTTAGAGATAAAATGAGAATATTTCTGGGCATCAGGTAAAATCAGAAAATCAGTTATAAAAAGTGCTTGTTTTGTTGTTGTTCTTGTGGTTTTCATAGATAGATAAATAAATGTAACCTTATTTCGTAAAGTAGTAAATGATTTTAAGATATCAAGACATCCTTACATGATTTGATAGTAGAGTTTTCTTTTAGCATGCAATTACAAAAAGAACTGAGAGTAAAATGTGTCCAAATATTGTACTCCTGAATACGAGTCAAGTGCAACACAAGTGCAATCAAGTTTCCAATGTGTGGTACAGAGTAGTTATGAAACCCCTTAACCTTCTGAAGTGTGTGGTCGAAAAATCTCATGATTTTTATTTCATTCATGCACCAATCACCTGAACAGCCTCTTAACTTTTTCCCAACAGCTCTTGACCAAGACTTGAAGGGTGAATGCTGAACATTTGATGGTTGATCAACAGAGCCACTACAGCTAGAGTGCTCTGAAAAGCTAATGTGGATTGAATGTGTGTGCCCAGGCATTCTCACAATCTGTTGATATTGAGGTCCCGTTGATTCCCGAGAGCGCTACCCCTTCACACTTAATACAGGTGTGGGGCGAAGCCTCATTAGTAGGTTTGCTTTTCATCGGAGAATTGCACGTTAAGTGTGAGCGTGGGACGGCCCATGGGGGGTAAAGTGCTGTTTTTATCACCCGGCTCCGATGTCTAAAGGGCGAGCAGGGAGGGTGGTTCCCCTTAGCAGATGTCGATTGTGGGGGACACCCCCAAGCCTGCGGACACCCCTAGAGCCTATATATTGATATCGCAATTAGAAAGACCTACAACAGACCACTTTACATATAGAGTACATATAGAGAGCAAGAATCAGCAAGGGTCTGTATTATTACCGTTAATGTAGATAGTACGATATCTACAACACAGCCTCTTTTCCATACAACCAATCAAAGGGGAGTGTTTCGTGGGTCAGGTAAATAAACGTCGAGGATCATAAACAAGCCATTTTAATGCTGATTTAAAACCTATCATGGACCATGCTCTTGTTAAAGATGAACTGCAAGCCTTTGGCATTTGCTCTTTAATGATGGTCTCTCATGTTTCTTAAGTGAATGATAAAAGTTTATAGCTTGTTGTAAATGCTATGTTGTTTTCCTGGTAGAAGTGTGCAAGTCAGTAACCTCAGAAATTAACCCATTCAATCTAAGAGTTCTTCTCAATAAGTGCCACCTGGACCAATGACATTTTCAAAGATGAAATAACAATCATCTGAAAATCATGATCATTCAATAACTCAGGTGGGTTATTCTAAAAGACGGAGTACTTTTATGCATTTACAAATCAAGTGCTGCTCAACTACAGAAAACTCCTCACAAAAATCAGTCATCTCTTTACGAAAACAGCCAAGAGCACTTGATTTCCACATGTGCGGTAAGGGCCCTCCATTCATGAGCTGTCAAATGAAATGGCCTTCGTCTATTGATCGCGTTTCGCCACCAACTGTTGGCGCTGTGAAAAATGAATGGATTCGGCGATTAGATTGTGAAATGCTCCTCCACTTCTCGAGAGCGCCGTCAATATCTTAAACCAACATTTACATCTCAAGCCGATCAAGAGACACTGTCATTATCAACCAGCGAGGTGTTCAATATTGGATTTGGCGCGGCATGGCGGCCCGGCCCACTGCCGAATCCACCCTCAAAACTCAAAAGCGCGATTTGAATATCCTCTGCCCTCTGGAAGTCCTTCCACAAAATTGAGCTAATAAAATGCGGGCCAAGCGACTCCTAAGCGAATTGGTTTGTAAGGGCTAACAAAGGAAAGCCGCAGTGCGCTTCGCGCCCTTTGTGTCCGGAAGCCCAAGATACCAGAGAGCTTCGCCATGCTCCAAGAGACCATCACCAAAGCAGCGGACCCGAGACACAATCGGAACCCGCCATAATGATGAGGACAGGTTTCGAGCAATCATAGGTTCAGGACTCCCCTCTGGACTAATTATAGAGCAGGCGGGCTCACTTCCTA
Source organism: Maea johnstoni (assembly GCA_963942565.1). Lineage (NCBI taxonomy): Eukaryota > Metazoa > Annelida > Polychaeta > Spionida > Magelonidae > Maea > Maea johnstoni. The sequence continues at coordinate 14,853,799 of OZ012690.1, forward strand.
TTTAAGCAGACAACGCATATCATATTTACATTGTGAAACTGAACGCCGACTAATGCACTGTTAATTGACCGATCAAAGCACAGGACTGTGAAATCTGTCATGCCACTATGACAGTATCTACATTTACCATAATAGTGCCGTATGACGGTAGTCTAGAATCCAAAGCTAGATGGACAGTCATTGACCAATTGACCACCCAATAGCCAATTGGTGAATACACAACAGGACCTAAGCCCTTGTTTGTAAATAGACACAGAGGTGCTCATAACAGGAAATACCAAACAGTTTGGCTATACACCATAACAAATGTTGCTACTTCAGAAGTTTACAAATTTATAATCAACTGCACCCTCATTGTTAATTGCACTACCTTCCCTATTAAATGAAATATGTTACCGTCATTACGTGTAAATAACGTTTCCATTTTCAAGAAAAATAAGTGAAGACTAACCAATTGGATATGTTTCTTACATAATAAACTTAAAGCAAGAATGTAGCAATGTCAAGTTTTCCAGGTCGCCTACCAAGCATCTAATATTAATAGATTATTTAATAAAAATTATCAATTATTGATAATATAGAAACATTGTGGCATATGATCCTGTGGTAATCTGCTGATTCAGCTGTCCAGGGGGAGTTGTACTGCATGCAACTTCCCCAGATTAAACTTAGTCACTTCAGTTGCTCATTTTCCTTTTATATAAATGCAACGGACATATGGTGCTTCAACTTTCGAACTCGAACTAAAGCGTGCATTGAGCGCATCATGTGTAATCGGATTGCGCGCAATTTAGATTTTTTGCTCACTTGACTTACTCTCAATCCTTTTCCATTCTAGATCCTGTTCAACAAAGGGCATGAGAATGCATGGAAAGATCATTTATAGAGACATGCGGATTCTACTAAGCATGAAAAAAGATATGTATCTATAGTGTTTACATAGGTACCTGACACCACTATGTTGTTATGTGATGTCAGTTTCCTGAATGCAGGGGTCTCTAAGGGTATAGACTGTATCAGTAAGATAAACAGATAACCTTTGATAGCATTGTGCTTTATGGTTGATATAGATGAGATATCCTGGTGTAAATTTACCTTGCACTTACACTGAGTTCGAAAGGTAATAGAAAATTAGCATTTTTAAAGGTAAATTATGAAAACCTCCTTTTTCTCTGTCTGTCTGTCTGTCTCTCTCTCTCTCTGTCTCTCTCTCACCCCTCTGTCTCTCTCTCCCTCACCCTCTCTCTCTCTCCCCCTCTCTCTCTCTCTCTCTCCCTCTCCCTCTCTCTCTCTCTCTCTCTCTCTCTCTCTCTCTCTCTCTCTCTCTCTCTCTCTCTCTCTCTCTCCCCCTCCCTCGTCTGGAGATTATGCAGCATTTCTTATGCCTGGTATAGAGTACAGTGTGGAACCGGTGACCTGCAGAGTTATCTAACAGCACCAGGCGGCCAGGCTCCACCGACTACATCTTGAGCACTACATCTGAGGCGCTGCTAAATATTACATGAAATGCACTTAACCTTCCCTACCCGCCGTACCACTCCACGCCTACTACCCTCACCTGTTGCTTTAGCTCTATCCCATAATTAACAACCTAATCAAGCCAGGTGTGGTAAGGTGTGACCCTGCATACATTCATTCTCTGCCTTTTATCTAAACTATTTCAGATATCTTTCATATCTTTCATCTATCAGACATTATTTTACATGTACAACACCCTCCCCCTCTCTCTCTTTTCCATAATCCTATAATCATCAAGCAGCTGTGATGGGTAGGAGGAGGAGGAACATTAAACCACTCCTTATTAAGTATCAAATTTCCCTTTATTCATATTTCCCCACAAAACAGAGCAATCACTTTCACCATATTCTCTGCTCGTAATCCTTGAATGGCGCTAAACTCAGAACAGACAGGCTTTCATGACAAAATGCTGTAATTATCAGCTTATGGCTGAAACTCAACGCCATCGCGCATGGAATTTTACGCCCATTTCTCCATTGTCTCGCGGGATCTCTTTTGTTGCTCTTTTTTGCCCGTTGCATGCCCGATGTGTAAGCGGGCCCGCGACGGAGAAATGAAATCCAAATAATAAGCATGTATTTGACCATGTGCGATGATTGGCATTAAATTGTTGCTCCCACTTTGATATCGCTTTCCGCCTCATGACCTGTCAGATGAGATTCCGTCCGGGCGCTTATCGGGAGATCGGGCGGCCCATCAGGCAGATGAATCCGACACAGCATCCCCCACCTTCCCTTAGTGTGAAGAGCGAGTCACAAGAATCTTATCACTGCCATCATTTCATCAATCAGCCTTCGCGATCGCAGAAAATTAACTTTGCATCAAGTGGGGAAACATATTGATGCTATCTATCATCTTCCATCTAATTTTATCTGGACAGCTTTTCGACCGCATTTTCGGGCCGTTTAGTCATGTTTTGTTCAGAATGGGCATGAAAGCTGTCAGTTTTTGTGTGCAGCCTTGTGGTTGATGCCTTTATGGGATTGAGGGGGGGGGGGGGGGGAAGAGATAGGGGGTCAGGGTCAGAAGTGCGAGTCAGGGTGTCACACCTGAGCCTGTCAAAGGTGAGCACTTCTACATCCCACTCAGACCTTGGTTTAAAAAGTCGTCTGCAACTATAACATTCTTGGCGATAACTAAAAATCAAAGCATAATTTCAAAAAATATTTCAAGGAGAATTATAGCTTTAGTGTTGACGAACATTTCTTCTTCAAAAAATTTCCAAAAGATGCTTTTACGAGAAAAATATCACCAAAGTTGTCAGACTTTTCTTCGGTGCTATGGACATGTATGGGTCAACCAGCTTTCTGTAGTAGCAAATATGGAGTATCCTAGACTCATCTTACAGGGATAAGTCTATACTAGCAGCAGGTAGCCGCTGCCAACATGAGTGTTTGAGATGGAAGGAACGATCGCGGCGAATCAACAAATCGTACAATGCTGCACTCATTAAAATCTGTGACAGCGGATGTGTACTGTGGCTTACTCTATAATCCCTGGCCCTTAGTCGAAGCCCTTTCTGTAGAGATAGGATAAGGACCCATAGAAAAGGCCTACTGGACTAGTCTTACAAATGGCAGATAATACTTGTCAGCTGGTGTCAGGCTTTAGAGGCATAATGAAATAGACATCATTGTAATGTAGTAATTCCACATTCTTAGACACACCTCAAAAGTCACCACAAAGATTGTAGGGTCTAAAACATGTCCAAATTGATGGTTCAATGTGGAACTTCAACTATACTTTTTTTAAGGCACTGTCTTGTCCTTTACATGTTTAATTTTCTACTTTTTATTTATAAAACTATATACCCATGAGGGTTGCAATATGGTTATTTATGGTATGATGTGAAACAAAAAACTAATTTGTCTTGATAGATGTTGATAGTATCTAACTTTTTACATTGTGAATAGCCCATCCATTGCATTATTAATCGAGTAGTGAATATGGCAAATGTAAGAAGTACACCATAGTTCACAGCAGTGTTTTTGCAGAAACTATACATCACACGTATGAACAAATAGAATAGGAATTAATTGTAACCCTATACTTGAATAAGGATGCACAGACGTACCTCATATTACCACAGATACCTGTGTGGATACGAGATTTATCACTGCCTGACACTGAGATATTTCCGCCTCACAAAAGCGCAGTCAGAGACTCGAGACGAAGGACACACTTGCTCTTTGTTGAGAGGTAAACATGATGTCTTCTGATCTGACCCCATAAATTCTTGCATTCCTGTCAAGTGGGGTATTTCGGTATATCGCAAACAATGCGTAAAAAATACAATAGATGTATTGATAGCGCCGGTTCAGGAGATTTTTGATCTGTCAGCTTAGGTGTGATCAGGTAAACAGCAAGTAGAGATGAGCAGTTGTAGGTCTGTGACCCAGTATACAGTTACCGCCCTACATGTCTTAACCCCTTCATGCCTAAGGTTCATCTTGACAAAGTGTCGTCTGCATCTTTGATAATTTTCGCAATAACTTATGAATAAAACATGACTTCAAAAACTATTTGAAGGGGAGTTGTAGGTTGTGTGTTTATGAACATTTCTCCATCAAATATTTTCCAACACATGCTTTTGTAAGAGAGATACAAGCAAAATCGTCAGATCTTTTTCTGAAGTTACTGTAACCTTTAGCAATGGGAACCCCTGAGGAGACTTTGATGTACCCCATAAATAAATAGGTCCAACAGAATCCTAATTGCCTTCACGAACTGTAATCATAAAAGGGGTTGTTCAATTTCCACTAAGGGTCAAACACATTCTTATAGAGGCTCCTATTATATGTATAGAATAATGTACATGTCATGTATGCAGCCTCAGTTACAAATGATTGAAGGTAACCCTGAGATGAAATCAACTTAACCCTAACCTGCTCAAAGTTCTTTGGCTTCTCAACATCAGTGAATACTAAATGATAAGTTGCTAAAAGTAACATGTTTAACCCTTTCAATGCTGAGGCTACTTTCAAAGGCACAAGAGCACAGAAAATTTTGATAATCTTTTAAACCCTGCCATGTTGGTAATCATTGGAAATCTCTTGATGCATACTATTAGAGGAGTATCCATGTGTCTGGGTTTCAGTCATTTTTCAGCTTTTTTCGCATAACTTTTTATTGACCAAATTAGTCATCAGCAGCACAAGGGTTAAAGCATATCAAATATTAACCGAAATACTTCAATGCGCTTTAGTTTCTCTGGCTTTAGGTATTATCGAATGATTATTCATCTTTGAAGAATTAATCACCCTAGAGATTGAAAATCACCTTTGATATCTTTGAAATATTTTGGTATCAACAATGAAAATCATTAACCATAACACGAGGCCATTGTCTAAGTTAACTCTTTAATACCCAAACATCCATGCCTAAACCCTTTGATGACCACATGCAAACTGTGACAGTCAAATGGTACACTGACCATTTTGCAGGGTGAAGTAAGAAATTAGGCAATTAATTCCTTAATTATCACACCTGCATCACAGGTAAGCTATAATCCTGAAACACAATAGGCCAATCAGCTACTGTGTCCCAGGTCCCTGCAGGATTGTTAAACAGGTAAATTAATCATAAACAATTAACAATGGGTTAATCCTACCCTTGCAGGCCTCAGAGGCCCTATCAAAACAACTGTGATAAAATTGCAATCAAGGGGGGACGCACCACAATGGCCGAATTAAGACTTCAAAAAGCTAAGTCCAAAGAAATGGCCCACTAAGCTGAGTCAACAGAGGACTTTCATCACAAAACCAGAATTTCAAAGTCTGACTAGGAATTAATTCTTAGAAAAAGCAAGACTAGAACCAAGAGAAGCTATGTTTACTTTTGCCAACTGTTGTTTAAACCAGATGATTACATTCTATTGTCTACATGTAGATCAAAGACCTTTACAGATGAATAGAGTAAAAATCCGTAATAGTTTCACTTGTAAACAGACTTTGCTAAGACCATAATCTTACGCTGAATGCATGTGCCTAGTAGTACAAAAAATGAAATTGTCCAATACAGTTGATAAGGTTTGATGCACAATAACATTTGAATCCCCTTGGCTTTAAATAATTCTGATTTTATTAATTTATCAACTGAAACCTTCGTTTTAGAGGTCCTATCAAAACTAACGTATTGACCTTTAAAGTTAGCCTTAAATATGTTATAATTCTTATCCTATGAAATGGCAATTACTTCCTGCAAATCACCAACATACAATAATGTATCAATTCTTGGTCTTTGGAGATGAAATCGATTGGAAAATCAAATACCAGCATAGACATTTATTTCTGCACCCCATATAGGAGGGGGTGTTGTTTTTTCCTGAAAAGGGGGTGTAGGGGGCAGAGGTAGGTTACACACAAGACTTAGCCAAGCGCAAGAGAAACATACAGACATCATCCAGATAAGGGGGAGGGGGCAAAAAAGGGGGGGGGGGGCTTCTATAGCAGTCAGGTACATCACCATAAGAGTACACAGGGGGCTTAGTACTTTATACAGGTCAGTTCAATATGAAAACAAATCGCCAAATCAATATCTTACAGAAAGAATTACTCAGGCAATATAACTCATAGCCAATAATTTGTTTTCAAATTAAAATAGAAATCATTTGATATGTACTTTTTTTTTCTTTTTTTTTCAATTTATTTTTCAATTTTTCTTTCAAAAAAATAAAACAGTACTTTTCTGATGAACTTCCTGTATAATAACTAAGCAGTCTGGGTGCTCCATGGATGGAAAGGATGAAAACAGTCATTATAAGTCAATTAAGAACTTAGGATATGAAGAAACACCTCTCCCCTATAGGAAGCCTGGCTGGGAGAAAATTAGCCCAGGCCACTATTGCTAGTAACAATAGTTAACCCTTTGCCCCCTAGAAAGGTCATAGAACCAGAGTTTGTAGACCTTTAACCTCAGGGAGCTTCAGGATAATTGGACATAACTCTTGCAGCATTGTTTCAGGAACAATATATAGAACCATATTCTGCACACAATTTTCTATTATCAAACATTAATGAAACCTGATTACGATTAGTTTTTTTTTGAAATTCACAAAAAATTGTTTTCTCATTTTTGGTCATTTTGGACAGTTCATAGGGGAGAAGTATGAAATGTAGAATTTCAGAATCTGCGAAAATTGCAGAAACAAGCATATAATGGAAACAGTAGAGAAATAACAATGAGATCTGCACATGCTAAGGATCTACTAAAACACACGGAGAACAAGGAAAGATCAACTCACCCGATGGTATTCTCTGTTATGACTTTCTCTAAATGTTGAGAGCGAACTCTGCGAGTTGCCGTCGGCGGAATTTCGCTCGTCTACGGAGAAGCTGACCTCTTTCTTCGCGACGGTGGAATTGAAGGAGGGCTCGCGATGCACTTTATTGTGCGCAATCTTCTCTTTATGCTCCTTGCTAGGATCTATGAGATTGCGCGGCGTCAGCTTTTGCTTTTTCTCGGATTCGAGTCTTACGTTATAGGCGTGCCCCCCCTCGTCCTTTCGCCGAATGCACACAATTGCTATGATGAGAATGATTACTAATACTACTGTGGAGCCCACTAGCGCCACCACGATGATCAAGTTCTGCTGCGTCAGCCCGACGGCCGCAGACTCCTGTCGGCCGACGCCGATGTAGCCGCTCGACCGGTTCACCACCAGGTTGAGACTGGTCATCGAAGTCCTCACAGGGACACCGTAGTCCCGCACCACCACCATCATCTTAAACCACTCCTCCTCAATGTCTGTGATGGACACGGCCACCGAGACCTCCCCAGTTAGGGGGTCGATATGAAAAATGCCCTCCTCGTTGCCCTTATGAAATGCATAGGACACCCGGGCGTTGTCGCCACTATCCTTATCAATAGTCTTGATCGTGGCGATGATGTTCCCGACGGGAGTTAAGTTCGAGATATGCACAGTGTTATTATACTTATTAGGATACACAAATACAGGGATATTATCGTTTTCGTCCATTACATTGACGGTGATCGTCGTGCGATTGTGTAGTTTCGGATAGCCATTGTCCTCTGCCGTCACTTCAAAAACGTATTGCGTTCTCTCCTCCCGGTTCAGCACTGCCTTGGTGTAGATCTGACCATTCTGGGGCCCGATCGAAAACAAGTTTGAACCAGAAGTTATGGAATAGGTGATCTCCGAGTTAAGTGTGGTATCGTTGTCCCTGGCGAGCACGGTACCGACAAGTGTGCCTTTTGGCTTGTTTTCGGAGATGTTGAATCTGTAGTGATCGTGCGTAAAGGCAGGAGTCACGTCATTCATATCCATGACGTTCACAGTGACCGCAGCAGTCGAGCCCAGAGGGGGCTTACCGTTATCAACAGCGATCACGCGGAATTCGATCTTCGCCACCTTTTCCCTATCCAGCTTTCGATTGGCCGTGATTCTTCCTGTGTATTTATTGATTTTCCAGTAGTCGCCAGCATCTGTGTGAAGTTGGTACTCGATTTTGCCGTTATCGCCGCTGTCCTCATCGGTGGCGTTCACGGTAAGAAGTGGACGACCAATGGCGTTGTTTTCGTTCATGTTGACCTCGTAGCTCTTCCTGGTGAAGTGGGGGACGTGATCGTTGTCATCCAGGACAGTGACGTTGAAGTTCCGGTACGAGATGAGAGGTCGGATACCCTTATCCTGGCACCAGACAGAAATCCTGTACATGGGAATGGCCTCTCTGTCCAGCGTCTGGGCGGTGACCACCTTGTACATTTTGTCCGAGATTCGCTGCAGCGTGAAGGCACCATTATTCAGACTACAGGTCACCCTACCATTCTGCCCACCATCGGGGTCCTCGACGGAAATGTGGGCGACGAACGTTCCGACCGGTTCGGATTCCAAGATTTCCGCATTCGGAGACGTGGTCAGCAAGTTGATGATAATCTGAGGAGGATTATCATTAAGATCGATGACGTTAACCTTGACCAGGGCGTGCGCGGGTCGCGGTCCCGTATTATCGCCCTTGTCCGTGGCTTCCACTTCGAAATTGTAACTCGAGCCTTTCTCGTAGTCGATTTCGCCCTTGACATAAAGCTGGCCCGAGGTGCCGTTGATCCCGAAACGCTTGAGGATGGAATCGGGCGTCCTACTGGAGAATCCGTAGACGATCTCGCCATTGGCGCCCGCATCAGGATCGGTCGCCTTCACCTGAAGAATCTCAGTGTATTTCGCGATGTTTTCCTTGATGGAGACACTGTAGGTGGTGTTTTCAAACTCGGGGATGTGATCGTTAACATCGGCCACCGTGATGTTGATGATAACGGAACCGCTGCGCTGCGGTTTTCCGCCATCTCTCGCGATGATCTTCACACGGTAGAAATCCTCCCGTTCGCGATCCAGCTGCTGCAGAACTTTCAGTTTCACCACAGCGGATCTATCATACGCCTCGGTCACTTCGAGACCAAACGTACCTGTTGGATCTTCGATTTCGTACAAATGATTCATCACAGAATTGTTTCCAATATCGGGATCGGTTGCCGCGTAGGTTTGAAAGGTGGAATTCACGGTGACAGATTCGGTGATTTCCAGCGCAAACTCATCCTTGGGGAATCTCGGACGATTGTCGTTGACATCTTGGATGATCACACGCACCTTGATAATCCGGAAATACTGGATCGGTTTCGTGATCGCCACATCCAAGTTGATCACATCCTTTTCCAGCTTTTCACGATCGATCCGCGATTTAGTTTTGATAATGCCGTTCATTTCGTTGATTTGGAACAAGTCCGTGTTGGGATTGCCTTGAGTAAGAAAACGATATCGCAACGACTGCACAACATTCTGTGGAAAAATGGCCTCTAGCCGCGCGCCTATGACGACATCCCCGACGAAAGTATTTGGCGGTCGTTCCTCCTCGACCCTCGTGGTCATCTCTAAAGTCTGCCCCCGACATAGGGCTAGTAATGTCACAAAACTCCACAACAGTAACATCTTGCTCGTGAGCGCCATCTTTAGGCCACAACTGGTACCACACATCGTTATAAAAAAATATCAAGCTAGATTAATAATGCTATGTATCATAAACTGCAGCTCATGTGGTAACATACCATGCTCCAGCAGTGTACACTATATATAGTAGGGTCTATATCCCACCTATTATGAAGCTGAGGTTAACTGTTATTCCGACGGCTCATCCGTACTGCAGGGCTAGTATGTAGTGTCCTCTGTACGTGCTGCGTACTCTAGCAGTCAATGGATGCACTGTACGCCGAGCCCTTGCCTTTATATACTGTTAACGCTGATCTCCAGAAAGGTGGGTAACGACTTCAAAGTCCTCCTGGCGTCCTGAAATAATAATGAAAGAAGGAATGAGGAAAGTGGTCGCACTTGTTGAACCACGAGGGTTCGGCTGCAGGTGCAGGGTTCGGTAGACAGACAACAGGGGGGGGGGGGGGGGGGGGGTGAGAGAGAGAGTGGCAGTGGTTATCTTACGCAAGTGCATGTCTGTATCGTGGAACGCTTTTTTCCTTTGAACTTGCAGGCAGGGAGGGAAAATGCAATTACAAGGCAGGCACACTCCTTGCAGAAGCTGCTTTATTCTCCCCACCGGACTCTGTGCACTGCTTGTAGTGCCTGACTATCAGCAGTACTCATATCACAGCATCTACACACAGCCACAGATGCTGCTAGACGATTTACTGAGGCCTTTTATATGTTAAGACTATTAGAAAAACAAATTCACATATTCACGAATACTAAAGAAATGCTACATGATTTACTGAGGCCCTTTACATGTTAAGACTATTAGAAAAACAAATTCACATATTCACCAATACTAAAGAAATGCTATATGATTTACTGAGGCCTTTTACATGTTAAGATTATTAGAAAAACATATTCACATATTCATCAATACTACGGAAATGCAAAGAAATGACATTTCAAATAATTATTATTACTTTTTAAAGCACTATTATAAATCAAATCTCATGAGAAGACTATTAGAAAAACATGAACATACACACGTAATAAGAAAATGCGGAGAATTAATGGTTGAAACTATTCTTATTACTCTTTTATTAGTATTGATAAATTTAATTCCATGAAAGATGTAGCAATGAAATCAAATCTCACAAGCAGATATGGGGGAATGCTATACTAGGCAAGGCCTTTTAAATGTTCAGTCTATAAGAAAAACATAAGTGTACACAGATACAATGAAATCCTATATACCAGCACCTATAGAAGTACAAATCCATTTCCTCCCTATACTACAGCATCAAAATAAGGCTAATAGCAGTCTTTGAAGCAGCTTGAATAAACCACTAGGTGGCTTCAGCTTGGCTACTGAACCAGCATGAGGCAGACATTGAATAAACCAACTAGGGAATCATGTCTGCGAATGATACCCTTTCTCTGTTTAGAACTACAGACACCCGTCTCCACTAGCCCTACCTGCCCCGGTCAAGTTAATTGGCGAGTCCCCTTCCCCTCCTACCTGACCCCTCATCCCTTGCACGCCTGTGGGAGAGGACAATACACACCTGAAACAATAGGTGAAACAATAGGCTTCTATTGTCTTATTGCAGTAGTGAAACCAGTACCTGGTGCAGTTATGCTGGGTATATTGTATGGCCAAATGGCGTAGTTGATCTAATGAGTAGACAGGTGTTCTAAACCAACAAACCAACAACATCACTGTCTCCTTTATGTTATATAGAGTTGTGTTCATATCAAGAGTTTTATGTACATAAAGGTGAGGTGAAAAAGGGGGTTGTTATAACTGTGTAACTGGATGTCTCCAAACCCATAATTCCCAGACTGCCCAATTGGTCTTACCAAGGTGGATATGTTTTCAATATTTGTAGTAGATGAAAGCAACTGTTTGCACCATTCAAACATTGCCCCCCCCCCCCCCCCCCCCCCTCTACATGTGAAGAAAAATCTGATGAATTCAAATTTAACTGCAAAAATAGTAGCTTTCGTTTAGCTTGGCCTGGTAAAATACAAATGAACTTCTATTAATTTAATCCAGTAAAAATTCAAATCTAACTGCCAAAAAGGTACCTTTCATTAGGCTTGCTCTGGTAAAACACAAAGGAACTGCTCTACATTTAATCCAGTAGCTACCCCCCCCCCCCTCCCATACAGTTAACCATGGATAAAGATTACCTTCACAGCATGGTGTGAGGTAAGATACATTAAGTACAGGAGTACCCTACTGGTGCATGGGCCCTTACTGAAATGGGCATGCTGTAAGATTACAGAAATACACTCTGATTTGTTCTTGCACAGCATGTGCCTTTTTGCGGTCTTCTAAAGAGTTTTTCCAGCCATTCTCCTGTAGGTAAGCAGGGGGTTAAGTACTCAACAGCTTGAAATATGACATTCTCTTTACTAACACCTCGTTATGCAATAAACGCTAAAAAAAAAAGCCAAGAATAAACCCCTTTAAGTACTGAAAACCACACACACATCCATTACATGTAATCTCTCTTTTTCACTTGAAATTAACATCACTCTTAACCAACCGATAATGATTCATTGATTTCAAAGTGCCTATACCTTGCCTTATACAATATATGGGGAGAAAAACATCACAAATGCTTTAGGTCAGTCATGATTACATCTTACATGTAATGGCCCTTTTAAATTGGAATATCTTTAAGTCACTTTAACCCTAATACTAAGGACACAAAGATTTGTGATAACCATCTAAACCCTGTCATGTTGATATTCATTGGATAGCTCTTGCTGAGTACACCCAGATGAGTACCCATTTGCCAGGGTTGCAGTCATTTTCCATGTTTTTGCATCATATAGTATTGGCCAAATTTAAAACCACCAGCAGCATAAGTCTTAAATAGGCCAATGCTTGATTTTCAGGGAGATATAGAATGCATCCCAGCAGACATGTGTTTTTTTTTGACAATATTCCATTCCAATTTCAGACCCAACTAATCTTCCTATTTCAAACTAACCTCGTGCAATAAAAGGTGAGTGATTCATCTGAATAACTGCAGGTGCGTTTTCCCAAGAAACTCTGGACGAAAGGGGGCGGGCAGCCATCTTGCACGAAGGGCGGAGATAGAGCTTTAACCCTTCCAATGCTGAGGCTACTTTCGTCCAAAGCACAAGGATGCAAAGATTTCTGAAAATCATCGTAATCCTGTCATGTTGGTATTCATTTGATAGCTTTCGCCGAGTACTTTCAGATGAGTACCCATTTGCCAGGGATTAAGTCATTTTATTTATTTATTATTTTTTTGCATCATTTTGTATTTTGCATTGGCCAAATAAGCCATCAGCAGCATAAGGGTTAAGCCATGCAGGTACGAACAGGATATTCAGGTGAGGATGGAATAATTGATTGTAGGCTAAAACCATCTAGTGTATTGCATGTTCTAAGTGAATCCTGACATCAAACGGCAGCTCGGCATGCGATGATGTTAGCGGTGGTGGTGGTGGTGGCGGTGGCAGCGTGTATACACGACCTGTGCGCCTTCCATCGAGTCCGCCTCCAACACAAGCACCAACACCGCTCATCGTGGCAACCAGTGCATTCCATAATTCCTATCGTGCTCTTCTGAGAAAATGTGTCTTCAAAACAGGTAGTACCCAGTGCAAATACATCAACACATTATCTATAGCCCTTACACATCCCTATTTCCTACGGGAACCCTTACCGAACAAAGCTGGGAATACCTAGGAATTCCTAGGATCATCCTTGGAAATTCCATAGATTTCCTAGGAAGTCTCAGCTAATACTTGGTAAGGGAAATTAGGGCAGTAGAGGTCTTTCATTTATCATCACTTTTTCAGCCAAACGAGGCTACTTTAATTATAGCCAATTATAATTAATGATCTAGAGAAACAGGAGTATGAGTTCTCATAAAGATGTTCATACAAGTTTTCCAAGCGTAAATGTGAACACAAATATGTGCATGTTCAATATAGGTATCGAGATATCATACTTTGACAATGGACACCATATCTATCATTAAATTTGACAATGTTTCCATTGCCCTAGCAGTATCCTTGTACAAACTGCATGAGGTTTACCAGATTTCTTGGGGCCTATATATTCATAATAGGACATACACACATATCAGGTGTTGATATCTGGATAATGTGTACATAATAGATATGTATCGGTGAAATATGACATTGTTTCCAGTCCTCCGTCCATATCCCAGTACAAATCTGCATGAGCTTTCCTGATCTGTGGCTATTAGGTGCCGTGATATATTCCGATCCTCAGTACTGTAGAGGGCTACGAGGAAGGATGTAACTAGCATGTTTCCCGCTATAAAGACCCATGTTTACTAATCGCGCATCAATCACTCGAAGCCGCTCAATGCGAGAGAGACATGATATCCATCATGAGCGCCGCGGTCAAGACCCTATTTGCTCTCCGTGCCCGATCCAGCCGGCCCCCGATTTACTCCCTGCTTGACTCCGCAGCCGAGAATAAATGCTACAAGGTAATTGAGACTTGTCGCTGCTCCGCGGTGTTTGAGAGGGACATGGGGCCCCACTGGGCGTGTATCAATGGGCGAGCAGCATGCCCGAACCCCGGGCCGATCTACGGGCCATCAGGAGACATTAAAGGTGAAGTGCTAGCATCATAACTCTTCCCTGTGTGCCAGTATGTGGCAGCACTGATACTGTTCGTCTACCTGAGTTAATTGGCCCCTGGTCGTACAAGGTGTAGGATTGCAATCCCCAGTCATGGTCATTAAGCTTAGCTAGGACTCCTCTCAGTTTTACCTATGTATCATGTAGTGTCCCTAGGGTCTTATCTTAACTGGGCTGATCCTACAGGACTCCCCATATCATGTAAAAAATAGTATGATTTTATGAGATAACTCAAGCTACAGGCATTTATAAATATATAATACGGTTCCCTTTCAATTCCTCTCAGTTTTACCTATGTATCATATAGCGTCCCTAGGGTCTTATCTTAACTGGGCTGATCCTAAAGGACTCCCCATATCATGTAAAGATAGTATGATCTTATGGGATAACTCAAAATACAGCTGTTTATGATACGGTTCCTTTTCAATTCCTCTCAGTTTTTCCTATGTATCATATAGTACCCCTAGGGTCTTGTCTACTGGTAAAGCCCTACAGCTGGGCAAAATTTCTACTGATGAAGAAATAGCAAAATATCTTTTGTTCAAATATCCCCTGAATTTTGGTGTTTTTTTGGTGTTTTTTTTTAGTATTTTAATACCATTCATCTGTGCAGTGCGAGAGTGAAAGGGGTAGGTGGGTAATTCAATATGGGATGATTGGACGCCCAGGGGTATGAGGGAGGAATTAAAATATCTACCACAGAGATAAGTGCTGGGGTTAGCGCGCCGACACAGCCTGTGTGCTCTTCGGATACTGTAACTAACACACACTATCCCACCTGTTATTCCCTTATGAAATCCTTATGGCCAACATTTGCAGTATAGTTCTCATTCATTGGGGATACTATGGTAAAACATTCAACTTATTCAAATGTTAAAAAAAATTAGCCATCATCAAAGATCTAACCAACATTTACAATATAGTTCTCATTTATTGGGTATACTATGGTGAAACATGTAACTTATTCAAAAATGTTTAAAAAAACTAAGTCATCATCAAAACTCTATGGCCAACATTTACAACATAGTTCTCATTCATTGGGTATACTATGGTGAAACATGTAACTTATTCAAAAAATATTTTACAAAAATTTAGCCATATGATAACAAAAACTGTAGCTTATAGACATCAAAAACACTTTTAATATATGGACCACTTTCCATTTGACTATGGTACCACAAATACAAATAGAGTAATTTTAATTTTAGGAAAAACTATGGGGAAAGATAACTAATTCAAGAAAGAAATTGTAATAGTTAAATATCTGCATCAGGCATGATAAACTTTATTTTAAGTAAACTCAAATGCCAACATACATTATGGCAACTCTGATTCATTGGGGAAACTGCAATGAAAATGATAACAAATTAAAAGGAGTAATCAACAGCAACGAATCAATCTGAATGGGGTGATCAGAAAGACAATAGCACAATCAAAACAAATCAGTTTTGATTGGTGCTTTGGAGCAAATTGCAATTCTATCATATGATTTTTCTAGGTTTGCATCAAAATGCAATCATGCCGTGTTGTTTTTCAGGTTGCTCTGCAGCTATTGTGTGTCACACTCCCCTCATGATAACAGTTTGACATGCCAGCAAGCCAGGAGATTTTAGCGTTCGTTCACAGGCAGCTGACTTGAGCGAGAAAACTCTCACAATGTAATGAGGCTGAAGAGTGTTTTGCCCCGGCTACAATGGCCGTGTTTATCTGGCTGCTATGACATGCACAGTTAGAGACATGCTCTGTGATAGCACAGGCAAGTGACATCCGAGTCAATGCGAAGAATGCCCTCAAACTGAAACTGACGCGAAACCGACGTGAAACCGAGCCCGGTAGCTTTACATGGTTACATACCGTGTAAGCTTAGGTACAAGATACAGTTTCCATCTCACTTCCCTCTCACCGTGATAATATTATCAAATCCCTCAGATAAACGCCTCGCAGCTTACGTTGCTATTTCCTCTCATTCACTGTGGCTCACAGTTACTCTTGACGTGTCTTATCAAATATGCTGTAACACGATTCATTTCATCAAAGCTATCTCGTTCATTTCCTCCTGTGTTGTTTATTATCATTTTTTGGGATATACACAATAGGGTTACTGTTCTCTTCGGTTTGAATGATATAACTGAAACAGCATCCCATCAGATCCAAGTGATTCATTATGATCAACCTTTTATAAAAAAAGTGACATGTGTCATTTTCAACAAAGGGAGATGCTGTAACATTTGAAATATGCTTTTGATCACATCACTTATTATTTTTCATTTTGATAAATCATGTTGTGGGCAACAACACAGTGTCTCTTTACAGAGACACAAAGTAATTGAGAAGAAAACTTAAGTGATAAATTATATTTAAGGTGATTGTGCATGTGTAACAGAGATAGATGAAATGATTGAAAAAAGTCTCGCAATAAATTAAGTTAAAGGTGAGTTGTACTAAACGGTCGAGCCTGATGGAGATTTACTACGTTCCTTAACTAGTGCACTAGCAAATTGATGAAAACCTGCCCCACTAACCTCCAACACTTCCCTCTGTGAAGAAATATGGGCCCTCGTAAGAGTAATGGGGAAAGGTGGACCTCTATTAGGTAAACCAATCTGATCACCATAACAGGTAAGTAGTAGTGAACATCGCGAGACGTGTGTTTCAGTAGGGTACATGTACCTGGCACACAATTACCAAAATGAACTGATTATCTTAGGAAAAGTACAGGTAGTCAGTCATCTTACCTGATGTGCTTTTATTAGTGTTTTTAATTTGGTTCATCACGGGTAAGTGGTCTGTTTTTTCATCGGGTTTTTTACCTGGTTCGTTATATGTAGAGGTAGGTATAAAACACCTGTATGTCTGTCATCAATATTGTTTACCTGGTAGAAGCCGACAACAGGCTGCTAAGACCATCAGCTATGTTTTCAAACCCGCTCTCATTTACCTTATGGCTCCCTTCGAGCACAACCCTTAGAAACACCCTTATGTACCCACCAACACCCCGTCCGTCATCAACCCCTTTGATGGCCAAAAAACCCTTATAGGCATAACACCTTGCCCTGCCATTAAAGAGCCGCGGCTACCAGTACTACTGCTACTACCATGATTACTATACCACTACCCATGCCCTGGTGCAGCGAGTCCCAGTGGTAATTATACCATCGCAGCATCAAAGCTGAGCATTTAAAGAGAAAATAGCACCCGTATCTAAATATGGAGACCTGTATAAAAATTCAAGTCAATTCATATCAGTTATACATTCACACACAGTTTTGAAATGCATATATCTAAAGGATTTAGCATCCTCACTTTAAATAAGTAACAGGGAAAATAGTACCAGCTGAGAAACATGATATGGTGGTTTTAACAGCTATCTTGTAATGAAACTTGGGTCTTGACACTATACATGTATTATAATGGTAGTGGTGGGAAATGTCGCACCATTCAATTACATATCAAGTGTATGGTAATGGTGAAAACATGAGAGCGTCTCACACCGACCGACCAGTGCTGCCATTTTCTCTATGCTCCACTAAAGGAGAGTGGATAGCCAACTGAAGGGTACCATTACTAGAGCCCATTAACCCCTAAATACATGCATGCAGCCTCTCTAGAAGTTCCCATACAAGACACACATAACCCTGAGCTTGCCTGTTTACTGCTATGTGTACCCTCTTTGCTTAATCTACTTTTCACCTATAGATATATGTATCCAGTTAAAGGGTAACATTTTGGCAGCTTATTAACCTAAAAAAACTGTGTTCAGCCATTAATTATAAAGGTTCCCATAGAAGAAACACATAACCCTGAACTTATCTGTTTACTGCTATGTGTACCCTGTACTGTTAATCCACTTTTCACCCACATGTATGTATATCCAGTTTTAGGGTACCATTTTGGCAGTTCCCTATCCCTAAACACCTGTGTGAAGCCATTCTCAAAGTTCCCACACAAGACACACATAACCCTGAACTTATCTGTTTACTGCTATGTGTACCCTGTACTGTTAATCCACTTTTCACCCACATGTATGTATATCCAGTTTTAGGGTACCATTTTGGCAGTTCCCTATCCCTAAACACCTGTGTGCAGCCATTCTCTAAGTTCCCACACAAGACGCACGTAACCCTGAACTTACCTGTATACCGCTATGTGTACCCTGTTCTGTTAATCCACTTTTCACCTACAGGTATGTATATCCAGTTTGGGGTATGTCCTGGGAGCTAACGAGCTTGTGCTGCTACTGCTACCTGTGTTACACTGTAGACTGTCCACCTGTGTGTGCTCTGTAAGTGTAGTGTCAGTGGTAGCTACTGGCTGTACGTACATCCACAATGCTCTCTCTCTCAGTCTCACTCACTCTCTGAGCTGCCTCTGTGTTACCCTGTAGGGAGCCTCCTCCTTCTCTCCCTGCTTCACTGCCTCAGCCACAGTGTGGTCACATGACCAGTTTCATTGAAAGGAGACCCCACTCCCAGTAGCAGCTCCTAGCAGCTCCCAGTAGCACCAGCACTCAACCCTATTGTTATGCAAATCACGCACCAATGATTGACAGGTCAGTGACTCCGCCCCCTCACTGAACACTGACCAGTACACTTTGGCTAGCCTCAGCTGGCTGACCAGTGGTCAACCTGTGGAGCGTGGCTAGATAAAGGATGCATGGTCAACTCATACAGGCATCCCCCAGCATTGAATTAGCATTAATAGCTGGTAGCCCCCACTCTTGAATTACCAAGATATCTACACCAATTTGTAAGGCAGTAATCATATCATACTGATGCCGACAGGGTTATTATATGTCATAAGAGTTGGGAGTTAGAGAAATGATTAAATAGGATAGCTTTAATCATGAGATGCATGCAACTGCAAGGCTATTGCGTATATATGTCATCTCAACATCTAGAGGTTAATATGACTTTATACTACAGAGGCATATACGTATGTACAGTGGATGTGTTCAGGGACTAGTTATGTAATTGTTATTCCAGGGTTACATATTCCTAAGAGGCTAAGCAGGCACTAAGCAGGGTCTAAACCTCAATGTTTAACCCCATCCTGGGGTGCTGTTTGAGGGTTTCGAACCCCCAACCCCCCTTTAACAGAAATGTAAAACCTATTCTTTTCATTGGAAGATTGCCATTTTCCTGTGACTCTAGTTAAATATGATCCCCCTTCTTTTGAATATATAGATATTCATAATCTCATATATTCATTGAAATGTCTCTGTTTAGTCGTCAACATCCTACCAATAACACTGGTTGATATTATTGAAAAATATGTAATACCTGAAGTTCTGCACGTAATAGCATAACAGACTTTGACATGCTAATCTTTTAAGCTGATTCAAAAATAACACCCTGTCTACACGGTCCATAGCTGAAAGTAATTCGCTGAGCCAAACCTGACAGTTCGGACCGTAACACCACCGGACGTGGAGTCACTTTTAAAGAAACATTTGGTTAAGGGACCAAATCCCCGGGAGATTAGTCGAAAATAGCTGCGGGGGATTTTAAATGAAGCTTTGGCTATTAACGGCTGGAGCGGTCAATACCTATGTCCAGCCGGCCGCAGTGTCCGGTATAGGAAACTACCCAAGTGAGGAAAAGTGAAAAATCCGACCGCTGCCCCCAAATATGCTGATCGTCCACGGTGGATTTTTTTCGACAGAGGACCACAGACTGCGTGTTGTGATTGATCGAGGCGGGTACAAAGGACCTATGGGCAGGGTTTCTAAGGGTTTGCACCCTTTACTTGGACACTCGCCGAGCTCACGCTGGCGACAGCCGCTCCAAATCACAGGTTCACATGACGGGAGAAAAGCGCCCAGCACACGGGCCGTCCGGCCGCCGGGCAGATGAGAATAACTCACGCTTCGTGTACCCTCGATGCATTCACGATGCTCGCTCCCTCGATTGCCCGTAATCATAAGCACCATAACAGGGCGTCTGTGACTCTCCACAAGTGGAGATCTGAATGACTGTCGAGGGGCCGCGGGTCTCAATGAGATCCATAGCCGTCGCTAAATGAGGATCAACTTCTGGGTGCTTAACGTTGAAAAGTGCGCACTTCGCTCGATGGAGTGCCCGACAATATGGAACAGCATGTGGGCCGCTGATTAAGATATTGGTGAAAAAAGGGGTAAAAAATCATTGTGGGGCTTTGAGAACCCTGGGCTCAAGCTTGCTTTATCCCGCTGGGATGCTAGTTTTGTTGGGAGCTTCCCCCGACAGTGTTTTGTGAAGCGATTAACCTCAGCACCCGGCACTCTATTCCGCAGCTGAATATGTACACGTCTATGACAGCGGGGGTAAAGACAATGCCACCTCCCAATACCCCCTTCTTTCTTTAACCCATTGATGCCTTGAGTTTCAACAAAAAAGTGCCGTCTGGATCTGTGATACATTTGAAAATAACTTTGAAATTTAACGATATTTCACAAAATGTTTGAAAGAGAGTTGGCGGTTAAGTCCTAATCATCATTTTTCCTTCAAAAATATTTTCTTGAGATTGCCAATTTAGTAAGGATGTGATATTGGCTATACAAATAAGTAAATAACTCATTTGTACCAGGATTCCTTTATGTCAAGTGTCATCTGTAGCTATGCTATTTTTGAAAATAACACAAAATATTTGAAGGAAAGCTGCGAGTTAGACTCCAATTGACATTTCTCCTTCAAACATTTTCTGAAAAATGCTTCTTTCAAAAAGTTATTACCAAAATAGTCAGGATGCTTTTTGGGGCACTGCAAGCATGAATGAGTTTACGTCTATTGTTTCAGGGGTAACCCAAAAAAGCTGCGCACCTGACAGCTGAATCAGGATAGGTATGAAAAACTCGCTACCAACGCTACCCGCAACAACCATAAATAAACCTTTTGCAATAAAATACTGAGATAGTCACTCTCATTTAACACAGGCCCGAGAGTGCATTGTGTACTATAGTTAGATTTGCCTCAACACAAAGAGATATTATGCACACACACTTGCATTCATCCATATCTGTTTAATTGATATGTCACAAAAATGTAGATAAATATGCCACAACCAGTCTGACAATTTTGATGGAATCTTGCAGGCAGAAGCATAGTTGGGAAAATATATGAAGAAGAAATGTCATTCAGAACATTATCAACAACTCTCCTTCAAATATTCTGGAAAATCATTCTTAATTCCTAAGTTATTGTCAATACTATCATAAATCCAGACGACATATCTAATGGAACCTACAAGCATTAATGGGTTAAGATAATGCGGCTGGTGATTTTCTCCCCCTATAATACCAAAAAGAAGCTGGTTTTCCTATGATGAAATAAGAAAAATGTCAGGAAGTCATAAATATATTAAGTGAAGGTCCCCAGACACCCACCCTTTACCCACTAGACCTGAATATACCTAAGAACAACATCCTTAATCCTAGTAATACCCTTATCTGCCTCTGGGCTTCCTTTAACTGAGCCTAGGAGGATTAAAAATATAGAATTTCCCACTTATCTTCAAATGCCCCTTTTCTTTGCCCTATACCCTATTTTGGGTACATACCACATGTCCCTGTGAGGCCTCTCGATCTTGATCTCCACCCTTTTTTCTACCCCATACCCTACCCCCAGCATTGCATTCTTATCACCGAGTGCAAAATAACTACCATGTATAATACACCCAAAAGCATACCTAATATTTTTTCTTCAAAGGGTATGCATTTAGGGTATGACTTATTTGACTGTACCTATAGTGTTACAGGCAGAAAAAGATACCATAATTCATGCCCAGATCGTAACGATACCTTTTATCCTACTATGCAACTATATCTGGGGCTGGTATTTTAACACATTCATCCCTATAGATCTTATGATAAGTCTTGTCTGGACTTTTGATGCTTTTGAAAATAACTTTGGAATTAAGTAAAAAATCACAAAATATTTGAAGGAGAGTTATGGATTGGGTTCTGATTAATACTCCTCCTTCAAATTATTTTCAAAAAATGCTATGGCTGCAAAGATAATACCAAAAACGTCAGGATGTTTTTAAGGTTGATGCGATATCTCAAGATCAATCCATCAGGTCCAGACGTCCCTCTCCCCTCCCTCAGTGCCATCCTCTGCCTTCCCAGACACTGATGTAATGTTCTCAAATAGACCATAATTAAATTAGCGTCGCTGGAAAAACATTTCTGCCGTCTGGAAAATTACATACAAGGGACACCGCCTGACAGAAATTACAGCCGCGGAGTGTTGTACATTTCTCCGAGCAGAGCAGAGATACACACCTGCCGAGGCCTGTTATTAGACACAGCACTGGCTCAAGCCCTCCCTTTAGTGCGCCCTACGCCCAGCCATCAGACGCAGACAGGTTTTTTGCCACAGATTTAATTTCCATCCACAACTGACTCCTATCAGTGGGAATTCAGAATCGTTTTGAGTCTGGCTTGCTTACTTGTCACAGTAGACCAAATTGGTGAATCCGAAAAAGTAAAGTTGTAGAATATGTAATCTATTAAGTAGGCATTTAACCAAAAATGCACAAATTAATGAACATGGGTTGCAAACTAATAGGGTTTAAACAAGAAGGGCAAAAGGAAAGAAACAGTTGTTATTTCTCAATCAATATAAAGGTCTGATATACTATGATACCTCACAAAACTGATGAAACTTAAGATATATCATGATAATCTAAACATATATGATATATTATTTTCATTTAACCATTCCTTTGGATTTTTTAACAAAAAAGTAAAACTCCAAACAGGTGTATGTGTAACATATTTAGCTTATCTCTCCATGTCGTGTGTTACATTGAAATAGAGCAAGAATTAAGTCACTATCGCCAAAAGAGATGTAGTTTTTTTCCCTTACCGGGTGGAGCTAATTGCTATGTGTAAATCACTGAGCACCTGACAGCGAACCTCATAATCAACCGCGGGCAAATTGGGCCCTTAACAAACTAACCACCAGCGCACACATTGGCACAAGTCATGCACTCCCGACACCGCGGAAAGTTACGAGCCCCGTTCACACAGCGCTCCTTTCACATCACCGAGAGCAGGGGCCAGGATCTATGGCCGCATGGCAGATTTGCGACAGTTCCAAAATAAAAAGAAGCGCACACCCATGTTTAGAGAATCACTTAAACTGGCAGGTGGCCTGGGTAATTGAGATAGATCGAGGGCTGGTAATGATACATGTAGAAGGGGGGATGTCCCAGAAAAAAAATATAAAGAAAAAAGAAACTAAACACATATTACCTGTAATGAGTTTCCATCGAGTGACTTTCAGTGTGACTCATAAAGCAAACTAAACGTAAAATTTGCATCAACAATGGAGTTATATATCATTCCTCTGGGTGGTATGTTTTGAATGTTATGGTTCCATCAACTAAATTCAAGAGCAACTCGGGTAGGAAACAAAACGTAAAACCATATTCAAGAGCAACTCATGTGGGAAACTAAACGTACAACCATTATTGACAATAAAGGTAGATATCCTTCCACTAGTTTTATTTCTGTTGAATGTAATATTTCCGACGACTAACCTTTGGAGACAACTCATACAGGAAACTTATCGTTAACTATTATTGACAATAAAGGTAGATATCCCTCCACCAGTTATTTCTTTGGAATGTCATAATTCCCAGAACTAACTTTGAGACAACTCATACAGGAAACTAATCGTTAACTATTATTGACAGTTAAGTTAGATTTCCCTCCACTCGTTCTATTCAGGACTTTTGAATGTCATATTTCCTACAACTAACCTTTGGGGCAACACTCACAATGGAAACCAATGGTAACCCTCTTATTAAGAATGAAGTTCGATATTCTTCCACTAGGTGGGATATTCTAAATGACATGTGCAGCCAGTGTCGATTATCGATTCACTAATTGTAACTGGCACCCTTTTGTTTTGACGAGAATGCCACAATGTCTAGATCTATGACACTTCAGCTTTCATCTCAACCCATACAAATACAAAGCCATGAAATATTCAGCAAGGATTTTCTGCCTGATTGGCTAATTAGACTTGACCAGGTGGAAACCCACCTGACCACCAACTGGTCAGTATATGTGTACTACTGGACACTACTACATCAATGGGTTCAATACAACAAGTATATGCAAAGTTTAAAGTGCTTTGTTTGTCTACCTCAATCTATGATTCTAACAGTAGTAGGACCAGAACTGCAAGATTTTTCAGGGATTTACCCTTACACCAAAAATGAAGCTTGGAATACAAGATTTAAAGTGCTTTGTATGTCTAACTCGATCTATGATTCTAAGAGTATGCAAGGTCTAGAACTACTAAAATTTTCAGGGATTTACCCTTACACCAAAAATGAAGCTAGGAACACCCAGGAATTCCCAGCATTTTTCAAGGGAAATCCCAGAATCTTCTATGAAGTCTCAGCTATATTTGGGAGGAGTAGTTGTCTAGCTATCCCTGATACTCTTACAGCTAAGGTATTTAATCCTGTGTCTTCCAAGGAAATCCTTGGAATTTTCCAAATTATTCTCAGAATTCCTAGGTATTCCCAGCCGCAATTTGGCCCTCGAGGACTGTACAAAAGCGCCATCTGGTGGCATTTCCAACAAGCGCTGTAAGGTGAACATCCTTTGCAACATTATATCTCAATTACTGCGCTGACTTGCCTTTCAACTGCTGTCTTTTGTGTAGGAGTCGAGTGTGACTAACAGCCCGAGTAGTCCCTTTCCAGCAGCACATGACTTATGTTCAACATTTGAGATTTAACCCTTCCATTGCCGAGACTATTTTCATCCAAAGCACAAGGATGCAAAGATTTTTGAAAACCATCTCAACCCAGTCAAGTTGGTATTCAGTGGATAGCTCCCACTGAGTACTCTCAGATGAGTACCCATATGCCAGGGTTTCAGTCATTTTTCAGCATTTTCTGCATTATCTTATAATGGGAAAATTTGCCACCAGCCGCATAAGGGTTAAAGACACTTACTTAACTTAAACCTGGAAATATAGGTGATATCTTTCAAATTACAGCATTCTAAGGATGATATTTGAAAGGGAAATCAATTTATGCATATCTTTTAAGATATCACTGAAAGTATCACAGATGCAGACGACAATTGTGGATATGATTCCCAGGCATTAATAGGTTAACAAGAAGGGTGGCTGTGTCTCCGTACAATACCCCATCATATATCATTCAGCGGCCCTTAACGGGCAGCCCCCAACACATTCATCAAGCTGCAATCACAGGTTACACAATCGACACTCGACATAATACCAGTCTAGCTTTACTGTCAACACCCGGCTAACTATCAATCTAATTCAATCTACACACACACTTAGTCCTGGCTCTACACCACACTAAATGGGTCTTAAAGGAACGTTTCACCAGCTGCAATATACTAAATACTAGTCATTATCCCCCCAAAATTCTCCTCTAACAGAAATTATTACACTGGCTTATTTTTCTAATAACTGCTGGGAACAATGTGTTGAACTGCCAAGGCAGTCAGAAAAATACCGCTTTAAAGCACCGAGTTTAACTAAATAGTGCAAATTTTGAAGCTTTTTATTCTACTTTTCTTTTTAGATTTTCTTTTCTATTATGTAAAAGTTCATAATATCTCTGCACACTGCCAGGTTACCCACTGCATTCAATTAAACAACTGAATAAAAGCAATACTACAATTTTGAATTTACAAAAAAAAATGTCATTTAGTAATTTGATGTTTTTGTAGACAAATCACAAAAATATTTCTAAAAATGCTCAGAGTATACATGATCACTATCAAGCTCATTTTGAGGAGATGTTGTGAGATTTTAGACCTAGATCAAGTAAGATTTATGTTGTTAAAGCATAGGTGTGGCAAGATATATCACCAAGAGTGATTTATTTTGCATGAGCCCCTCATTATTAGGGCTGTCCCTAAGACAGTGGGGCCAGTTCCCATATGTTACCCATACCTCACCCTACCGTGGGTGATATTATCCCTCTATGTGTCCTGACACACCCCTCTCCCCTACCCTACCCCCAGACAGTTCAGAGCAGTCATATTTCACCTAACTCTGGCTTGAATTATCCCTCTATGTGTCCTAACACAACTACTCCCACTGCAAGGGCTGATTCATACAGGTATTTCACCCTAGCTCAGGTGAAACTATCCCAGTATGTGTCATGACAAACCCTAACCAGAATTTCGGTGGGTTCACATAATCTTTGGCTTAGATCTTGTATCTGCCCCTGAAGGGGATAACCAATCGAATTGATTCACTATTCATGCTTGGGAAACTCCTTGACTAGTACCATTGAAAATAACTTAGGAACTACGATTGAACTCTGAAATTAACTACAGGAGAGTTGTAATTTGGGTTCTTATCAACATTTCTCTTTCAAATGTGTATATATATATATATATATATATATATATATATATATATATATATATATATATATATATATATATATATATATATATATATATATTTAAATGCTCTGGTCAAAGAAATATCACCAAAAAAATATATATTCAGGGCGCCGTAGGTATGAATGAGTTAACACCCTTCCAGTCTTCTAGGTAAGCTGACGGATGTCACCCAGGTGGATTATCCCACACCTTATAACACAACCCTTAAATAGTCCAATCCTGTCAGGCCTGATTTCTGGAAAGTTGCCCTGCCTCGTGGCCGTCCTATTACCTGGCCAATTAAGCCAGGTATTAGGATGAGAGAGGAGGAGGGCTGGCAGCGGCCAGGTGATTATTAGGTGAAGCCCGGGATTGATTGTGGGGGGTTTAAGAGTCACCCGCTCAGGTCATCATTAGTGGTCATCAGTGGATGTCACATCAGCCACAGAGCCTTGCTGTACTCATAGGAATCAGCGTTGACTTCTCTTACATATTGAGAAAAGATGAGCCATACATGATGCAATTATCACCCGATTTTTGCAAAAAATATTCAGATATTTGAACTTAAAATTATAGAACAAAATTTGCATAAGTATTTAATAATGAGCTATTTTTTTGTATTTTCCGTTCTTTTTTTCCCCTTTTTTTTTTTTTTTAGGGGGGAGGGGGGGAATCCACAAACTGACATAAAAAGTGTTTGCTAGGTAGTGGCTAATAAACATGACTGCTTAGGAAACTAGGAATCATTCTCATATTGAAGTTATGAAACTTTCAATAACTGAAAGATTTACTTAAGAATTTATGAAATTTTTCCTTGAGATGTTCTCTCTGGGTGGTGTTGCTATCTAAGACAAAGGGGGGAGGGGGTTGGTTTCCTACCTTACCTGGTTACGTTACTCTTATGAATGCCCAGTACTACAGGGAGAGGTGTTGCGTCATTTGAGCCAATTATCCACTAGTAATTAAGACCAGGAATGAAATAATTATGACACGGGAGAGTACTGGGTGCATAATGTTTCCACGGCTACCGTTACCCCCGACGATGGAAGCAGGAAATCCGTTGATTAGCAAGATGCTAAATCTGGTAGTGATAACAATATTGTACAATTTCTAACTCTAATTATACATTTCATCAGGAAGTATAGAAATAAATCATATATTGTTCCTGATTTCATCAACTTGATCTTCCTCATTCAACCTTTTATCAATTACAAATCTATATCTCTATGCTGTACTCTGCACTATAATTCCTTCACTCTAGATCTAATCATATAGAAATATCTTGAAAATAATGCAAGTCTTTTTTCTAATGCTAGATGCTATCACTCCACTTTTATTACATTTAAGGTGAACAATGAGCACCGTCCTTTTTATGAATCTCACACTTAGGGTACTCAAAAATGAACACCACAAACACCCAGGATGCGGCAGAGACATCATACCCCTGAACCCCATACCTGAAGTCATCCACCGACATACCCAGATTCTGCACCCTGATAAAGGGGTATCTGTTTCACCTGGGCTATGATTTCGTTCTCACCCTCACCTCTCCTCCTCGTCTCCTATAACAATAGAGCATGGTGCACCTGTAATCAATACCTGGCACATAGAGCACTTCAAAGGCTCATCCTCCAACCCTTCCAATGCTCAGGCTACTTTCATCCAAAGCGCAAAGATACTAAAATCATCGAAACCCTGTCATGAGGGTATTCACTGGATAGCTCTCGCTGAGCACTCTCAGATAGGTACCCATTTGCCAGGGTTTCTGCCTTTATTTTTGCATCATTTTGTATTGACCAAATTAACCACCACCAGCATTAGGGTTAGATTTACTATCAATGAGGAACAGTGCATCACAAGAACCGCATCTTTTTTATTTTCATTTTGTTGTTGTAACACGTTTTTCAAAGTACTCTAAAAATCTCCAAATTTGATCAACTCCAGCTTTGAACACTTCCTATCGTGAACACTATCATATACTCTTCCGTTTTATTCTAACAAAAGTAATGATTCATTCATGATATCTTAAATCCTGAATACTGGGTATTTCGAATACATTATCTTGAGTTCACAGGCAGTGCTGTTAACTTGAATTCTCTCTCTCAGTATATGTTTTATATCAGCCAAATGGGTGGCCAGAACTTTTATCTGTATATTTTTGCATATATATTTCAACTGTATTATCTCAACTGGATGATATATTTCTTTTCACTACAGCCAGCTGTGGTCAGTTGCGGTCATTACCTAGATAATCTACTCCCCATAGACTTAGTGATAATTAATGGGCGAAGATAGAGATCTGACCGGTGCTAATGCTCTGGTCACTTAGCTGTAAAAGCTGCCAGTGTCATCGACCCATACGGTCATTCAAAATGATCACTCATGGTCACCACAGGTATATTTCATAGCAATCAGAGGGATATTGGAAAACGGTAAATTCGCCGATGATTGGCAATATTGTGTAAGTTAATTAATCAACCCCCTACCGCTCCTGCTGCTGCCATGAGTGGTCAAGCAGCAATCTGTAGTGACCGCGGCCGCACAGACTGACCGCTGGTCACCTGTCACTCATAGCTAGGTTCCCATTGGCCTCTAATTACCAACCAGGTCTGGCCGGTCAGTCCTCCTGTCCCATACTGATCTCCAGCTAGATCTATAGCAAGATTAATTGACCTCGCCTCCAACAGATGACCGGCGGTCAAGATGGTCTTAACCCTTCCAATGCGTAGGCTGCTGTTGTCCCAAACACAAGAACGCAAATATTTTTGAAAATCATCTAAACCCTGTCACATGTTGGTATTCATTGGAGAGCTCTCACTAAGAACTCTCAGATGAGTGCCCATTTGTCTGGGTTTCAGTCATTTTTCAGCTTTTTTGCATCATTTTGTATTGGCCAAATTAGCCACCAACAACATAAGGGTTAACTATGCAGTATATAATAAGGAGGACCTGAATGAATAGCCCTACCTGGTACCTAGCACCAGGTTTGAAGGTTACCAGAGAGTTCACAGCAGTCACACCAGCAACGTCAAAAGCCTAGCTCCCTTTAAGATGACAAAATAGGGACTTTGATTCCATATCCCATTGGCTAAACACTGACCCTCTAAAGTGCAATGGGAGTAAGCAGTCCCTTTAATTAGACACTTGATAATATTCTTTCTAAGGTTTATTTATATCCATTTCTCAAATGGAGAAAGGTGACATTTTAAATGAGATTTCAAAGTGTATTTTACGCTAGACGTTGGTTTTATTAAAACCCCTAAATTGTCCTTATCCATATCTGTATAATACTCCCACAGCGAAAAGTTCTCCTACAAATCTGTCTTTTAAAGTTCAACTGCATGTAGGCCAGACATATTACACAGTCCAGAACAACCAGGCCATGTTCTTAGTCCCTTCAAAGCTTTGATCATGGCCACTTAAGGAATTAACTCATCAATGCAACAACGTGTTTGAAAACCTTCCACATTACCTTAAAAGGTCACAAGAGAGACCGACAGACCCTGCTCCTTTACAGAATACCCATTATTGGGATACCTGCTTAAGTGCAAGCTTAATTGGTTAAAGATCAAACACCTTTGTAGGAGGTGGTCATAATTACAGGTGTATTGTTTATAGAACAATGGAAGAACAATGGGATGTTTGTTTTAATGGGATTACCTTAAGGATTAGGGGTAGGTTGCTTTAATTGCTGTTTAGTATTTAAGTGGTGTTGCTACTGAAAAAACTTCTTCCCAAGAATTTGTGTTATCTTTGAATCTTTGGAACTTGTGTACCAATCAGACTGGGGTACTTGCCCCAAAATGACGTGTTACCTTCGAAATAAAATTTAAAAACAATGTTATTCTAGCAATCCTGGAAATGATAATATATGCTTTAATGTAAAGTTCTTTGTAGTTTTTATAGATACTTTGTATAATCCTTAAACTAGTAATGTTTTTATTTGGAGATGTTTGTAGCTTTTGTTGTTAATTGTAAAACCCTGAAATCAGTAACACTTTTTGTAGCCTTGTTTATTATTTTTGTTGTTGTTTCTTATAATCCTGGATTTAATGAATTGCTTTCCTGTTTAGTTAATAGTGTTTCCTGAATGCAGTTTAAGAGTTTTCACAGTAACTAATGGTAACTTTACAACAGAAATTTGAGTGGACTTTTTTATGTTCAATCACAATCTACAATATACAGACTTTAAAACTCACAAGGAAGGAATTCCTATTTTGAACAAACAACGTAAACAAAAAATTTAACAAAAAGATTAAATCTTAGTGAGTTTGGAATTGGTTCATACCAAAAAAAGAACTCAATTTTGACAACCCACATTTCTCAATATGCCAATTAACTCACAGGTGTCCGACAGGTATGACCATGGAGTTTCATATTCTGATGAGCACGTCACTAAGCTGTCAGAAAGAGAAACATGGTATCAGTTACCCATACAAGCCAGAAATCTTTGATGTTCATGCTTTCTCTTGTTCGGTTTTGTTGTACACTGTTAACAGATTGCCCTACAGCATTTTCGGCGTAACGTTTGTTGCGGTAATTATCGTGAAAAATGATGTATAAATGAAAATCCCTACGAGTCCAAAGACGCAAATGAGATGCGAAGTCACGTGCGTCTGGTAAACGACGAGGTGAGAGCGACAAGCATGACAGAGTCATTTCGGGGATTACCTCCGGGAATCACCGAAACACGACATATGGCATGTTGTGCAGAGACCAGGATGGTTCGGACCTCAACGCATTTGACAGTGACAATATTAGCTTATAATCCGCAAAACGGCACCGGCCGAAAACACCATATGGGCTTGTTATGCCGATAATCAGATCAATCAAGGGGGATTAAAAATAAAAGAGCTGGTTGGGCGGTCACGGAATAAACCCATATTCCACCGCTCAACTGGTGTCGACTATTGGCACCCACCTATTGAGAACCCCCTGAACCGTCGCCACAGGGGGTATTAACTTCATGCTAATGACTGCGCAGATAAGTTCCCCCTTTTGTGAACCCGGAGATTCGAGAAGGCCTGCCGAGGCTTGATAATTCTTCTGCCATTTATGAAAAAGGGGATTTAGTACTTCATTTTCCACTCACTGGCTCTGTTGAAGCGCTTAGAGGGCTGGAGAGCCCTTGTGGAAAGTCATAGAATACACGCCTAGCGCATCGCGGGGTGAAATAGCCGTGAAATACAAAAACTGCTGACCCGAGGCATGACAACGCTGTTTTTGTGCCCCTCACCAAAACACGGTCTTAATCGCAGGAAATGATTTCGCTTGGGTGAATGCACGAATCGCGTAAACCGCCAGAAAGGGACGTTAATGGCTAATTATGAAAGTTGGAAAAAACTGGATTGCGACCATATTCATGCCAGCCACTGACATGCCTCGCCTCTTAAAAAGTTGAGTCGTTTCAATTAAGCTACCTGCACGAATGAGAGAAAATGAAGCCAATTAGGAACATGTCTCTGTCCCATCTGTGCAGGTAACCCTAGAGTTCTAAGCCCCTGTAATGACATTACCTCTATAGGTGGGAGACCTATGCTAAGTCCTAAAACAAACTAATCAACTTCTGGATTCAGGCCCGTAGAAATAACCCTTAAAATTCCAATTTTGGATGCAACAATACTGATGAAAATCAGAAAGAAATAAAGCATAATTTTGAAAAAATATTTTTTGGCTGAATTCTCTCTGATTATCATTTCACCAAGAATTATTTCCCTGAAGATCTATCATTAGAATAGTACAACTAAAAAGTCAAGCCTTTGCAGCAATGAGAAATGGGTAACTCCATTTATGCCTAGGGAACCCTAAAGAGATCTGACTACATTAGTGATTTTTCTTTAATCTAGGTACCTTTCGGAAAATGTTTGATGGAGAAATGTACATCCAAACCCAACTAACAACTCTCCTTCAAATATTTTGTACATTCATGTTCAATTTAGAAGTTATTCTCAAAAGTATTGTCCATCCAGACGACAATTTCATCATGGAAGGCATGAGAGGAGTTGGGAACCGGCTGCTGGGGAGTGTGCCTACTGACTTTCTGAACTATTTTAAAGATTTTCTTTTTAAAATCAAAGCACCCTTCTAAAAATGTTTGATGGAGACATGTACATCCAAACCCAACTAACAACCCTTCTTCAAATATTTTGTACATTCATGTTCAATATCGAAGTTATTCTCAAAAGTATTGTTGAACCAGACGACAATTTCATCATGGAAGGCAAGAGAGGAGTTGGGAACCGGCTGCTGGGGAGTGTGCCTATTGACTTTCTGAACTATTTTAGTGATATTTCTTTTTCAGATCAAAGCACCCTTCTAAAAATGTTTGATGGAGAAATGTACATCCAAACCCAACTAACAACCTTCCTTCAAATATTTTGTGCATTCATGTTCAATATCGAAGTTATTCTCAAAAGTATTGTCGAACCAGACGTCAATTTCATCATGGAAGGCATGAGAGGAGTTGGGAACCGGCTGCTGGGGAGTGTGCCTACTGACTTTCTGAACTATTTTAGTGATATTTCTTTTTTAAATCAAAGCACCCTTCTAAAAATGTTTGATGGAGAAATGTACATCCAAACCCAACGAACAACTCCCCTTCAAATTTTTTGTACATTCATGCTCAATATTGAAGTTATTCTCAAAAGTATTGTCGAACCAGACGTCAATTTCATCATGGAAGGCATGAGAGGAGTTGGGAACCGGCTGCTCACAGGGGAGTGTGCCTACTGACTTTCTGAACAATGTCTCCCACATTCATCGAGCCCTTCAACGGCCAGGATTACCCGAGCAAAGAATTTCGGCACCCTCCACTCAATGGGAGTTTCTGAAGGTATGACAATGCTCCTCACCAAGAAAAGAAGGGACGTCAAAAAGACTTCTCTGTCAAAGCCAATCACTAAGAATGGGGCAACAAATCTGCTTAACCCATTTATTCTTTCAGCAGTTGAAGAGGGTCTGACAATATTGGTAGCATCGTTCTAACCAAAAGATATTTCGGAAAATATTTGAAGGAGAAATGTGAATTAAAACCCAACCGACAACTCACATTGAAGTTTCTTGACAATTTACGCTTCCTTAATATGTTATCCTCAAATGTATCATAAATCAAGATAACACTTCTCATGGTGATTTCTTAGCATAAAAGGGTTAAAAGACCTCTCTGTCGAGTTCAATCCCCAGGGATGCAGCGACAAATCTGCTTAACGATGCCTCAGCATTTAGCTGGTAAAGTAGTAAAGTCAACAACATCAGGGTGCACATCTGCCCTGAGATGTCTGTCGGGTGTAGAGTCTTACCTGATTCACCCAATAGCACTCAAGATCTGACAACTTGGAATATAACTCATCAAAAAACAATAATTCTTGAAAATATTTGAAGAGGAAATATTGTACCCATCAGAAGCAGCAACTTTCAATCAAATATTTTTCAAAATATTGTCTAATCATTTCAATATTTCTGTTAGTGTAAGACGTCGTTTATACCGGGTTTTACTGATTAGATTTTCATCATCGACACCTCTGTTTCTTCAGTCTCTCCCTATCAGCCATCTGGCCCAAAAAGCCCAGCTATTGTGTAATCTGTGTTGAACAATCTGCTCTGTTACAAAAACGCACTTCTGGGATCGCCCCCAATGCGTGGCCTGCAGTGAAACAGACAATGAAGCCTCAATGTTCGACGTGTCTGTTGGTTATGTTACCGACATGACTTATAGCCGCCCCCAAGCGCCATCTATATCAAATGAACACTTAATTAGGGGACCACCTGTTATGAAGAGGAGAGAGGGGTTTTCACTGGGCCTACTTCACAATTTCTTAAAATTAATCATTCTTTTTAAATTCATGCTCATATCATCTAAATGTGATTTGAATATAAACATCGCTGAACCTTCCTTACAATTTCTTAAAATTAATCACTTTTTTTCTTATTTCATGCCAAGATCATTTAAATGTGATTTGAACATAAATATTAAAAAAAGTCTTCTGATGCAATGACACTTTTGAAAATTTTGTTTATTAAAACTAATTTCCCAAAAATCTTAAGTCAGTGGATGGGTTTTGCCCAATTCTTTTCTTTCAGATATTTTTCCAAATTTGGATTTTTTTATTTGTAATAAATCCCAAAAGCATCAGGCTTTTTTGTGGGTTGTTGGAGGATATTGAACCGGTGAATTCTGAGCGTGATTCGCCGTACGCGATCAATCCACACTCATCAATGTCTATAGATAGCGCACTGCTGGCATTCATAACCTGATTACTTCACCGCATCAATCATTCCCAAACTCGGTTTTCGGCAAAATACATGGAAAAGCATGTGAAACTAGCCCCCTGTGGGAAGCCGCTGGTCATTATTAATATCCTTAAGCTGACAGGCTACGCTGGCCATGCGGCCGCAATCAACCACAGCTAACCACAGCACCATAGAGGTGCTCGCTGGTCTCATTGTGGCAGGTGCTGCCACCATGTGGCAAAAACTGAAACTACTATTAATTTGATTTTAATATGTTACTGCAATTAATGGTATGGTGCTGAACTTCAACACAATGACTGACTGCAGTTTAATCTCAACATTTCAACACATCAAATTGCTAGGTTTTAAAAAGAATAATGAGAAATTTTCATTTCTTCATGAAATGCAGTATATCTATGTATATTTCTAAATGTATAAATTAGTTGACCAGTAGGATGTTCGCAGTCTTTCAGATAGTAATTCTTTGAGTCTCCCTTTCTCATAAGTCTTATAAAAAATTTATGGGGGGGGGGGGGATGAGGAGACCATGTTGCACATTGGGTTTGAAGATAGAAGGGGGGGGGGGGGGTGAGGGGAGGAAAGAAAACACCCTACTCAGGTATATTGGATGACCTGACGGACCTGTTCATGATATCAAATCCTCATTAATATGGGCAAGATGGTTCAGTCTCCAGTCTTACACGACAGGTGAATGGGGGTAAAATGAGTGAGAAGACAGAGGGGGAAATTGCGGTCTCCCTATTCAGATATATAGGATGACCATCCCATTCATGTTAGTAAATCCTGAGCCATTCAGAAAAGACGGTTCTGTCTCGCCATCTCAAGAGTCTTACGGGAGGTTCTATAACACAACCCTCCTCCTCATTAAGTTGTAAACATCATCCGATCTATTTAAGATGCGTGTTGACTCAGTTTGCCCAGGTGACAGCCATTCAGACTCTCCCTACTATCTAGTCCCAATCTTTGGCAATCAGCCCCCTCTTTTCACCAGCAGCCCCTTCTTTTGTTTCCCCCCATGACGTAATACCTGGCAGATCAGGTGTTTGTTCATCTAGGAAATACACAATCACCTCACCCCCTCACTCTTATCCTTCCTAATCATGCTGCACAAACAACCCCCCTTTTCTCATTCCCCCCCTCAATACCCCCTTGACTGGTATCTACCCCCAATCTCCATCCCATTAAGTCATCAGGGAAGCTGCTCTACTCTCTGCCTGTATCCTGTTACCCAATTTAGCAATCAAAGTTTGCGTTTGGGTTTCGTTACACAATTGGTGATGGTCAGTGATTGTCCAGAGTGATGGTCACTCATTGTCCATTGCTATGTCCGAGAGGGGGCAGAGGCTTAAATGTCACTGTCCAATGATAGAGAGATAACCTGAGATATTTTACCTGTTCTCCCTTAGGCCTTGTACACAAAACTCCTCATTAAACATACATGTAGTACAAGTTAGACATTGGATTGCCTATATGAATATCAATTTTGTTTGATAGTTTTTTCAAATCCATTTTCAAAATATTCAAAGTCAATACTAATATTTTGTGATTTTTTTTTCCAAAAATGAACTAATAATATATGATATCTAAATGAAATAAAGCATCAAATGTTCATCTATAAAAAGTAAGAAATATACCAGGTGAGATTTTTCCCATTGCAAGGAGGAAACGATAATAAGACCACTTCCTAGTTGTAGACAGTGGGTGGTAGAAAAATGACCCTGAATCCCTAAGCTATGGCCCAAAATATCACATCGGGCATAAAAATCTTGATTAATAGGTCATAAAGGCGGTGGGTATGGTTAAAAAACATGACGTATACCTGCCGCATGTTTGCCAGCTTTGCCACCCATGCATATAAACAACAGGGGCTGTTTGGGTAATTGTCCTCAATGGGTGGTCTACCGGAGGAAAACAAGGACACCTCGCCAAGTGTTTGAGTTAACTCATTCATCCCTGGAGTGTACACATAGTCTGATGCATATGGAAACATTTGCAAAACAAACAGATCTTTCGAGAAATATTTGACTATAAGTTATCATTCCTGTTAAAAGTCAAAGCCCCTCTTCAAGTATTTTTGAAATATAAATATAATTAATAAGCATATTTTAAGAAATTTCTGAATAAAAAGTTTAGTATTTTTGAAAAATAAATCTAATCACTACGTTATGTTCAATGGTGTCACTCTAGCTGGCAATGAATGGGTTAGTGTAAGGGTGTATGATGTTAAAATCACAATATCTTTTCAAAATTTACAATGTGCATACAAAATGGTATGTGCAGACTTCAGTGGTATCTAGTGTTAACTTGACTAAAAAAATGCGAAATTTTGTCAATCATCATTTTTTGCTGCTTTACTAATAAGCAAAATCATGACTAGCCACTCATCAACGGTGAAGGAAACTGGGGTGCCCTTAGCTTAGGGAAAAGCAGGTGTCGGATGGAGTCTGGCTGTCGCGTCCAAGGCACTAGCCGAGGGCGTACAACATATCAACGGCAAAATGCCTACTCCAGAATAATTATCCCCTCGTAAAGGTGATTTAGGGCTCAAATGACAATGATATCATTTAATAAACGAGCTATAGTCCCAAAGGCCACCCCCATGATGTCAACCTTAAGGATGCCACTAAAACAATCTAAAACCACAGATAATAGATTACCATGCTCACAAAATTCAGGCTATCTAAGCCAATTGGTGTGAACACATGCTTGGATAGTTTAAAGCATTACTCCTCAATAAGTATTTGAAGAGAAAGTGAGAAACCAATTAAGAACAACAGTATTCATTTCAAGATTTAACAAAATAAAGTTTCTTTGTCAAGATATATCCATATATGCCAGATCATGTGTATGCATCATATGTGAATGGGTCAATACCCTTAAGCAATATTACCTGTGAAATCCTTCCGGTCCACACTCCCACTTGGGGACCGGAGTAAGAAGGTCAAATACCCTACCTGTGATACCCATCTCTACCCACAGGGTGCAAAGTAGTTGGCTGTTATCAGCACCCTTATTATCTCACACCACTGACCACTGACCAGGAGCTGTCGGCCGCTGACCAGTGTCTTATTTACAGTATACCACTCTCACACCACCACTGGTCAGTGCTGACCGCTGGTCATCCTTGTGTCCTCCGAGATCTTGAGCCGATCTGTCACTAATGGTACCGTACCCCAGTGGGGGTGGGGGGATCGCATTGCCAAGGGGTATAATGTTACGTTTCCCTCTCAATGAATGGCTACTGGGGCAGTTGGGTAATAACAAATAGCGGAGAGATTGTGCACACCTTAACCCTTCCAATGCTGAGACTACTTTCGTCCAAAGCACAAGATTCTTGAAAAAACATTGAAACCCTGTCATCTTGGTCTTCATTTGAAAGCTCTCGTAAAGCACTCAAAGATGAATACCCATTCACCAGGGTTTCAGTCATTTTTCAGGTTTTTTCAATCTTTTTGTATAGGCCAAATTAGCCACCAGCAGCAGAAAGGTTAAGAACAGTTTATCACCAAGACTTTCCCTTCATCCTTCTATAGTGAATTCTAAAAAGAATACATAACAACTCCAACCCAAACCTGATAAGAAATACTTCTGATGGGATAACATTAAAATGGCCATTGTAGACAGATAATCAGTATGAACAGGCAAATCATAATGTATTTTTGCCCAAGGGAATCTGAGACCAGTCTTTATAGATAGGTGGTCTCATTAATCAGGTTTACCTGTAAATACCTATTTGTATTTCTATATGTATATACTGCATTGCCCTTAAGCATACACAGCATACTATAGAACTAACCACGACCAGCCTTTATAGATAGGTGGTCTCTTTAATCAAGTTTACCTGTAGATACATGTTTATATTTCTATCAGTTATGCACTGCCCTTGAGCATACACAAAATACTACAGGTTAGCATGAATACTAAATAAATGCTACTCCTTTGAAAAAACTGCCCCTAGATACTAGAATAAATATTCTATAAAAAGAGACATTTCTTTATGAAGTGGACAGTCCTCGGGGCTCTTTGAATACTAACACGAAATGTATAAGGGTACTCGATGTACAGTTAAATAAATTATAATACAGGAACTCAAACCACAAAACACTAGGCCTACGGCACCTACACGAGTGTTTGATGTGACATCTAAGAATGGGAAACAGAGGAATGTACATTTCTAACCCACCGGCAAATAAACACTCGGGATTGTTAGAATTACATACAGCCCAGTTACCAAAAGTCCTGGTTTAGATACAAAAATTTAGTAAATAAATATGAAATAAATACTATTTTTGTTGTTATTCTTGTTGTTATTTTAAATTGCTGCTTTTGCAGTAATGGTTGTTGTTGTTTTTCTTTTTTGTTGTTGTTGTTGTTTTTGTTAATGTTATTTTTGCTGCTACTTTTTTTTGTTGTTGTTGTTATTGTTGTTGTTATAGTTGTTGTTAACATGGTTGCTGTATTTGATGCATTCATTCAGAAAATAATTGAACTTATATACAATTAAGATTATTCTATTAACCTTACTTGTTTTTTGGCGTTTTAATATCTGCTGCTGCTTTTGCTGTCTTTGTTGTTGATTTCGTTGTTTCAATAGTTGTTCTGATTATAACCAATTACCTCAATTCCTGTATACGATGGTTTTTAAAGTTCAGATACAATCATTGTCTATGGTGGCATTTATTATAGTTGAACATCCCTGCATTAATATCTCCCATTGTTGAAATGCAATGCATAATCCAACCTCAAATATAATCCTCATCAATGCCTGTATGTAGTACATTGTGTTGAGTAGCAGCTGCCAATGAGTGGTGCCTTGTAACGTGTAACGGTCACTTTTGGCTGCCACTCTGATCTAACGGAAACGGCAGCAGCAGCAGCAGCAGTGGCATTAACCCTTATGCTGCTGATGGCTAATCTGGCCAATACAAAATTGCAAAACCCAGACAAATGATCGAAACCCTAACAAATGGGTACTCATCTGAGAGTGCTCAGCAAGAGCTATCAAATGAATACCAGAATGACAGGGTTTGGGTGTTTTTCCAAGATCTTTGCATCCTTGTGCTTGGGGCAAAATTAGTAGCCTCAGCATTGTAAGGGTTAGTCTGAGTTATTCAATATTCCTGCTCCATGAGGGCGACTAGTACAACACAAGTCCCCCAGGACTAATTAAGCCTTCCTCTACTGCTGCAGCTACTACTACACATACTGCTGCTCCTGCTACTGCTACTACTGCTGCAGCCCTTCCGCTGTTCCGTCAGCTTAGGAAGTTTCACTAATGAGAAATACTAGGGAGACAAATCTATCTTGATCCTGTTCAATATCATCATCATCTAAGTGACGATAATATATTAGTACTGCATACAATATTCCCAACTCAAAGATGCTGAACAGGGTTAAATGTAAGATAGCACCACAGTTACACATGTAACTTTAACCAATTAATGTAAGCGGTGGCCAAAAGCTACCTGATAATTCGGGTGAAATCCTTTAAGCAAAAGCAAAATTGGAAAAATATTTAAAGGAGAAATGTTTATCAGAGTACCACTAAGATCCCACGAGTCGAACCAAGTGGGATACAGATACCTGAGGGTGGATAGCAGGCCGGACCACACTTTCTAAAAGGGTGGAACAAATCTATCACCTGCTCTTCCATGGCATTAATAGTTCTTCCTGTATGTATGCTCACCAGCAATGAAAATATCACTTTATATATCTACCTCACTCCATCTACCATCTTGTCTAGTTCATATACGTATTGGTCATTGCCAGACCACCAAGTTGACCATGTGAGCAGGCCTCGGCTGACTAGGTGATATATGGTATAGTTACCTGATGAGCAGTTGAACCTCAGGTCTATCAATTGATATATTGGGAGTATGTTTTATTATCTCTCTATCTACCTATATGTATGTTCAGTACATATAAGAAAAAAACATATCCTACCTGAATCTAAATGCCTCGTCCATAATTACTACTGGTCATCCTCAGATCACCTTGACCATGTGGGCAGTCTCAGACTGGCCATGTGATATATGGAATAGTTACCTGCAGAACACCTCATGTGTGTCAATTGATACATTGGGAGTCTGTTTAATTGTTGCTCTATCTATGTATATATATGTCCAGTACGTCTGAGAAAAAATCCTACCCTACCTCAATCCTGCATATTGGTCATCCTCAGTCTCTGGACCATGTGAGCAGTCTCAGAGTGACCAGGTGATATATGGTCTAGTTACCTGCTGGGTGGCTTATCCTCAGGTCTGTAAATGGTATACTGTTTAACGGTCTCTCTATCTACCTGTATGTATGTATGTATGTATGTATGAATGTATATATGTCCAGTCAATCTAATAAAACATACCCTACCTGAATCTTGCCTATTGGTCATCCTCAGTCTCTGGACCATGTGGTCAGTCTCAGAGAGACCAGGTGATATATGGTATGGTTACCTGCTGGGTGGCTTATCCTCAGGTACAGCGGTTGGTCGCTGGCCGCTGAGCACTTCACCTGTTATTATTGTCTACCTGGGTCTCCCCGCTGTGTGGTAGGTATCTGCGTGGTCTTCCCTTTCAGTCTCTCCTTGATTCACGGCTTAATCAGCCCTCTCTATCTCTGTCTGTGCGCGCTGGTAGGGAACACACATGTTATAGGATACCTAATCCCCCACAGGAGGTATTTCTCAGATATCTCGAGAAACGCCGAGATTCAGCACCACTCCACGTGATATCGCGACTAGAACAATGCCGGCACAATATTTACATCTACGGGCATGCTCATCCTTATCTTCAGCACAAGAATAGTCGCGACCCCTTCACTTTTACGAGTACCCTCGATTCGCCCATGCTTCAGTGGCCAGCGCCCCCTGGGGTGGCGGCCGTGATCTACGACTGAAATGCGAACCTCAGAATCGGAGATTTAAGGCCCAGTCGCATTGTCGGGCACCCAAACAAAGATTTCCATGAGGTTTAGAGTTTCAAGGGGTATTTCCTTTCCCACTTACATGAAGATGTACAGGCAAAGGCAGCTTAGGGTTACCTGGGATTGGATTGCCTTTGTTTTCAAGTGGATGTTTTCCCTGTTGTGGCCTTGGGACGGGCGTCTCTACCTTTGTGTTCTTTTAAACCGTTCGCCTTGAGCTCGTTCTTGGAACACACACAGGTAAACACTAATCAAATTACTTCACTTAGATGTAAGGTCTACCTTCCAATACACTCATACCAATAAATACCTATATAATATACCACCACTTAGGACCCAAGTTCACATTAAAACACACTTATTATCCATTCACACTTCTCAAATTATCCTTGAGAAAAAGAGAAGTCCTTGAAAACTTAAGAATACTGAAATATGAGACAATTCAATAAAGTTAAGGTTGGGTTGTCTTACAAATTAATTTTTGCAAAACGCTCCCCTATAGATGCTGTGTTTTTATTACATATTTTTCATAAGATATCAGAAATCATATCTGTACATTAATCAACTATATGATGAAGTGATGGTAACTTAAGGACATAGGTGCTTTATGTGAAATTTTCATGGTTCTCTATCTTTCTACCATATCAACTTCCTATGGCCTTGGAAAGAAATGACAGTAGACTTGTTTAATGTGATGTAAAATGTAATTGTAACCAATTGTATTTTAAGGAGTACCGAAGTCTATGTGTATAAAGTATGAGTGTGAATTGGAATTTTAGTAGCAATATATTCAGGTGGGTATCATGAGGGAATGTTTGGACCACAATATAATTCAAAGGTACTCCAGGTCAGGTTTAAGCAAGCTAAAGAACACCATCAGAAAATATGAAACACAGCCATAAGAATAGCAAAAATCCAATCATCTTGAGAAATGAAAAATGGAAAATTGTAACAATATTCCTAAAAAGTGTCTCCAATTTCAGCCACAAAGGATAAGTCCTTTCACTGGTATTTTCTCAGGTAGTTCATTTCACCACAATTTAGTGAGCTCATGCTGGTTGCTAACGGCAACAACAAACCCATGGTAACAGACTTGATTTCTCTCAAGAATGCCCAGGTGAGAACTCGGCCTTTCAAATAAATCACCAACGAGAACGGGGCCAACCCTGCTACCAGGTGAAACATCAGTTATTCTGGCCTTTGTTTAGGGTGCTAGCATATTGTTACATGGCAGGGTCATGAGCGAAAACACCCCCTATCAAAGGGTTCGGTATGTCGGGTACCAAGAACATGGTGTACAACCCCTTTGGTGTACACAAGCTTTAGTGCATAAAGGGGTGTCGTTCTCCATACAGGGTGCTGGCTCACACAAACCCGCCTTTATGAAACGGGGTGTTGCTCTAGGGTGGGACCATTAGAAATGTTGTAGCACATACATTATATTATTAATAATAACACAGCTGGCTGTTAATAATACTCCGCATACACTTACCCCGGGTTATGTACCCTTAAACCTCTCCCATCCGCTACCCTTCACGGCTGACCCCCGATACAGTTCAACCAAAAACTGGGAACAAGAGCAGGCTGAGAACACTTGCGGGGATAAACTTAACTCATTTTTAGAATTTATTGTGAAAGGAGAACCAAGGTACCACAGTTTCATAATTAAAATAATAACTAAAATGATACCCTCGATTGTCAGTTTTTTGCCATGCTAATACCTTACAAAAACTTATTCCCATACTACAAAAAGCTATGAAATAAAAAAAGTAATACAGTTGTAGCCAATATAGGTGTTTCAGAACTGGTCTCTTAATGAACAGGTATTACAATCAGGTATATCAAAATATATTCCATCTTAGGGAAATTCAGGTTGAATCTGAGACTTAACATCCTCCAAATATCAATCTTACCAAATCACCACCTCTTTTACAAACAGGGAATATAAGATTGAATTATGACCGATACAAGTGTGTGACAATCATACATCATCCAAACCTCAATCTTACCAAATCACCACTCCTCTTTGCAAATAGGGAATTAAAGATTGAATTAAAACCGATACAAGTGTGTGAAAATCCTACATCATCCAAACCTCAATCTTACCAAATCACCACTTCTTTTTTTGCAAATAGGGAATATAAGATTGAATTATAACCTATACAAGTGTGTGAATATCCGAACAGGGCTCATTTCAGCCGTAAATTCATGGACAATGTGGTTCCTGAGGGGAATCTGAGACTGGCATGAAGTTATGGAGTGTAGACATAGCGCTGTATAAACAGTAGGGAACAAGCCGTTTATGCATGTTTGCCGTGGCGTATGATATTCCGGCCTGCCACTGCGCTAGGGTGCTATATGGCACTGCCAGGAGGGGAGCCCCTAGAGGTGATATATATACACACACGGGTATACCAACACAGGTGTGCATACCTACTCGTTATGTACAGGTACTGGGGT
This sequence comes from Maea johnstoni, assembly GCA_963942565.1. Classification (NCBI taxonomy): domain Eukaryota; kingdom Metazoa; phylum Annelida; class Polychaeta; order Spionida; family Magelonidae; genus Maea; species Maea johnstoni. The sequence continues at coordinate 14,897,904 of OZ012690.1, forward strand.
ATTACTGCTAAATTCCTACTCTGCAGTGTACCAATGGGGAAATGGCCCAAACAGAGCGTCAGGTTTTATCTATGAGTATCTGAAATCACCCCTACCAAAAGTAGCTGGGAAAATGGCCCAAACAGAGCATCGGGTTTTATTCATGAATATTTGAAAACCCTACCAAAAGAAGCTGGGGTTTCCTAGGAACTCCTAGGAATATGCAAGAAACTCCAAGAATTTTATAGGTTTTCCCAGTACCATGTAGTAAAGTAGTCAATATTCTAGTGAAAACCTCAATTTAATAGAATTTAACTCTGATCATATTCATTTTAATTACAAAGTGTTAGGAAACAGCCCAAACCAAGTGTCTAGATTCATTCCCAGGCATAAAAATCACCTTGAAATTCACCCTGCATTGGAAAATCTTATTTCACCCTGAATTTAGAATACCCATAAAGAAGATATGCAGTTATTCATTAAATTATATCAGAGGTTACCTAAGTTTATTTCAGTAATCAATCAATTCATATTTCTGAACTTGGTTATGCCTTCAAAAGGATGTTTATATATTGATCAGTACATCAGATGTTCTTTAAATGCATCTGAAATATATCGGCAATGCACGATTATATGCTGAATAGCCTACGCTTCTGCTTGGAAGGATGTATGCAAATAAATCATTCCCGAATTAAATACTATTCTATAAATGATTATAGTATTCTTTCGGCACCGCACCCAAGCCTCTTGGACAATGGCATTTATTTTGCGACCCTTGTTCTTCTGTTTAGTCAGCATGTTCCTGCATCCTATCCATTCAATGGAAATTAAACACTAGGCAACAAAAGCTGTCATGCATTCAATAAAAATTGCGATTATACTTCCTGCAACACAACTGTTTGACTGGAATAAAAGACCCTCCCCTTCTCTAGCTCTAGGGGTGTCTACATTGGGGTATTTGCCACAAGCGCCGCAGCCATTGTGTGTTCACTTGCTTTGCGGCAAGTTTCGGCAAAAAACAAACACTCCAAATCGGCATTTTATACTGAATGAGATTTATAGAGCATGCTTGTCACACTTGAAAAATGGACACAAAAGAGCACAAATTGAATGACAACGGGGCTTTTTTTCACAAGATATCACAGAGTCAGCACCGTAGAATTATGGAGCAAAAAAAGAACGGCAGAAACGATGGGAACTTTTCGGTTCCAATTATAGGACTATTCATCAAGGGTGGTTTAGTAATTACTACTGTATTCTCTGTGGTTGGAGGGAAAAAAGGAAAGATTAGCTACTGACCTTGTGGATTCTCACATGAATTAAAGGGTGAATGACTTAGAAATCACTGTTCTTCACTCCAGGTGTATATCTGAACAAACTTTTTTCATAATTCAATGATAGATTTTTAAATTTCTTCTTTTATTCAAACTATGGCACCTGGGCTTTGAAAGATTAACAAAGAATATAGAAAATGAATATCCATACCCATATTTGGCAAAGTGAGGATGGCTTGGGTGCTGTATATAAGGTATAGGGTGTAGGGTGTAAAACCCTAAAAAAAATATTTTTTTACAACTGAAGTGTCACACATTAATATTCAAAGTGAGAATGTGTTGGGTGAAGTGTGTGAGGGTATTATATTTTGTGATGTGTAAATCTAGCTAAACCCTTATATATCTTCCCCTAATGAGTTATACACCAATCTTCATTGGAATAATCCTCCCTGCACATTTCAGTAGCAAGCTCAGCGTTTCCCAAAAGCCATTCATCTAGCAGAGAGCGGTTGACAAGGCCACGGGCCTACAAGTCAATTGTACACCAATTTAACACAGTGACTGCCGCGGTTTTTACCATCTTTTTCTCTCAGTGCCTTCCTGCGGCGGACCGCGGACCGTAGCAGAGTCCTAGCGCCGGGTGGCGAGAGATGGATTGCGGTGAAATGGAGAGTTATGAGGTACATCTACAAGGTGAGGACCCCAGAAACCTATCACTGCCACGCCGCGGCCGTGGGGAGATAACACACACAAGTGTCAGGGACCCGGGATCGGCACCGCAGACCTTAGATATACACGGTGGCAGGAAAACTACCGACACTGTATGCCACGTTGAGGGAGAGATGGAAAATAAAATGTTCTCATGAGAACACCTATTACAATGGAAGGTAATATGTAAACCAGTAAACAAACCCACAAGTGTCAGGGACCCGAGATCGTCGCCGCGGACAGACCTTAGATATGCGCGGTGGCAGGCACACTACTAGCACTGTACACCACAGTGAGGGAAAGATGAAAAATAAAATGTTCTCATGAGAACACCTATTTCAATGGGAGGTAATATGTAAACCAGTAAACAAACCCACAAGTGGCGGGGACCCGAGATCGGCACCGCTGACGGACCTTAGATATGCGCGGTGGCAGGCACACTACTGGCACTGTACACCATAGTGAGGGGAAGATGGAAAATAAAACATTCTCATGAGAACACCTATTTCAATGGGAAGTAATATGTAAACCAGCAAACAAACCAACAAGTGTAAGAGGAACCCCAGAACAAAAACGAACCTCAGATATTCACGGTAGCAGAAAAAAATCTTCTCAACATCTTACACCAAAGTGAGGAGAAAATTGAAAATAAAATGTTCTCACGAGAATGCCCATTTCAATGGAAGGTAATATGTAAACCAGTAGATAAATAGACAAGTGTAGCAACTTCCCTCAGGTATACATATAGTGACAGGGAGACTACTCACTTCCCAACACCTCACTATAACAAGGGCAAAAAAGACAATAAGAGTTACTTAATTTACTCATGAGAACTCCTTTTTCTATGGGAAGCGAATGTTCTTAGTTCCCACAGGTATGCGTTACATTTCAGGGATTTCTGGCATACAGAGAAAATGTGCACACTCCTACTGCTCCTCTTTTCCCTCAATATACAAAAAAGTATTTGTGCATGTCTGCTAACAAGTGTTTCTCTATAGTGAGTAGCTGAGAGAATGTAACCAGATATTGATGAGTGCAAGATCTCAAATCTCCCTTCTCTTTATTGAAAGTTCAAAATATCTCCACTAGGTGGCATCTCTAGTGATGTAGGTGGCAGCACTAGTAATTCAGGTATCAGTGGTAGTGTTATAGGTGGCAGCACAAGCTCTATAGGTGGCAGCACATGTTCTATAAATAGCAGCACACCCATGAACTACACAGTCTGCTATCTATATTCAATTAATAATTGGCAGATGAGTTTATTCATCATAACTAGATTTTTATGAAGTTCAGTATGAAGAAATATTAAATATGATAAAGAAATAGATCTAAATATAGTGTTTGCCATTTTAAAAACTTCTCGGTATGTGTTCAAACAAATCTTGAAAGTATAAAAATTAAACAATTCAACAAATCTTGATAACATAAAAATCAAACGTGTACTAACCTGACGCTGATGATTTCTTGCCGAATAGCATTTGTGAGCATTTTGAAATTAGACAAGTATGCAAGAGCTAACAGTATTGCAGCAATTGCACTTGTTGCACTAGGAATATCTGCTTCTGTCTCAGTCATGATGTAATATTGGCAACATCACTAAATCTTCACTGCTACCCTCAGAGGCTTATCTTATGGTAGACCTATTGCACTGACTCTCTTCAAAAGGTTTGCATAAAGCCTTGACAATTGGGTATAATAAGACTAATGTTCAAATGCCATTTCCTCATCCACTGATCACTGGCTCCTTTCTTACTTGGTTAGGTATAGGACTATCAGCAAATGTCGTCTGGAGCTGTCAATGCTGTCATACTTTTGAAAAGAACTTCTGAATAAAGCAGTAATTCATAAAACTATCTGAAGGACAGTAGTAGATAGAGTTATAATGAACAACCCTTCTTCAAATATGTTCTAAATACTGCTTTCATTAGAGAGATATCCCCACAAAAGTCAGGCAGTTCTGGTTGCCACAGGCATGAATGGGCGATCAATGTTCTGGGGTGAGCAGGGTTAAACACAGAAAGTATCAATTCATGCCGTGTGATGATCGGTGTGTGGTAAATTGATCTCTGTTTAACTATAAAGGGCATGAAATGTGTACTCACTTCAAACACTCAGCACTGGTCAGTGCTTTGTGGCGGCGATCCACATCGCTTCATTACACCAAATCTAAGCCAGCACTTCATTAATTAGCATGCTACGACCCTGTAATTTGTTGCTACTTAGGGTAGAAAATGGCCCATCGGCTGGTTATTAGGGTTGTAAGGTACACCCGCAGTCTTTGTGGGTCTAAGATCATGTCGCGTTTGATGGTCATTTCGGAGTCACTCCTTCTCTTTGTCATTTATTCTAAGTGGAGTTAATAGGACGGTCCGGTCGCTTATTAATTCTTGATGCTCCGAGGGTAATAGTGGGGTTAGTGGGGGTACTGGGTATACCTAAAGGGTGGTGGGTGCCGAGGGTTCTCCAGGTATGCTTACCAGATGACAGGGTATGCAGAACCCACTGGTCAACCCATCTAGATAAGGGTATCAAATACAACCCACTTAAATACCCCACATCTGTTCAAAAAAGTAACTTCCAGCAAGAATTGATACATTTCTGTTTGTAGAGAACTCTTCTGGGACTTAAGGTAGATTTTCTAGAGCTGTGACAAAATAGGCCTTTATCCCGGCTTAGTATCTATCATGTTTTTGAGTATTTACCTACATGCCAAACAAATCCGATAAAGTATTTACATGTGTGCTTTTCCGTTTCCCCAATCAACCCCATCAAGACTACTTAGAGCCTCTAATCCACAGTCACCACAGTAAAACTCCAAGTGGAACCGACAGCGTCTGTTACATTGTTTACCTCTTGTGTTTTCACTGGGGTTTAAAGGGAAGAATTGTGACAGTTTTTCAACAATTTCGAGCCGATTGTGACTACTAAAAACAAGCAAGCTGAAATAATAGCATAAACACTAAAAACAATACCTGCACTAATTACAGGTGAAATTCCATTCCAAACATAATACAAACAAGGTACTCGGAAGTGATGTATAAGGAAAATATTGTTGTATAATGGACCAATGGTATGCACTTATTGTCTGAGACTCGAGCGTGAATTTCAAATCCCTTTTCTTCCCGGTTTGCGTACCTTGATACAAGTGGATATGGCAGATTTTGAGTCCGTGTCAGTTTCTACTTGATTCAGGGCTAAGAAATCTTGACATGGGCATCCCCATGGGCCAAAGATCAAAGGGATGCCAATAAACTCAATTTCTTCTCGTCCATTATTCCCTACCCAGCTTTGGGATGTAGGTTTCACTTGCGCTACTCAATTAGATTCATAGTTTTTCTCCAGTAAGAGATATCGACAAACCGGTCCCAAGTGAGTGCATTTCAGTAGCAGACGCTGTCCAGTACTAAGCACCAAAATCCAATAGGACTGCCTTAACCCTTTCAATGCTGAGGCTATATACGGACGCAAAGATTTCTGAAAAGCATCGAAACCCTGTCATGTTGGTATTCATTGGAAAGCTCTCGCTGAGTGCTCTCAAATGAGTACCCATTTGCCAGGGTTCCAGTCATTTTTCAGGTTTTTGCATAATTTTGTATTGGTCGAATTAGCCATCAGCAGCATAAGGGTTAAACCTAAGTGCTATTGGCAGCATACTCTACACATCCCAAGATCTCTGCAAACTCAGTCATCCTTTATAGAGTTCACTTTGAAAAGCAGGAAATATGTAGGAAAATAATAGGAACGTTGGGAAATGTCTGGGATCATTTCGTACAGGACTATGAACCTCTGGATGACATTATTCTATTGGCAAAAATTCAGGAAACCAAATTTGATTTGCAAAACATTTCAATGAGTTCTTAGATGGATTCTGATAACATCTCTACAAAGTCTACATATAGTTCACTTCGAAAAGTCTTCCATTACTGGCATTAGTCTATCCTTTTGGCAATGATTCAGGAACTTAGAATCGATTTTCAAAACATTTGAATGAGAATTGTTTGATGGATTCTGATTGATAATTCTCTACCTTCATTGTAAATGGGCAGTCTCGTCATTGTATCTAACATGTCCATTTGAACAATGCAAAAGATTGACTAACTGCACTAATTTGAGGTGTATATAATAGAAACAGTACCAGAATACTCTCATATACCTTCATTGTAAATGGGCAGTCTAACCACTGTACGTATCTAACATGTTCATTTGAACAAGGAAAACGATCAACTTACTGCACTAATTTGAGGTGCATATAATAGAAACAGTACCAGAATACTCTCAAATACCCTCATTGTAAATGGGCAGTCTGACCACTGTATCTAACATGTCCATTTGGAAATGGCAATAAAAGATCAACTAACTGCAACTCCACTAATTTGAGGTGTATATAATAGAAACAGTACCAGAATACCTTTATTGTAAATGGGCAGTCTAGCCGTAGTATCTAACATATCCTTTAGAAAAAGGCAAAAGGTCGACCAAACTGCACTAATTCGATTTCAAATACCTCGCCAGAAAAAGTTCATTGATCGTCCTTGTCAGCCCCCGATTCCAGATAACGCATATTCATCGAAACACACCCTGATTGGACAGCGAAGGTGGCTAAACTGCTCAGCCTTGCGCCTCAGCTATACAGACTGCTCAGCCAGCGGAGAACGCAGATATCTGATAGTGGCTTAGCTCAGTAGGAAGCTTCGCTCACAGCAGCGAACAGACAGCGCAGTGGTATTATCATATACCACAGTCTGGTATGTGTGCTCCCTTTAAGCCAAGGTGAAAGTGAACAGGATAAGATCTATAAGATATGGGAGATATGGGTTACATTGCCTTATTCTTCAATGATCTACATGGACATACAGTAGCTTAACTCTTCAAACCCATTCATGCCTGAGAGTTCCCTTGACAGTGCAGTCTGGATATTCTACTCTTAAAATAACTCAGGAATACATCAAAAAGGGCGCTATTTCTACATATTCTTATCTCATTCGCTCTTTCTCTCTCTCCTCCCTCCCCCACTCTCTCTCTCTCTCTCTCTCTACTCTCTCTCTCTCTTCCATCATCTCTCTCTCTCTCCTCTCTCTCTCTCTC
>OZ012690.1:14905149-14985149 GCA_963942565.1 Maea johnstoni
TTAAACCCGGAGGGATGTGAAATGTATTTGCGTATGTTTTCATATGTGTCAATGTCATTATCAAGCACACTTTATGAATGAGAAAGTGTGCTTGATCTGCTACATTGACACAAGGTCAAATATGCAACTAGATTTCAGGATATAATTCCTAACTCGAAGGTCAATCCAGGATCGAGGTCTGATGTTCGATACTGTAAAGTATTCTATAATGTATACATCATGTTCCATTCATCGCAGACAATGTGAGGATTGCACAATACAGGTTTTTATTGTGCATATAACTGTATAAGTATGATTTTCTACACGTGTTTGCTTTGTTCATACAATACCACGCTGTGTAGAACAGAAATGCGCAGTGTACTCGACTGCACTGCAAAATCTAATTCAGCATGAAATATGAACTTTACCTAAACACGAAAAAAAATGAACATATTAGTAATATAATACCATTCACATAAAGACATATGTGCGTTTCTTACGTAGGTAGTGTACATATCATGTGTGATTTTCTGAACTTTGATATTGACTATAAAAAATAAACTTCCCTTCAAACATTAAGAACTTATGTAATTTATAATACCATACACATATGTACTTTTCTTAACTTTTTATCATAACCTTAAGATTGGACAAAGTCACCAAATTTCCATAAAACATGATAGAAACAAAAGTGATAAAAATACAACCATGACAAAAAAGCTTTCCCTAAAACACACAAAACACACTATGAATACATCTTATGAATAACATATGTGCATCGATTTTTATACTTTTAAATCATTTAAAACAAAATTGGCACCTACCCATTTTTACTGGGTGCTTTTCCTTGGGAAAATACCTACAGAATGATGATATCAATTGTATCAAAGACATTAAGAGCGTGAGATATTTATCTCTACTTGGAGATGACAGCCACTGGCCATTAGGCTTTTTCATATACTTCATAATAGGCTGCAAATCTTCTGAAGATTTCTATATTATTCAAGATTAATGCTGCCTTCATTTTTCATTGCCACCCCAGGGGTTCTCTCTGTGAGAAATTATTGGGGGTGCTTAAAAAGGCTAGAACCCTAGGCTTTTTGCTTGCAGATATTTTCTGCATGGTGATATTTGTATATAGTGTTTAATTTTCAATGGGAAAGCCGTTAATTGGTGGCACATTACGGTTTGTGGAACATTTATCAGCTAGGCGTTCTTTAAATACATTACAAATACCTTAACAATATCACCCGGCTCTCTTGAAATCATAGCAGAAAGTTCCGTTGTTATTCTTACTGTACAGTTCCTTACTGTTTTCATTTCCTATTCTTAAATACTTAAGACACAATATCAAATTGTCCCAAGGCATTTTCCACTCCGTAGGACAGTCCATTGAGAACCCAACCCATTCTAACCGGAGCAAATTGAGACAAATCATTCATAAGAAATCGCTCGAACAAAGCCTTCTTCTCTGTGGTCATCCAAGACATTAATGTAATTAATACCCCTTAATAGTTCCTAATAGATTTTAATTGCTAAAGAGAATGAAACGCTGGTAGCGAATTCTCAATTAAACGAGGGGTTGTCCGTTTTGCTACGAGGCAGAGGGGTGGAAGTACCAATACCCAAGCAGCTCAAGGCCTTGTGTTGACATTATATTTACAGTACGCATGGTTTAGCATGGTTAGACTGCTTCTATTCATACGTACAGGGGAAACACAGGGTCTCCACCCGATGTTGGGGTGCCGTCGTCGGAAGCCGGCTTCCCCCAATCCAATAAAAGGACCGCAACAGAACAACGCGGACCTTCCCTTTTCATACCTCCCTGTATACATACGCACAGCCTCCAGTTAGTCCGCACAGAGCTACACTACATAGAATAGCCTGACAATTGTGAATACGTTTCATATGTTTCCAACGCCTTTTTCATCCAACAGTTGTGAAAATAAGTATCCACGCTACATAGTATTCTTTTGATCAAATGGCGCTGGCTAATACACTGTTTGCTTACACCAGTCGCTGCATTGTTTTGTCGCCACTCAATCAATACATGTATCAAATTAAAGGGAACAGCGACAACCACAATATGAAATGCTCAACAGGGGTTTTGTGTAATCGGCATCAATAGGTTTTTCCGAGTGAATATCATACATGTGTTCATTTCATGATAATTGCAGCACCTTGCTATGTAATACAACATAATCTCTGGTGTTATTTGACCTCATTCTGTAGACTTTGGCATTCACAAGTAAATGCAGCTAATACATAGAAAACTATATCCAATATATACAGAAAACTTTCTGAAGCTTAAACTGTTGCGCTATGCATCATCCATATTTGAAGCTTCCACTCTCAAGTAAAACTTTATTCTTCTTTTTATTCAATTCAACAGTTTTTATTTCGCAATAATCACCTTATAACCTACTGCTTTGAAAGTTTGCGTTGAAAGTTACTGCTTAATCTAAGTATCTATATCTTATTTTGAATGACACATTTATTTTGGCGTGTTTTAAGTATAAAATCAATCATATTAATCTATACCTTAAACCATGAGTGAACATGATCCATTTAACCCTTCCAATGCTGAGGCTACTTTCGCCCAAAGCACAAAAATGCAAAGATTTTTGAATTTCATTTAAACCTTGTCATGTTGGTACTCATTGGATAGCTCTCGCTGAGTACTCTCATATGAGTACCCATTTGCCAGGGTTTCGGTAATTTTTAAGGATTTTTGCATTATTTTGTATTGGCCAAATTAGCCACCAGCAGCATAAGGGTTAACTTATTGAACCTCCCTATGTACTGCATAGAAATGAGTTGCCTTTATAGCTTTTCTTCCTGGATATTTGTACCTATAAATTTTAGCCCAAAACATTGGAAATCATATTGGTAATTATTTCTTGTCTGAAATCTCATATAGATATTAGAGAGATACAGAAAGCTTGATAGTTATGATTACCTGTCTGATTCAGATCTGATGAGAGTAAAACAGATCTATATGGTTATCATTTGAAGTCCAGGTACTTAAAAGAGTTCTTACTCATGAGTTATGTTTTGAAATAAACAATTATACAATTTTGAAACAAGTTTTTTTGCAGGTCAAGTTGATTGAAAAAAAAATCATATTTGATATTATTTAGGATCGTTAATTTTCAAGCTTTATACGCGGGTTTCCCAGATTTCCGCACACACATAGTGTCTCTCTGCTCCCACTAGTTCAGTAGAGCAAAAATATAATCATTACAGCTGCAATAAAAGTGTGTTTTATACACAGTACATATGTGGCAAGTATCAAAGAGGCCATTAAGATTGTAAAGGTATTAATTGTTGTCAGCATTTAGGTGCTATATGACTGCAATGAAACCTAATCAATATCATAAGTCACACTAGATGGGAAGGTACTCACAGTGAAATTGCCAATCCTACGACCAGCGAGCGATAAATTCACATTTGTAGTCCCACACACACGTTGTAGCTAGCTAGCGCACACTAGAACTGCTTTAGGCAGGCACGGAGGGCTTGGATCGGTTGACGACGATAAAAGTGTCCTCCTTGCGCTCTTTGCGATCTTTGCGATGCACGTATACTGCCAGTGGTCATTGCATTCGCACAAGGCGATAAAGCAAGTGACGAAGAATGCAGCGAAGTTAAAGTGGAATTCCTTCCGATCCGTCCAGGGCGAGTGGGGGAATTGTCAAATGTCTCCAAGGTGAGGAATGTCAGCGTTGTTAATTAATTAAGCGGACGATACGGATGACTATCTCCGAGGTGAATACGCGAATGTCTTCCAATGCACCGTATATAATAGTAGTACATGTAGTAGTGGTGATATCTCCATGCGTGTTGTGTTGTGTTGAGATACGGAGCCTGTGAGTGGGGTAGTACGCAGAGCTCCGTTAGTGTGTAGTGCCGGCTCAGAGCCCTGTACGTGAATGACAGTCGAGTTCGCCGCGGCTTAGCTTGCTCGGAGGAAATGCACTGGGGCCCTCAGCAGCCAGCGAGCTAGCCAGGTGGAGACCCTAATCAAAGACTGCTAGGGGTATTGCACTTTAAGTATACACACTCCAGGGCCACATATAAACCTCATTGCCACCCAACCATGTATACCACAATGGTGAGGACTTAAAGGTGTACACTCAAGTACTATAATTTGTAGCAAGAGATTGAATCCCTAGCGTGACTGACGAGACGAGAAAGGGTTTTTGGGTTTTCGGTAGAAAGTACCCATTTTGTACTGCAGGCGCCTGGTATGGAAGGGGTGGCAGTTTATGGGTCCTAATGACAACTCTGTGCTTAAGTTTTTGGCCCACTTTGTCATCACGGCCAATTTTCAAGTTAACTGCGCCAAATTGAATTCGACGCTGTAGTTTCGGGTGGACATGTTGAATTAAACAAAAACTGCTGCGGACGTCGACACCTGCAGCCAGAGACAAAGGGTGTATTCGAAGATGTCATACACCCATGTAATACGCACCCAAAACAAACTGTAAGTGATCCTCACATTTCGAAAAAATTCAAACGGAAAATTAGGTGGAACTGTGGTTGACAAGTTCCTGGTTGTTGCTATTTGGACGATGATTGGAGTCATTAGCAGCCAGAAATCAGGTGTAAATTGTTGTGCGTGGCCACGCCTGACAATAATTGTCCCCAATCCATCTGTTTCCTGCATGCTCCGTAAATAGCCTCTTGTCCCACTAGACCAAGGGCCACGCAGTGAAAAAATACTAAAAAACTCTTTCGACACCAGATATTAGAATCTTACAACTTTTACTGCCCTATCCTGAGGTTATAATTTCAAGGACATGACCAAAGGCCAAGCTGTAAAATAACCCAGAAAAAACTTTCTATATATTTTAGTGCACAAATGGTTTCGTGGGCAGATTTATATCCATTTGCTCTCTGTTTGCTGTCCAAAATCTTTTGTGGTGTAGATGTACAATGGCATAAGGGGACAATGTTCTTGTTGTACTCAGTAAGGTGCCTGATAACTAAATTGTTTTTCAATTAATTCAAGGGATATGGCTAGTAGGCATGTTTACCAAGTGTACCATTGTGTAATAGCACATATCAATGTACTATAAAACTAAAAGGTCTCATGTTAATTTTTTAAGGATCTGTGGTGTGACTAGCATCAAGAGAATCTAGCTAATTAGAAATTAAAAGGGTACTAAATCAATGTTTTCCAGTTGTTATTTCAAATCAAAGAACCATTATGCTTACAAGAGAGTTAGAAAAAAGAAAAAAAGAAAATTTACAATGCTTTGAACTAATCAATGCTGATGATGCCATAGAAAAACTTTATAATCATACCAATATAAAAACCTCTAAAACCATGAATACAATGTAAAAACCTACTTTGATACTTGTTACAAAAGCAGTTGTTTGCCTTGAATGCTACACTTTCGGATCAGAAGTGAGTCATTGTGTGCTTTCTGGTTGCGTAGCAGTTAAACACAAGGGCACCATTGTGACATTTTCTCCTACTGTTTCGGATGTTGCCATGTGCCAGTTGCCGAGGCGGTAACCTTGGCGACCTCTCGGTGTAAATAACACGCTTGCCGTTTTTGACATAACAGGTAACAACAGGTTACAATTAACCTGATTCTGAGATGGCTTTGCTGTCCTGGCCCAGGCAAAAACAACAGAAATAGAGGCAAATTTTGCAAAAGAAAAGAAATAATGCTTTTGTCAGAATAAGTGCACAGACCCCTTTCATTAACCGCACCCCCCTATTTTCAGAAAAATGTTGGAATGGGAAAGGCACTGGACATTTTCTGGCCATCTTCAGCATTTCCCAAGCATCCATTCTGACATATTTCTCCCTAACTTGCACCCATACTGTACGCTTATTCAGATGAATATGGTATTTCAATGATCATAAGAAATTATATTCTTTTTCAATTATGATTATTATGAAACAGGGTTGGTGCATATACCTTTGTTTATACATAGCTTACAGATATCAGGTAATTGCTCTAAAAATCTATGTGTGACTATGTTTGAAATATAATCGGTTCTAACACAGGATGTCAACTGTTGCATTCTCTCATTCTTTACAATTATTCTTTCACCTAAAACTTTTTCTTGCTCAACTCTAAAACCTTAACCTGTGTTCTTAGATATTTTGATTAGAGACAGATACAGAGTTGAGTTTATGTGGCTAATTTTAAGGGTGTTCAAAAAATCTAATCACTGTACATAGCATTTTGAGTTTTGGACTAAAATATTCAATGTTCTTGAAATGTTTTGCACATAATGTGGGGTGGGGGGGGGGGGGGGGGTTCACTCAATTCCATCACACCTCCCCTAAATCTGCCCTGATTTGATTATCTGTATGGGGTCTGAGTGTACACAGTCGAACCCTAGAGATTCTCCGAGCAGATAAAAATCATATTATTCCTATAATTCAGTGTCCACTCCCGACCCAGTGGTCTTAATTACGTACACTTTAATATTCTACAAGTCTTCTGGGTAGCATAAAACAAGCGAGGGCAGATTTCTGACAAATCCGAAAGACCCTGAACATCCATTGAGAATGAGTAGATTAAACATACATAATATCTCCCCCTCTTAACACTGAATCTAAAGCACCCTAAACTATTAATCTTTCATTCCCTGTCTGCTCCCGGTCAGACCTTCGTGTCATCATCAGGGACAATAGGGGTGAATCATTCTATTCTTCTTTATCCTCTTATCCTCACTATTCACTTAAAACCACCCTTAATGCTGACATGATTACATAGCGTGGCGCAAGCTTTTGTGCGAAAAATCGTGTATAAAATAAGTGCTGAGTTTTATATGTGATAATCACAGGTCTTGCCGGTATTTGGTCAGGTAGTAAAGTTTTATGTAGCAGTAGTGGTTCGTCGGGAGTGAGGTGCCATCAAATATCAAAACAAAGCATTCAGGTGAGCCGCAGCGCTCGCGCTTGCTTGAATCGCTCATCAATTATCTAAAACAACATAAAGATGAAATGATAATGGTTGCTTTGTATTTAGATTAATTGGCAGGAGGCTCGTAAATGCTTCAGATAATATTGCAATAAAGATAATTCAATAAATGTAAAATATGAGTACTGCATGTATTTTGAAATCATGGTTATCTAAATAAACTAAATAAACTTTGAACAGGATATAGCAAATACCCTGGAATAAATGTATGCATGCATTTTTTTGAATGAGACATTTTTGATAAATCAATCAACCTTAGATGCCAAAATTAATAAACAATTCATACACATCTTGTAAAGTACCCTAAACAATATTCTATGCATATTATCCAATGCATATTTGCAATCATTAGTTGCACAACCTTGCCTTAACCAGATAAAGCTAGCAATACCATAGATTCAAAGCTGGGAATATCATAGAATCTCAAAGATAATATACAAAAATTTCCAAAGAAGTCTCAGCTTCATTAGGTAAAAGTGACCTCAATAAAAAAAATGATGAAAAAATCAGTGATGAATTTCAAATTTGTAGGGTGGAAAATCATATATTAATTGATTTTTTTTTACATCTTCTAAAATTTTAAATCTTTTATTCCACTTCATTTTTTCTAATCATACATTCTTAGCATTTTCACACATCCTTTCAATGATCATCTGTTGTAACCATTGTAATGAATATTTCAAATTAGAGGGGTGGAAAATCACACATTAATTGATTTCTTTTGTTATTTCCTATTTTTGTTATTAATTTCAAATCTTTTATTCCACTTCATTTTTTTTATTCGAGCATTTTTTAGCATTTTCCCACATCCTTTTAATGCTCACCTGTTGTGTCCATTGTTATGTTTCTATTGTCTACCTTGCTCTATTAGCCTGGCCGTTCTGGGGGCTACATGATACCCCAATTTACTGCTTATTCTTCCACCAGACTCCCGCTTCCCTCATTCAGCCGCGCTCACCTGGCCTAATTCCTAAAACAAAGACCTCACCTGGTCTAATCACCAAACAATAGGCTCTTTATTGCTTCATGGTGGAGAATGAAAAGCAGCGTTTCGATCTATTATTTCCCGGCGCAGGTATATGAACAGATGTAATCAATTGTTTTTCCATGCATACTGATATCATGTGTACCACTCACAGAATAATCAGGATAGCTATGTAAATTCACAGCAGGGTGCCGCACTCTCGAGAAATGATCCCTTCATATATGCTCAATAAAAACATATCAACAAGGAGACGCTGTTGCAGATACCTCTAGCGGGTTCAAGGAGTTCTGCGAATCCTTCACAATTGAAAACGAGTATTTTCCTGCTAAAAATGGTCTCTTTTCTTTAGTTTTGCTTGATACCTCTATGTTAAAATGAACCCCTCTCATACAGAAGGAAACCTTCATAGAAATCTTGGATCGGCCTCTAAGGGGGGGATTCACAAGGTTCAATGAACCCCCCTACATGTGTAAAATGTTTTTCATAGGCAAGTTATAATTACTATGTAAATTATCCCACTTGCAATAAAAAGAAACATATAAACTAGGGAGGGGGGTCATAGAACTCAGTTTCATCACTGAAACCTACTTCTGAGTGGGGTATTTTTGAACAGATGACATGCTCAAATAACTACCATACAATATGTAAATTCTGAGTTCAAGTTTGGGTTATGGAAAGTGGAATGGGTGAACATGGTCTGTTATTACCAAACACAATGAGGAGAAGTTTGACAATAGGTGACAATAGATGACAATAGATAACAATAGGTGTGTTGTCCAGCACCTGTCATGTAATAACTGACCAGGGGGGACTGCAGCATGGTATAGGACTTAGCTGTGAGTCGATAATCATAGTATTTCACCACAGATATTCACAGGATTTGTACAAACTATGCTGACACCTATAATTCCTACCATGTCTCCAGGCAATATGTGACACAGACTCGCGAAAATTACAAAGGGTTTTAAATAGAATATGAGATTAGATAGGACTTTCCATATTCCTTACTTCTGAACAGGTTTTTAATGCATCAGTGACTCTCTCTGTCTGTATGCCTGTTTGTTTATCTGTTTGTCTCTGTCTGTGTCTTTGTGTCTCAGTCTCTCTCCCTTTCTCTGCGTCTCTCTCTCTCTCTCTCTCTCTCTCTCTCTCTCTCTCTCTCTCTCTCTCTCTCTCTCTCTCTCTCTCTCTCTCTCTCTCTCTCTCTCTCTCTCTCTCTCTCTCTCTGACAATTGATAGGTTACATGAACCTTGAGTTATTTGGATTTCCTAGTAATGTCAATAAATAATACTTTTAATATTCTAATCTAAGATACAACACACGGATATAATTCTACAGGCAATTACTGAGGAAGCACACCTTTCAAATGGAATACAGGAAGGATATGGGGATTATCCTTCAGTAGTATAAACAAGTTAAGACTACACATCATGAGGAAGAATTACAAGCTGAACAGGCTTATAAAAAAGGATTTGAAAGATTTAGAGTCATTTCTACTTAGAGCCAATGTGATCTATAATGATTGCAAACGGTAGAACAGGATTTCACATAAAGTATGATTTAGCATTATTTCATTATTTTGATTTAGTGGGCAGGGTTTCCTCATAAACTCTATGCCAGAAAACCGGTCTTGACATTCTAAACATTAGGTAGATAAGCTAATATCCCTATTATGTACAGTAATACATCAATTGAAACATGATTGTGTTAATATATTATAGATATAATCATATTTCATATGATATGTCATATATATATATACATAAAGATAGATGAATATATCTAAAATCCAGGAGATTTGGAAACATTTATCAAAAAAGTTCTGAAATATTATCAAAGAATATAAGTGATGGTTCATTTGCTTTTTTTTCATCTTAACAAATTCATGCTTGGAGATCTTGACAAGTGTTGTCTGGACCTGTCATACTTTCGAAAATAACTTGACAATGAAGCATCAATTCGCAAACTATTTGAAGAAGAGTAGTAGATGGTATTTTAATGAACAACTTTCCTTCAAATATTTTCTAAATATCGCTTTTCTGAGAGAGATATCAGCAACATAGTCAGGTGGTTTTGGATGCTACAGACATGAATAGGATAACATATTTTAACCCTAATGCTGCTGGTGGCTAATTTGATCAATACTAAATATTGTGAAAAAAGCTGAAAAATAAGCGAAACCCTGGCAAATGGTACTCATATGAGAGTACTCGATAAGAGCTTTACAATGAATACCAAGATGATAGGGTTTAGATGATTTGCAAAGATTTTTGAGTTTTTGTGCCTTAGACAAAAGTAGTCTCAGCATTGAAAGGGTTAAGAACTTATTCTCAATAAGTGGTCAAGCGTCAGACTGCGGGGGCCAGAGAGACAGTTGGAGAGGGCAAAGGGTTAAGCTATGACATATGTGATGGGACAGATTTAATAACCATATTCATATCTACTGGGTCATAACTTTAATTGCTTTCATGGTTAAATCAATGGTAATTTAATAACAACTATCAATATTCTTTGTAATCAATGATCTGACTCTCCTAAGTAGCACTGAATAAGTTTTCCAAATGCATAGCGATAGCTATGACTGGGCATCTGAATCACTCTTAAATTATAGCAATAACTCATATCTTGTAAGAAAAGAAGCACTGACTGACCATACAACCTCATTAATATTCGAATAATCACAAAATAATTATCTCTTAGGTCATATGCTGACTGACTCTTCGACCAAATCAAATACGAAAACTAATAGTTAAAATATATATTCTTTCTCTTATGAAAGACCACCTATTTAATCCCCAGATATGAATGGACTGGATAAGAACTCACACCATAAGGCCTAAAAAAATTAATTGTTTCCTGTAATGGTCCGGAAAAAACAATTATTTTTCATTATTTTTTGGTCAAAAATGTGTGTTTTATGCATGTTTTACGTTGATTGGGAGTTGGGAGGGCGGAAAAAACTTAAGGGTAGGGATTTTTTTGAAAATAAAAACTTGTTAGGGTAGGGTTACAGGAAACAAACAACTGTTTTTTAGCCCTAATCTAAGTGTAAAATATTCATACAGCATCATACTATCATACAGTATAAGCCTGGCAACAGCGTAGGAATGTGAAAGCCATACCCCCAATACGCATACACCACACTTACCAAACTATGATAAGCTTTGAATACCAAGAAAATAATTTCCCATGATTTTCATATAGGAAAACCCAGGATTACCTAAAAAATCATATTTTTCAATGGATTTTAGAATTAGGAATCATTATTTTCATCAGTTTTTCTGCTATATGGTGGCTAAGTCATGACAAGCAAATTGTAACTAGTGGAGGAAACCAAAGTACCCGGCCAAAATCACCGCCTAACCCTAAGTCACTGGGAATTTACCCATGGGAATTCTCAGTGAAGAACACAAGATGGATGATGTAGAGATCTAAAGATACATTTGATATCAAGTACACGCATATATAAAATATTAACTCACGCAAGGAGTTCAATAATTGCAAAGATATCCCTTGCCTTCTACCATGATGTCTCTGATGCAAGAATTTAAAGAAGAACAAGATCCAGACCTGTAGAGCTGTAGATCTCTAGATCTCTACAAGCTGTAGATCCATAGATCTGTACATCTCTACAAGCTGTAGATCTGTAGATATCTACAAGCTGTAGATTCATAGATCTGTACATCTCTACAAGTTGTAGATCTGTAGATCTCTACAAGCTGTAGATTCATAGATCTGTAGATCTCTACAAGCTGTAGATCTCTACAAGCTGTAGATTCATAGATCTGTAGATCTCTACAAGCTGTAGATCTGTAGATCTCTAGAAGCTGTAGATTCATAGATCAGTAGATCTCTAGAAGCTGTAGATCAATATATCTGTAGATCTCTAGAAGCTGTAGATCTCTAGAAGCTGTAGATTCATAGATCGGTAGATCTCTAGAAGCTGTAGATCAATATATCTGTAGATCTCTAGAAGCTGTAGATCTCTAGAAGCTGTATATATCTAGCTGTAGATCTGTAGATCTCTAGAAGCTGTAGATCTATAGATCTCTAGAAGCTGTAGATCTAAAGATCTCTAGAAGCTGTAGATCTATAGATCTCTAGAAGCCGTCCACAGATTGCCAGAGAGGTTCCGCTATAATCCAGTGTAGATGTAATCGTTATCTATGATGATTGGTTTCTATAGAGGATCGGGGCACTGGATCACCTGCTGATAGCATCAGTTCGCAGGTGTGGCCTGCATAAATGACTTTATGACCAACACAAGTGCCACACAACACGCACTCTGAAATCAAGTAACGGCCGCCGGGCTGCCCTGCTCCCTCCTAGACCTGTGAGCACCAGGCAGGCTGCTATTTTACCTACACAGACTGCATATCGCTACATTCAAAAATGACTCGGAAGAAAAGCCAACAACCAGGAATGTACCATTCTATACTAATCGCTGATGGCTGATATAGACTGCATAATGGCTTCGTTCATTATGGCCAGCAACCATACTCTAAAAATATGAAGCTATATATTCAGTCAACCCCATTGGCTGCTGAGCCTGCCCTGATGGCCCTGTGGTCCAAGGTATTGCCACTGACTGCTAGCCATCTCACACCACTGCCACGGTTCGAATACCAGCCATGGCATATGAGAAAGTTACCAGTGATTTGGGGATAGGCGGTAGTTTCTCTAGTTTTCTCCACCACATACAACTGGCTAGTCAAAACTTAGCCGCAATATGACAGAAAAAGTGTCAAAAAATCAAAAGGTCCTGATTACTATGCAAATATTTTCTGTACTCTCTAAGTACTTGTTAGCTATCACAATGAAGCAGAATGTCCTAATATGTTTATATTTAGTCTATCATATAGTAGTGTTCAAAACCTTCATTGAACAATTATACTTTTCAAGGTGAACTTGAGGGTTAGAGGAAAACAGAATTTAGCTTCATAAATTGTTCATGGTATAACAATGTAGTTGATATCTATTCATAATGGACCACTACGAAATTGTGTATTCTCCCAAGATCAACTTACAAAGCTTAAAACACTTATCACAATTCCAATAATAACTGTTCACCAACATGATAATTTAATAAATGAAATCCCAACATTATGAATTATGCCAGCACATTTTTCGCAAGTCGTAAATATCAAAAATAACTTATTGCGTGAGTGAGGCGTAGAAAACAGGCTAGGCGCTGTTTCTCCCTGATGGACGCGTTTCCGTTTTAGCACAACAACAGCTGTCTGCAGGAAGACATCCGCGCCATAAATTTCACAAAACAATTCTTTTTAATTTAGCATATTATGATGGTGCACATTCCCTGTGCCGCGGCACACAGCTTGTGGGTCAGAAGTCGATGTTATCAACAAGCAGCTAATAGCAACTCACACCCAGGAGCAGATAGATTACGTCCATTATGACCAACAACGCAGATGGAACCCACTTTCAGGATTGGGATGTGTTTTTCCATCGTAAACCCATTTACGGTTATGATTAAGCTTACGATTTTCGTGAAAATTGAAAACAGTTCATGCCTAAGGGTCAAGAGGTTGTATATAGAAAATACAACCATGTTGAAAGAAAGGATACATCCATTATGATCAACAACACAGATGGAACCCCCTTTCAGGACTGGGATGTGTTTTTCCATTGTAAACCCATTTACGGTTATGATTTAGCATTATGATTTGCTCAACAAAAATTTAGTTCATGCCCAAGATATCATTTACAAAATACAACTATGTATTACTTAGATGGAAGAAAAATGTATAACCCTCTATTGGGGCTGGGATGTGTTTTCCTTCCTAAACCCATTTGCGGTTTAAACAGTAACTTGCCTGGTAATAATGTATCAAACTGGAGTACCCAAAGAAACCACCAGCTAACCCCTTCTCACCAGCAACCTTTTCACATGCCTAGAGCTTGATTCAAAAGCTGGAACTTTCAACAGCGTGTAGAAAATTAACAGTCAAAGAGACTTGCTCCATAAGACCGCACAACACTTATGGGGCTGTCCCACAATACATTATTATAAAAGCTGAGACTTCTCAGGAAATCCTGGGATCTTCCTGAGGATCCTAGAAGTTCCTGGGTAGTTCTACATATGACCACACAGCTTGCGGGGCTGCCCCTGACTGTACCCTTATTGGATAAAGCTGAGACTTCTTAAGAAATCTTGGGATTTTCTAGACATTTTTGCGCCAATTCTATGTTTATTTTGTGAGCTTGCGAGGGGATAGGTAATCAGCTTTCTCTAGAGCTTAGTGAGATTGACCTATTTCTTCTCAACCTGACATGCGGTCGCGGGTGTCCTGTCTCCGCACAACTTCACATGTCCTACCAAAATATTACTCCCTCAATCCAAAATTTCACCTCTAGAATTGAGTCTTTCTGGATCACTGTATGAAGAGGTTGGGGGGATGAGTCTCACTCTCAATGGTGAATAGTAGTATAAATCTAGTTATGGGTTTTGTAGAGAGCTAGAGACCTAATATTTGCCCTACACACGCGATGCCACACTTTCCCCCAGCAGAATAAGTATATGTATCATGTAGGGCTGGTGCAGAACACAATGACTTTATGATGTCTGGTCAATGCCACCAGACAGATCTATAACAGGAGGAGACATGGAGATTTTATGCCAGATCCAAAACCAGATCCTGTTGTACAGTATCAAAAAGTAATTGACATTTATGGAGAGGGTTATCTATGCCGTGTAAGGGCAAATCACTAAATATGAATCTAGAAACGTCTAGCCACCCACCCCCACCCTCCCATAAGGCAGGGGTTATTCTATTAACAATACCCTTCTGGAAGATTTTGCACTCAGTGACCTTATCCTTATAACCATAGTCAGGGGGGGGGGGGGGGGGTTCAGATTATAGACTGTATGTTGATGGTGTATCATAACTGACTGAATCCATTTAGTCTTCCGACCCAACAATTGAACACTTATGCTACTGGTGGCTAATTTTGCCAATAAAAAATGACCCCCAAAAAGGTGAAAATGACCAAAACCCTGGCATATGGGTACTCATCTGAGAGTACTCAGTGTGACCTATCTAATGAATACCAATATGAAAAAGTTTAGATGATTTTCAAAAATATTTGCATCCTTGTACTTTAGACGAAAGCAGCCTCAGCATTGGAAGGGTTAACAACAGTGTGTTTTGTAGTACCAATCTGTTACCTTATGCTAAATGCTAAAACAAGATAAAAACAACTATTAAAAGTAAAGGTCTTTGTTTATGAGAAATGTTTGATTAATTTTGTTACAAATAAATTCTTTATATAGCTTAATAATATATTTGACAAAAGAAACAATGCACACCATTTGGACCTTTGTTAACTACTTTGAAATTTTCACACATGTGAATGTAAAAGGACATTTGGACAAGCCTATTTTCTCTTTTTTCATATATCTACAATCGTTTACATGTATATACTACTAGCTGTATCATAACACAGCCAATTAAAACTGCCCCATTAGCTTCCAATGAAACTGGCATTTCAATAAAACTCCATCAAAGAGATATTGATATATCCGATAATAAAAACCCACTGAGGCGGAAGTGGAATTTAATTACTTGTTGACATTCTGGTCAGGGTTTGTTGACATTTAGTCGCCCGATAATTTGAGCAATAGACGTGCGGTCGATCGTTGGCCACAAAAACCTAGATTTTCAAATGATGCTGCATGAAAGATTACAAATTAGCGGTTAAAATACCAAGGGCCTGTGGTTACATAGGGTAATAAGAAATCAAATGATGGATAGCATCATAAATATGTAACCTTTATGCTGGCACAATACAGGCAGATAAGATTGCATTTAATTGGCCAATCTTTTTTTTTACGTGATCTATGATATTGCACACCTGGGTCTAGTGACAACAATAGTCATTTTGTTTACAATATTTTTATAATGAAAAATAAAACTTTTTTTAAATATTTTTTTTAGTTGACTGGAAATTTAGGAAGATTGGGTACACGTTATTTATATCAGTTTTGAAAGAAGCATATGGTTCAAATACCTTCTAACTGACTGTAAAAAGGATTCATAAGATGAACGTCAAAAAACAACAAACATTTCACTATATCACAAGCCTGTGAAGGAATAATAAGCGACTTGAATGTAAAGAATTTGATAGTAATCTGTAGCACTAGTAGCGCTATTGTGTTAAATAGCGAAACTTGAGAGGTGAACGAGATGGAATCCCGTCACTGTACTTGTGACACAGGGGACCCATTTATAGGATCTGTCTTGTTCTTGTCATTTAGACATCTAGGCCACTCCGACAGCCACCCCCTTCACCATAACAGATAGAGATGTTTACCCCTTTCAATACCCCTTTTCACTGCCCCTTTTCCTCGCACGTCTTATCTTCTCTTAACAACAATCTTCACCCTGTATGACTGTCATTATCAGCATACCAAATCAAACAGATAAAATACACAAATATCTTAGTCTATTTATCATTTTTCATATCAATTTTTATAGAAACTGCCCTCTGAACTTTAGCCTACAACTTTCTTATCCTTATATGTACTTTGTAAGTTGGGTTACAATGCATGCTGAACAACAACCTACATGTTAGTATATAGTTTAGGGTAAAATGTCAGAATACACACCCTAACAAAATGAACCTGAGAATAACAAGGTATTCCTAGGATTATCCTAGGAAATTCTTGAGATTACCAAGGAAGTATAAGCTATTAATACAGGGGAGGTCTGAGTAATTCCCTTAAACCCCCAATCAGGCTGAAAGTGGCACAAGTCAGAAACCCAACTTCATCTTATTCTTTTAATGACCCCCCACTCTCCCTTTAGAAAAAATCTGATCTGACATCCTGTATTGCTCCTATGGTAATATACAGAGTAATAGAACAATTAAAAATTTCGATAGAAAAGTAATTAGTGATACCATTAACGACAATTGTGTGGTGAAGGGGGACTCCTAGGGTAGGGGTGCTTATTCAGGTATAGGGTGAACATACCCCAGCATAATTACTCTCCATTTCACCAGGTGTGTGACCCCTTTTCATGCCATACCTTGCACCCTAATGGTGCCCCTCTCCAACCCCTTATTGACAGCCCCATTATAATACCCAAACCCCAACCAGAACGGTGCTCTGAAACACAACGGGGAGTTCCTATAGGAAACTGTGGCAATTTCTATGCCTCGCTATAGTGTTACATTGTAGCAATTAAATGCTATCTTGTTGCCGAGGTATTTCTGGGCCAGTTATTCACAATTACCCACCTGGAACCGAAACCGACGTTTATTATGACACATTCCACTGTGCTGGGTGCGGCCTAACTATATAGGAAATAGTCAATATTTGATATTAAAGACTTTTGAACAATCAGAACTGAACGAGAATTCATAAGCATAAGAAACCAACCAACAACTGCTGTTTGTAATATAGTTATAATCTTTTGCTACTATATAACAATCCCCATTGTTATCAAGACCTCTTTCCAGGAAATAGCAACAAAAGTTCCCTTCGTTGGTTATAATGTAATTGTTCATTAATTGGCTGTCAGCTATAAAGCAAGTGGATTCACCTCAAGTTAAAAGGGCATACCAGAATGGAATTAGGAATAGGATTTTTGGTAAACATCACTTTTTCTGTCCTGTAAGGTTAATTGTGGCTACCCAGTGGAGGAAACTAGATTGCAAAGTGACTGACCTAAAGCCAGCCTGCTGTTAAAATTACACTTCGTGCAATCATAAAAGTGAGAGAGCAATTTGTATTTTCTTTTTTCACCACATTTTTATCATATTGTGGCTAATTTGTGACTAGACGGCTGTAAGTGGTGGACTCTCGACAAATTCAAATAAAGCGGTATGTATCTAAAAACGACATGCTGTTTGGGAAAATCAAATAACCAAATAATGCCCTTTTTCAGCTCCAGACAAAGAGAGGGTTGTTTTTGTGCAGAGCAACTATATCTTACCAGGAACTTTAGAATTTAGTCTAAGCTTCCTGATCTTACACATCAGATGAACTTCTCAAAAAAGTAGACGATACCTAAAAAGCTATTTGGTATCCTACCACAGGGGGTAAAAAAACAACTTGCCCGATTGCTCAATTCAAGCTCATGCATTTCATATCCTTAACTGCTTCACTACAAAATATTTGCTAAGAAACCTTTCTACCATGTGCTGAATTACACAAATCCTCACAACCTTTGAACATGCATGTAAAATTGATACATTAGGGCAAGCTGCACTATCTTGATTTTTGAAATTGATTCAAATTGGTGCATATTTATATTGATAATTATTCATCTGCAAGGTAGTCAGCAATTGCTGGGTATGAAATAGTTAAACCCCTTTTGTTTTGATCCACATGGTTTGATGACTTTATAAATAACTCTTAAAATACAAAAATATTTAAAATGTATATGAACAATAAGTTGGGAATCAAAAATGATTTAAAACTATTTGAAGGGTGAGTTGCTGGAAGTGTATAGATTAACATCTCTGCATCAAATATTTCCCAAATATGCTTTTACTAAAAAGTATCACCAGAATTGCCCGGTCGTTTTCGACCGACACAGGTGTATAAAGGGTTAAAACGGTGCAGTAAGAGCAGCTAGGTATCTTTGCCTATTCTTGTCTCGCTAGCATTCCTAACCTTTGTAGCGTAAACCGCGGTCCACGATTCCCGCTGCGAGCCGGCACGTCCCAATCATTCCTACATGTACAGGTCGCTTGTTTAACTTCAACACACAGCGTTTTTAACAAAGACGTTTAGGGTTGGAATCGTACACCCTAGTATTTTGATCCCAGTGTGATATTCTTTTGAAGTAATCGACTCAAATTCCTCGATGGTACGACACACATGAGCGTTAACTGTGGATTAGGCGGACAATTCATCCCTCTTCTGGCTAGCAGTTTTGTGTAATATCTGTTATTATTACTCTGAATGCAGCTACGAGTAAAATGAAAGGGAAATCCAATTCAAGATGTTGAATGTTTACCTATATAACCAGTCAAATACACAACTGTTAAATCAGGCAAATTATATGTCTATGATTCAGATCCAAAATGATATGATGTACCATATAGTCAGACTTTATAGACAATTTTTATGTATATAATACAGGTTTGAAATATATAATATCATTTTAAGGGCAGGTCTGAATTGCTGTGTTTATTGTACTGCAAATAATTAACATATAGCGATAAGTGTATTTGGATTGTCACTTATTTCTTAATTAAGTCAATAGAAGGCTATATCATTGACACAAATAAATGCATTTAAATGTCTAAGAGAGTAAAAAATAATTCATTGGGAGTATGAATACTAATTTTAAAAGAAACAGCACAGGTAGCATGATTGTTCTCATTTCCATACTATTAAATTTATTTCAATAGTAAATTAAAAATTTACTTAAATTGAAAGAATGACTTTATTAATTCACAAATGATTTATTGATATTTTCAAAGAATTTTTTTCCCAATTAAGTTCAATATTTAATAAGGTCTTCAACATCTGGCACATATACCTTGATTAGCCCTCTATATAAAAAAAGCTGTTTTCTCTACAAATCAAGCCTATTTCCCAATATTTTGATTTATTTAGCCAGGGATGTCTATCAAATATGCTGTAGCTAAAACTTAACTTGTAACAAACGGAGGGAAAGTGGATGCCAATTTTCGCGTTGTTTGAAAACAACATGGGACCAACTTGACCTTTCTATAACACCAACTAGAACTGCTCCCGAGCCTGACCATACACTTAGACACACAAGAAGCTTATAAAGACCTGTTTCACCCGCTCCCCCGTGCTTAATGAAAAATCAACCATCATTATCAGGTATCATTACCCGCCTAATAGCAGCCCTGTCAACAAATCAGCCTTTAATTATTTACTTATTAAATATACACACGGACGGCAGGCCCCCTGAAAATTCAATAACAGTAAAAAAAGATGTTAGGCCAAGCATGGCAGTGACGGTATGCTAAAATGGATTAGAAAGTCTGAGTCATGCAGTAGTATGAACATCCCCAAAAGTAAGAGATCAAATTAAAGAAAAGATTTCAGTTGGTGCAGTTATGCTGCTGGTGGCTAATTAGGCCAATAAGAAATGATGCAAAAAACTGAAAAATGACTGAAACCCTGGCATATGGGTACTCATCTGAGAGTGCTCAGTGAGAGCTATCTAAAGAATACCAACATGACAGGGTTTAGATGGTTTTTAACTATCTTTGCGTCCTTGAGCTTTGTCCGAAAATAGCCTCAGCATTGGAAGAGTTAAAATGAGGCCATCAGCTAAATTGTAATGAATGTGTGTTTTATATGTCCCATGTTCATGATGATCTTACTCTGCCTAACCTTAAAGTATGTGACTTTCCATTCCTTTTGTTTTTGGTCCGAGACCATGGGGCACTGTACGTGACAGTTGTCGGTCAGACGTCCATTTGTTTCTTATGATGTTCATGGTCTGGCTGTTGGAACTTAATTAGGTGGCCTTCCAGTCCTTGTGTTATTGGTCCGAGACCATGGGGCACAGTGTGGTGTGGTGTACCTGACAGTTGTCGGTCAGACGTCCAGCCAGCCAGCCAGCCAGGCAGGCAGGCAGGTGAGGCGGTAATAACACAGGTACGCACAGGTAGCGTGGCCTTTGATGTTAGGGAAGCACACCTGAGGCAGATACTGGGTCAAACATACAGCGTCCTACCCCCACCTATAAATTACTACTCCTAGCTGCCCCGTGAATGGAATCAATTTCTGCTCCTGGGCATGCATTCAGCATAAAACTAAACTCCCCCATAACATAATAGGCTCTTACAATTTGTGTTCAGCTAATAACCTGCTACGCTGTATCATCTTCTAGTCATCCCAATAATTGGGGGTTGTCTACCTCTTCTGTCAAAGCAGGGAAACTCCTTCCAGTTACTTATAACCAATATACTAATTTATGGAGGGCTTTCATTCATAGCATGTCTACGTAAATTGTGACCGACTGTACTAGTAATATCAATAAAGCTTGCCATATGCCCAACTTGATTGTGTGTTAAATGCCAAACATCCCCCTCTATTCATTTTCATCATCATTGCCACTCTTTGTCATCATCCTCATTATCATCAACCCTGGCACATGGGTACTCATCTGAGAGTACTCAGCAAGAGTCATCCAATGAATACCAACATGACAGAGTTTAGACGGTTTTCAAAAATCTTTGCGTCCTTAATTGCTTTGGACAAAAGTAGCCTCAGCATTGGAAGGGTTAATCTATATCTAAATATTCATCATTGCCACTGTAGACCCTCCTCCTCATCATCTTCATCAAAATCATCATCATGCATGACCTTCAATGACCAAGTTGGCCTGATCACTACATAAATGTGTGGCTTTGTGCAGTGCAGTATATGGCTATTTTGCAACCTACAGACCATTAGATAATGTTTGTAGGTAGCTGAGTAACAAAATTGTCAGATTTAAGTCCTATCTTTTAAAGCTATTACAAGCTATCTTAATATAAACAAACAACATAAAAGAATAAACTTAAGTTCCCAGATGAAAGATGTAAGTTTTAGGAAAAAATATTGCAAAAGACAACTACCATTTATAATAAATACCCACATAAAAGATGTATGTTTTAGGAAAAAATAATGCAAAAGAAAACTACCATTTTCCATTAACTAAACATATGTGATACATATGCTGATGCACTGAATCTTATGGTACCTTTTTACACCCTATCCCCATATCATGAATTCTATTCCCCGTAACAGCATTAGGGAATCTGCATGCATAATCCTATAAATCATATTAGTAACTTGAATGGATCTGTCCCAGGGATGAGACAGGATGACTCAAACTTTAATTACCTGCTTTACACAGCTAATTGGACAGGTAAATTAAGTTAGATCTCTTTCAAATGGGATTAGACTAGCGTAGTTTTTTGTATAAATCTTCATGATGCTCCGCAACCTGACTGAGTCAATGAGAGAATACGATCCTTACGAGTCTGACAAGTCCTGTCTGCCTCTCTCCAATTGAGTTGGAGATTTATAAAGGAACTTAACCCATTCACCCTCAGAGTTCCTCTGGAAAGTATCGTCTGCTTCTCTCATACTTTTGAAAATAACTTGGTAATAAAGCGAAACAGAATATTTGAAGGAGAGTTGTTGTTTGGCTTATGATCATCATATTACTCTTGTGAAAGTACTTGAGTAATATGATGCAAAGTCAGTATGTCAGGCGACGACCCTTACAATAACCACACTTGCGATTGATTTCAACCCCTAACAACTATTTCTGGGGAAATAAGACATTTAGCAGCAATAGAGTAATATGCTGTTAACTCTTATGCTGCTGGTGGCTAATTTTGCCAATACAAAATGATGCAAAATAAACTGAAAAATGACAGACCCTGTCAAATGGGTACTCATCTGAGAGTGCTCAGCAAGAGCTTTTGAATGAATACCATCATGACAGAGTTTAGATGATTTTCAAAAATCATTGCATCCTTGTGCTTTGTTCGAAAAGTAGCCTCAGCATTGGACGGGTTAAGTCCCAAATTATAAACCACTCTAGTGGTCGATTTCAACCCTTAACAATCATTTCTGTGGGGAAATAAGACATTGAGCAGCACTAGAGCAGTATGGTGTTTATATCATAAACCACTCTTCTGGTTGATTTCAACCCCTGACAATCATTTCTGTGGGGAAATAATACATTGAGCAGCACTAGAGTACTATGGTGTGAAGTCAGTGTGTCAGCAAGCAGCACACACAACACAAGTGTGTTTACAATCAGGGAGTGCGCGGCCGGCACCGAGGAAGGGGGCCAGGAAAATCAATTAGCCGAGTGATTAGGTTGTTTGCTATTCTTTTTGAGGCCGGGGCGCACTCTGGTGGCCGTCCCGTCCCGGAGGGAGGGGCAGCGCTACTTTCACTTTAACAAGCAATCGGGAACGTATCATGCCTGAAAGTGATCTATTTACACCTTGGTCTCAACGCGCTCGCTCTGCAGTCACCGAACTCGCAGCCTCTGCTCCTCTTCACTTTAAAGCACTGACAATTTGCTCTACTGCTGTAGAGCCACAATTTTTCGCTCGCCATATTTTAAGTCATCATTTGTTGCCATCGTTGGTAGTCAACATACTCTGCAGTCACATTACTTACAGCCTCTGCTCTCCTTCACTGTAAAGCACTGATAATTTGCTCTACAGTTGTGGTGCCAGAACTATTTTATTTTTAGTCATCTTTTTTTGTCATTGTTATTATCACAATTTAATGCTACAATGATAGTCAACAATTATTGCCATTGTTGTAGTCACCATTTATTGTTATTGTTGTTATCACTTTTATTGCTACAACGATAGTCACCACTTGTTGCCATTGTTGTAGTAATCATGTATTGCCATTGCTGTTATCATTTTTTATTGATATCATCATATTCACCATTCATTGCCATTATTGCGGTCTTCATGTAATACCATTGCTGAAGTCACCATTTGCTGCATTTGGTGAAGTCGCCAATCTTGCCATCTATTGCAATTTTCTTTTATAGCTACTGTTGAAAGTGCTATCAGAATATCTGAATATATCAGGCAATTTTCAGAATAATTCCTGCAATGAATTGCAATATCCTAATATATACAAAATAATACTGCTTCTCAAAAGAAAGTGCTTTGATACTTAATATTTTTTTATATCTTTCATGTTCTTCGAATTATCCTATGTTAATCAAAGAACAGTTGCTCTCGTAGTACTGAGTAGAAAGGTCTGGTTCAAAGAGTAAAGTATGGTTGCATTACCTGTACCTTTTTATGTGAACAATAGCAGCATCAAGTACCTTGCCCACCTGGCACTCACCTGCAAAAGATGAAACAAGAAACGTCATCACACAAACAATAATAAATCATATTTACACAACATCATCATTATTAGAATGGAATGAGACTGAATTACATTTAACATTTTCTCTGGCATATGATATAGGTATAGACTATGGTTGGCAGATCCATCATGATTATGTTCAAATAGATCAAATATGACAAAATGTTGGGCTCCATTACAGGTACTTAAGGAAATAGTTAAATAGTTGAGTAAACTGCAATATCCAGGGAGCGCCACCATTTTATTTTAAACAGAAACATTCTATTAGACTGTTTTACCTATAAAAATATCTGAAAGAATATATTGCTTGGTGTGATCAACTTTGTTCCAGTCACAAGGTTTTCACATATCAGAGGTCTTGGCATCATCTGTACAACAAAAATGATGAAAAGAGAACAATAACGATATCCCTTTTACAACAATGAGAATCAGAGGATAACAATAGCAAAATCCCTTTGATGTAGAAGTAGGTGAAAAAGGTGAGCAGTCTATGTATAACCCTGATACCCTTTTATGTTTACCTGCTAATGATGCTGAATGGGCTTTTATCCGGAGCAGAGAGGCTGGTACAGGGACATTTACAGAGACCTATCTATGGTGTAGTGAATGGTGGCAATTTAACCCTCATGCTGCTGGCTAATTTGGCCAATACAAAATGACAAAAAAAAACTGAAAATTGACTGAAACCCTGGCAAATTTGGACTCATCTGAGAGTACTCAGCGAGAGCTATCCAATGAATACCAACATGGCAGGGTTACAATATTTTTTAGAAATCTTTGCGTTCTTGCGCTTTTAGACGAAAGTAGCCTCAGCATTGGAAGTGTTGAGTCCCTGAAAGCATTGTTTGAGCTCAATGAAAGTGGTAGGCTCTTCACAAGAGATTTACCTGTCAAGTTGCTCTACTCCAAAATGCCCTTGATGTTTTCACCTTTCACCTGACACAGGTAAACTTGTTATTCCAGGTGTGTATTATCCTTAATGTCAGGTACTAAGTACACATTTACTCTCCCTGTGTCTAACAGGTAACTGGGAGATAAATGTGGTCAACTCTTTGCAACACTCACAAAATGTCTTTCCCATGTACATATATAGAGAGAGAGAAAGAGAGAGAGAGGAAGAAAAAGAGAGAGAGAGAGAGAGAGAGAGAGAGAGAGAGAGAGAGAGAGAGAGAGAGAGAGAGAGAGAGAGAGTGTGAGAGAGAGAGAGAGAGAGAGAGAGAGAGAGAGAGAGAGAGAGAGAGAGAGAGAGAGAGAGAGAGAGAGAGAGAGAGAGAGAGAGAGAGAGAGAGAGAGAGAGAGAGAGAGAGAGTAGTGTATGGACAGTTTCAACAGAATGTCCAGCAACATCATAAGTCCAGCTCCATGGAAGGCTGACACAGATCCTGTTTTAAGATTTTGCTATAAGTGGTGTCCATCACACTCTCTACTGTGTTATAACATATAGTAAGGATACCAGAAAATTATCCCTATGTCTAAACAAAATGCTGCTCTACATAGAAATGGTTAAACTCTGCCCACAAGAGATAAGCCCACACACTGGACATCTGACCAACTGACCAGAGTGATCATAAGCATCATTCATCCACTGTGCATGTTCATAGCTCATATCACACCAGCGTAGCCCTATCAGTTACACAATGCTGAGAGATAGTACTTAGCCAGCTCCCCCAGAGTGACACACTACAGTGTGGATTTCAAATGCCATTTCACATATCAATACGTTATAGGTAGATGTTAGGTTATATGATAGTCATATGGCTATTACATATTACAGAGGATTTTCTACAACTACAGTAGGTCAGGGTTTTCCTTAACCCTAATATGCTGCTGGTGGCTAATTTGGCCAATACTAAATGATGCAAAAAACCTGGAAAATCACTGAAACCCTGGCAAATGGGTACTCATCTGAGAGTACTCAGCGAGAGCTATCTAATGAATACCAACTTGACAGGGTTCAGATGGTTTTCAAAGATCTTTCCATCCTTGTGCTTTGGACGAAAGTAGCATTGGGAGGGTTGAATCAAGGGGGTATTGGCAACATCATCACTTTCACACGGATATTCACAATAAACCCATTTATATCTGTATATCATTGTATTGTGTATCATGAGACATGTGATAAAATTGTCAGTAACTTGGGGTTAAGCAGGGGTTTTCAACAATACAGGTACTCCAGTTCACTTCATCTTTAACAACTGGCTAGTCATAAATAAGCCTCAATGTGGCAGAAAAATGATGTAAATGAAATCCCAAATTCAAATTGTCCTGTCATCAATATTCTCAGATACAACTTAACTCTTCCAGTGCTGAGGCTTACTTTCGTCCAATGCCCAAAAACGCAAAGATTTTTGAAAACCATCTGAACCCTGTAGGGTATGTATTCATTAGGTAGCTCTCGCTAAGTACTCTCAGATGAGTACCCATATTTCAGTGATTTTTCAGGGTTTTTGCATTATTTTGTATTGGCTAATTTAGCCACCAGCAGCATAAGGGTTAAATATGTTGAGCGGTCATTTGAATACATACCTGCCAAGTAATTCAACCCCAGTTATGTCCTGAAAGATTAACGTTCAGTGCTGAGTCGACAGTCGTTTTATGTGAATTATTTCTCATTAGAGAGAATTGCCCTCATACTGGAGGTGATAAGAGCCAAATGTGCCGACTGTTAGCTGCAACACATGGTCCATTGAGATGAGTCATGATATAGCTGACCGCTCAGACTCAGGCCAGTCCCTAGTGAAAATGACCACTTCCGATGATATGCAACAACCATAGATAACTGAAACTATTTAGCTGAGATATTCATACAAGATTTGATAGGTATTGCAGAAATATACCACAGAATGTCACTTCATAGCAGTGATTGGCTCTCTCTATGCCATATACATGTGATAGTCCCTTCTACTACAGTGGCTCCCTCTATGTTAGGTTCAAGTCAGAGCCCCTTCCATTATAGTGGCTCCATCTATGCCATATTGAAGTCACTTCGATGGCCCCCTCTATATGCCATATAAAAGTCATTGTCCCTACTACAGTGGCTCCCTCTATGTTAGATTCAAGTCAGAGCCCCTTCAAGTATAGTGGCTCCATCTATGCCATATTGAAGTCACATCAATCACTCCCTCTATGCATAGTCATAAGACTATAATCTAAAAGTTGAGAGTATGTCTCTTTGCGATGTCTCAGAATTAAGCCACTTTCACACATACACGATTGTGAACACGACTGTTGAATTTTGACAAAATCGTGTTCAGTCGTGCTCGTAAAACACTCGTCACGGGTAATTGTTGAGTAAACACGGTACAACACGTGTGTCATACGCCTCTCATACGGTTGTGCGCGTTCTTCATACGGTTGAACACGTTATCCATACGCCTCTCATACGGTGCAACACGATGTCCATACGTGTGTCATACGGTTGAACGCGTTGCTCATACGACTAGAGTCAGTGAACACGATTGCCATACGCCTGAACACGTGTGCCATACGCCCGAACACGTGTGCCATACGACGTTCATACGATTTTGGGTTAGATTACATTTAAAAATAGATTGAAATGGACCTTAATAATTCTTCCTAAACAGGTATAAACTGGGGCTCTATCCGTGGTATTTTGGGTGTTTTGGGTCGAAATACGCAACGGCCGTCTTCTCCGCAGCCCCTTCATGTTGTTATATGTAAACAACAAAATGGCGGGCGTGAGCGTATCACGTGACTGAATTTGGCGGTCGTATGAGGGGCGTGTTGAACCGTATGAGAGGCGTGTTGAACCGTATGGGAGACGTGTTGAACCGTATGAGAGGCGTATGAAGGACGTGTTCAGTCGTATGGCCAAATTTGAACACGACTGAACACGCCCTTCATATGGCTGAAAAAGACCGAACACGCCCTTCATACGGTCGAACACGCCTTCCATACGCCTCTCATACGCCCGTTAATGGGCCATAAAACGCGATAAAAGTCGTGTTGATTTTTTGAACATGCTCAAAAATCCAACACGATTATTTTCGCTACACGTCTTTCATACGCCCGAACACGCCTGAACACGATTGTGAACACGTCTTTCATACGCCTTTCATACGCCTGAACACGACTGAAAAGTCGTGTTCAGTCGTGTTCACAATCGTGTATGTGTGAAAGGGGCTTTACATGTGAACTGCATTGCACATTAATGTATTTCATCCTAAAAAAATGTTCTAATCAGTTATACTATATCTATCTTATAGAAACACTTTTGAAAAAAAAGTACAATTTCAGTGGCAGATAATGGACAGTTCAGGTTGTTGGTACAATTTTTTCTGAATTTATTTATTTCAACCAGTTAATATCATTTAAATAGGTTAGAATTAAATCCATCAGAAACTTGATCACTTTCAAGAAAGAAACAGGAAAACACATATTCAACACCTCCTTAATTACACTTATTTGTACAACACCGTACAAAAGTGTGCCTGAAATCTAAACAGGTTTTTCAATTTCCATGCCACTCCCCCTTCATAGAAAAAAATATCCACAATATCAAATTCTTAGGGTACAAATTACACTAAAATGAGGATAGGCCAACGCACTAACTTCAAAGGAAATCATTAATCTTGCTTGGTCCTAAACTGGTAAAGAAAGCAATTCCGGGAGATATTAACTGAGCAAATTACACACCCAGCATGCCGCCATCATAAAAACTAATTCAACACCCCAACCCCTTAAGCAAGACACCCCTTTTAAATGATACACATGCTCATCAAATCTCGGTCCCCTAAATGAAATCTTTTGAGCGTGGGCTGCGTACTGGGGGCACCTGTCAACTTAACGATTTCACACCTGTTCCGGTGAGAAGCTGCGTACCTGGGCGCGTGTGGTCACAGGTAAGATTGGAGCAATGGGCACGTAAAACACACCACCTGGTCATTCCGATAACGAGGCATGTGGAAAAGTAAACTTAAAGCTCATTCTACATCATGCACTCGCAACATCATTCTCGGTCGGGGGTTCTATGGTATCCATACCCCCCCTTGAGAACAATGGGTCACGCGTGAGCTCTTCTCTTTGGGAGATCGATAAAGTGATTGTGTTGTTTGGGTCAGCGTGTAGATGGGAGAGACATGGTGAGTTATGTTGGGGTAAAAGGGGTGAAAAAGGGGGGACGGGACAGATGTGGCAGGAGTCATCTTTATCACACAGACAAAGGGGGTCTGGGGGGCAACAGGTATAGTATTGTCTCTCTCTATGCAGGGGCAGATCTACACAGGTGATAGACACTCAAACATGAGCCTCTCTGCTCGTAAAACACAAACGTGTCTTCCGTCAATGGGACACAAAGGATTCCAGAAGAAACTCCACATGCATTCAAGGACTTCAGATGATAAGATCTTCCTAGAATCTCTCTTCTCTCTCTTCGATTGTTGCTCCTCAAAAAATGCCTGTTATCTCTCTCGAATACTCTCCTTGTGTCTTTCGCTCTCTCTCTCTCTCTAATTCTCTTCTTGACCCTCACTCCACCTCTTTCTTTCTCAAATTCTTAAAATTGCTCTCTTGTTATTACTTTTCATGAGTTTTCATCCTCTTTCTGCTCCTCTCTCTCTTTATCTGTCTCTCTCACTTTGTCTGTCTCTCTTTCTGTCTCTCTCCCCTTTCACAAACACACACTCTCCCACCCCCCTCTCTCTCTCTCCCAACCCCCCCCCCCCCCCCGTCTCTCTCTCTCTCATTCTCTTTCTCTCTCATTCCCTCTCTCTCTCTCTCATTCTCTTTCTCTCTCATTCCCTCTCTCTCTCTCTCTTTCTCTCTCATTCCCCCCCCTCTCTCTCTCTCTCTCTCTCTCTCTCTCTCTCTCTCTCTCTCTCTCTCTCTCTCTCTCTCTTTGCGGCTATGGTCTATACATAAGACATAAGGCACACAGTTAGCTGTTATG
This sequence comes from Maea johnstoni, assembly GCA_963942565.1. Lineage (NCBI taxonomy): Eukaryota > Metazoa > Annelida > Polychaeta > Spionida > Magelonidae > Maea > Maea johnstoni. The sequence continues at coordinate 14,934,832 of OZ012690.1, forward strand.
AGTGTGTTGAAGAAGGATGTGTGTGTTTGTTCAGTAATAGGCAGGGCTAGGAAGCTTATGGTAGTGCCACAGATGAGCTCTGTGTACAGAGTCAGCCCTAAGCCCCCTTAGGTGTTTAGAAACACACAAACCTCCCCCTTCTCCCGCCCTCAAAAACACTCACCCTAGACAGGATTAGCTAGGACCAGACGCCACTGTCTCTAACAGAATCAACCCACTGTCATTGAGTGACCAAACAAAAGGTTTTGCATTTTTGTAGATAATATGAGAAATATTTCCATGTACCAAATGAATAGTAATTGAAAGGTATTGTTTCCATTAAAATCAAGCTGTTATTCCTAAATGATCAAAGATTATATTGGTATTCATTGAAAAAAAGAAAAAAAGATATTCACTTGAACACAAAACAAAACTGCAAATCAAATGCTTTCGTTCTAGCTGGGTATGCCCTAATACCCATGAGTTTCTATGGATTAAGTACTGACAAAATAACAAGATTTTAAGATTTACCACATAAAAATTTACACCATATATCTAGCTACATGGAATATTCAAAACAGGTACAAAGTTAAATCCTTAAATTTCTTTACTTGATGAAATTGAAAAGGATCAAATTGCATTTTGCAAGCTAAATCCTATTATTTTTAAGGTATTCTCAGCTATGTATGGAGGATGCAAAGATTTTTGAAAACCATATAAACCCTGTTATATTGGTATTCATTGGATAGCTCTCACTAAGGACAGATGATTACCCTTGGCAAGGGTTTCGGTCATTTTTCAGCTTTTTTGCATCATTTTGTATTGGCCAAATTAGCCACCAACAGCATTAAGGTTAAGAATGCAGTAGAGTTTTTTTCATTTTTTTGCAACTTGTCTACTGACAAACCGCGTCATGCATGAAGGTATTGTAATCTTGCTGGAGTGCCTGGTACATGCCTACGACCAGAAAGCTTTGATGAAATCGGCCAACTGGGAAAGCTATCTCAGCGAGTCGATTAAGCACCAGGGGAGCACTCATTAGGCTAGAGTAACTGAGTGCATTCCCCCCTAGCAAAACGGCCAGACCAAATGCTACCTTCACATAAAAACACACTGATTTGTTTTTGACAAATAAGTGCTCTATGTTTCTGGGCTCAGGCTCACAAGTCTTATAAGAGGCCTCAGATCTGAAGATTGTCGTTCCTTTTAAGTTTCTATTACATGTAATGGCACACAGGACCATTTGCATGTGGGTAGGAAATTACTTCCTCATTTGGCCTCCCCATAATGTATGCTTTGAAGGTCTTTCCTTTTTTCCTTTCTTTGTAGACTTAAGTAGGGAATGATAGTGCCCGTCTTTTGATGCACACAGGAACTTAGTCTTAATGTACTCCGTTATATAGTAGAACTGGGTATGTACTGAATGATATACATACTATCTACTTGGTCAGTCATTTGTTCCACAAGTAGTCCCAAAAAGGGCCCACTGTATCTATATTGAAAGCAACATATGGGAAGCATCTGATGGGGAATCATTATCACGTAATCAAAACATACCAGTCCTCTTGATTTTTCAAATATTTTCATCGGATATCTTAGATAATACTTTCCTGGGGAAACTCATGAATATTCAAATTCTCTCATGCCTAGACTACACCTTGAAAAGTGTCATATAGTAGCATAGATATCTTAAGAATAACTTCAGAATGAAGCAAATATTCGTACTTAATATACGCTGAATGATTTTCAGAAAATAATGCTATAATGACAGAGGGTGAGCATTGGGATTAAAAATTTATGTGTTTCATCAAAAAAAAAATAACAATAATTGAATACTCTTTATTGAATCACCAGTTAAATTTCACTTATTTTACAAGAAATTGTCAAGAGTTATATCATACAACACCGGCGCACCCTTAAAACAACAGGGTAAAATGGCCGTAGTAAAAAAAGGCCTCACCACTTCCTCAACATTAGTACCCAATAATCTATGGGGCACCCCACTGGATTAAAGAGGTACCCTTAGCACCCTGTGCCCGTTTCTGATGTCTCCATCATATGCCCTGATGACAGAAGGTGCCACATTACCCCTCTGAGGGTGTTGGACCCCCACCCCGAGTCATACAGGCACCAGACCATGCCCACTTTGATCTGAAAAGCCACCGGCACCCTTTGACACCCTTGTACCAACAGACAAATTTTCATGGACCCAACCCCAATTTAAACAGCAAATTATTTTGAAAATAGGCGTGCGTCTAACTGCTGAAAGAAGAGGATGTCCATTAAGGAGACATAAGCTGTACCCCGGAGGCGTCAGGACTTCATTTCACTTTGTAATACCTATAACAACCTAATCCCTCCGAGGAAATCTACAGGGAATTAGGAATGCAAATAGGCCTCGACAAAAGAAAAAGAGCGTCCGAGACTTTGAAGGGATTGATTTTTGTTTTATTCCTTTTACTCCATACCGAGACTGACAATGTGACAATTTGAGCATCGGTGATGGACAATGGACATGAAACCCAATCATGGGACATAAGTGGACATTATCTGCTTTCGCGAACGGGAAGTGCCGTTCACACCTGCGACAATTGGGAGCTGCCGAAGTCTCTTGTACCCTCGATAAGCGACTTCGCTCAGGGAGTGGGGGTTCATACAAACGGCATCCTGTTTTGACCATTAAAAGAGCAGTTAACAGTCGATTTCAAGTGCACACACTGACTGATAAGCACCCATAATGGCAGAACCTCACACCTACATTTCGGCATAACGCAAGATTCCTGCAGAATTAGCATAATTCATGCACGCTTCCTCACCTCTAACAGAGACATATTTGCATATGCTAATGAGTAACACATCATTATTGACAGGTGATATCTTCTTTAAGACGACCCTCCCCTCAGAGCAGATGGTGGGTGTGTAACTCTATACAAAATACTACTAATGACCCCCATACACCAGGAATAAGTTAACATGCATTATCTTCTTGAATGAATAACTTTAGCCACATATCTGGTAACTATACGGTCCCATTTGTATCTTTAACATTATGAAATGATGTGAACTGGGTGCACCCTCTGATGTGAACACTTTCGACCTGGTCCCAAGGTGTTCACATCTCTGAGGTTTCATTAACAACTTGAGACAAACAACATCACTAAAAGCGTTCAAAAACCTAATTTCAACCTGGTCTGGAACGAACTGTACCTGCTCTCTCTGCTGATATAAGTAATACCAGTCAATGAGCGGGAGTATCTTCATCTTTACTACAAAATCATAAACATATGTTTTGAAAGACTGAAGATATTACTCAATATCAATCAATATGTGCCAACTAATACTTCCCCAGAGAAATCTTTGAAGTGCAGGAAATACAGATCTAGTCCATTTGCAAGATTCCACTGCTTTTGCTCTACTTATCATTTATATTGCTCTTACATCCTGTATGTTATATCTCAATTGTTATTTTGTAGTCAGCCAAGAGCCCTGGCAGCTTGTGTTCTCTATGTAAAATTATTACTGTCCTGAAATAAAGATTATCTATCTATCTATCTATAACCCTTGTCATGAAACATCCACACCTCTCCCCCTACCCCCATCCCCCATCCCAGTCTCCATGTGGAACCGTGTAATCCTGCTGCGGCAAACAAAATCATTAACCTGTTATCACTGCTGAAATGTACTATGTGTACAGTGAAACCTTTCATTGTGAGCACCCTGTAGATAGGAACATCTCCTAATGCGAACACTATTTTCAGGTCCCATTTGTATCTTTTTACAGTATAAAAAGACACACCCCTCCACCTCCCCCTTCCCCCTAACCCTCTCCCCATACCCCCATCCCAATCTCCACATGGAACCACCGTGGATTCCTGCTGCGGCGGCAAACAAAATCATTAAACAGGAGCTTTATAGCCCACCTGATTGGCTGATCAAATATTTAAGTCGGTATTTGTAGAAGCAGCGACCTGGTTGACATTTGCCAAAGAAGCGACCGGTGAGTTATGATGTATAGCGCAATCACGCCATCGCGCCCCCATCAGCGGGTCAGAGGTCAGGCTCAGACAAGTGGTGCATTGTGGGATTATGAGTTATGGTGATGTCTATTGCCGTATTTTAGACTGGATCAGCACGTGTCGTTCGTTGACTGCTGTAGTAGGTGCTCTCGGTAGATGGAGATGATGATGATGAGGAGGATAATGATGACGATAATGATGATGATGATGATGAGGAGGAGGAGGAGGAGGAAGAGGAGGAGGAGGAGGATAATGATGACGATAATGATGATGATGATGATGATGATGATAAAAATGAAGAATTTCTATTATCATCACTTTTTCTACCATCTTCAGGCTAAATCATGAGTACCCATACCAAAAGTAAAGGTAGAGGTAAAGGTATTCGGTTCATAGTCTTGTATCCACCGAAATGTTCACACGACCTTCCTTCCGTAGCAGGCACTGTACACACAGAAACCATTTCAATCCCCCGAGGGATATTCCAGAGCAGCTGGCAGCATATATCGCATAAGCTCTAAGCCCTGCCTTATTAATGCTAGGTACCCAATTTTCAGCTATGTGGACTGAAGCAACATGGAATAAACTGTCTTGCCTAAGGACAGGCCAAAGTGCCCCGGCCGAGAATTGAACCAGCGACCTACTGAGAAATAGTCTGATACCTGACAAACTGAGCTACTTTGTCCCCTAGCTGGGAATTCCTAGAACTCCTAGGACAAATCAAGGTACATCCAAGGATTTCCTTGGTTTTCTCAGTTGATTGCGGTATAGAAAACTAGAGTACCCAGCAAAAACCACCACCTGACCCTCAGCCACTGGCAACTTTCTCACATGCCCTAGCTGGGATTTGAAACCAAGCAGGGGTAAAAGATAGCGAGCAGTCGTCAGTAGAAATACCTTAGACCACTTGGCTATCAGGGCAGACCCCAATGTCAAGGTTTAAGGAATAGCGTAACAAAAATGCAAGTTGGCCCCAGGCACCCATTGATAACATCTTGGATAGCCACTGGCCTAAGTGACCAATGGCTATAGGAGGTACCTCTTTCAATATGACTTATGAGTTTAAAGATGAATAAAGGAGATAGTGTGATCATGGGAGGCTGAAAAGAAAAATCAGTATATTAGGAGCAGTAGCAAGTAGGCCTAAGACACTCATTGATAAAATGCTCCCAGAGCCTAGGTGACCACTGCCTATGAGAAATATCTTTTTCAAAAAAAAAATGATTTGCAGGGTTGAAAAAGACTATGAATTGAGTAGTAATATGGGGTGCTGCAAATTAAGGTAAATAGGTTAAAACATCAGTGTAACAAAACACCAAACGTAATCGTATGGTTATATATTGAAAATATTATTGTCTCTCTAAGAATATTGGATGCCCAAGATTTTAGGCACACGTTTTCAAAATCCTGCCCACGTCTATGCTTTTAGACTTATCAACAAGAAAATTCGGTCATGGGCCCTGGCATGTTTTCTGATGCAAGGGTAATGGGAACAGTGGTACAATAAACAGCAAGTAAGCCTAAGGCGCGAACTGATATAATCCCAAACAAAACCTGTGTTACCAGTGGCTATAACATATCTCTCTTTCAATATGATGAGTGGGGTTGAAGACTAAATAAATGAGAAACTATGGGTATGGTGCAATGATAAATCAGTTGAAGAAACAGCGTAACATAACAAAACAGCAAGTACCCCTAAGGCTCCCACTGATAAAACCCTAGACAATGATCAATTGACCAGTGGCTTTAGGAGGTACCTCTTTCAATATGACTTGTGGCTACGAAGACTAATAAATGCGTAAATATGATCATTAGGGCCGTTATTGGTTGCAATGACCCATATTTGATGGGTTTTTGACCGCGGGCGTCGGCCCGCGGGCGTACATGGAAGCCAAGTTGTGGGGTTAAGTGATAGTCATAGGTCACGCCTTGTGGCAGAAAGGTCATTTGGCATGATCTATGAGCTCTGAACCTGCAGGATGACACACATCTTTTGTCTTACTCTTAGATGCAGCCAGCAATTATATTCACATCCATCAGACTGTTGAAATCCATATTTTACCATAGTTGACATTATAAGCTTAGACTTGGCCTAGCCCAGATGCTTAAGACTGATAAGTGCAATCTAAAAATTATGGTGTCATATCTTTTTTGAAAATAGACAGCAAGCTATTCTTTGCCATACTAATGTCTAAACCAGTCAGATGAACCCTTTGGGTAATGCCAGCACCGAGAAATGTCCAGTTTTAATAATGACTTTTTATGGGCACTATTCGGAAATCTTTGAAAATGAAATGTTGACCAGAACCAAACCCAGATGTCTCCTTCAAACTCTTTGTAAATATATGCATGATTCCAAAGTTATTTTCAGAATACCATAAATCCAGGCTGAAAAATAGACTTTTAGGCATGAAATGGTTGGAGCAGGTTTATCTATGTTGAATATAGAGATCTGCATTAAGAGAGGGAAAATTATAACAAGGTCCACTCATCAATATCTGCTTGCATCATTTATACAACTGACCCTGCTGGGGCAGTCTTAGTCAGGATTTTAACCCTAGATATGGTGCTGGTGGCTAATTTGGCCAATACAAAATGATTCAAAAACCTGAAAAATGAGGGTTTTCAAAAATCTTTGAGTCCTTGTGCTTTGGACGAAAGTAGCCTCACCATTGGAAGGGGTAAAAATTACTCTTTCAAATAGCACCAAATGCCAAAATTCTGCCAGTTCTAATTCAGATAATATATTATTATCTCAGACCTTATACCGATCATATTTATTGGTTTACTGGGTCACAACTTTTAGATTAACCATTGATGGGTTAGGTCCTGATCAACACTTTTTCAAATATTTCAAGAAAAAGTTGCGATCACAAAAATATCATCAAAATATTTGGAATGTTTTTGGATGCTACAGACATGAATAGGTTAAACCATTAGTACTTGCCACAAATATTTCTAGAAATGCATTGTGTAATATAAATAGTTCCTCCAAGGCTAGCCCCTTTAATTAGAGTCCCATACTCATCCCCTACAGTATCCATTTTTAACCCTTCCAATGCTGAGGCTACTTTTGTCCTAAGATTTTTGAAACCCATCTAAACCCTGTCATGTTGGTATTCATTGAATAGCTCTCGCTGAGCACTCTCAGATGAGTACCCATATACTAGGGTTTCAGTCATTTTTCTACTTTTTTGCATTATTTTGCATTATTGGTAAAATTAGCCACAGCAGCATAAGGGTTAAGAGGAGAATTACTACAGTAGTAATTATCTCCCTATTGCATAAATGCTACTATGTAACGAACCCACCCACCTACCTGGGCCCACCTGTAAATGAGATGCCTGGGATGAAAGGATGTTAATTAGTGTGACCCTGGGATACACATAGACTAGACGCCTATACTCCCACTACTACAGAAAAGTATAGGCATGTATAGTCAATACATAATCTCTTGTAAGTGCAGATCCTGCTATTCATTCTAGCATGGTCATTTTGTGGTATTATAGTTATACAAGACTGTGGTTGTACAATTACATGTAATATTTGTGTACAGGATTGGCGGACGATTGTACATATACTCACTAAATATACAAAAATATACTTTGGCAAATCATAATTTCTAGTAAATAATTTAAGGAAATAAGACTAAATAGGTTGAATTTCATATTGTGGCATTTCAAAATGAAATTTGGCCTAACCACTTTTAATTTTCTATGCATGTTTCTTCTTTTTGTCAAATTTGCATCAGATTTTCATTCAGCAAAGTAAAGGATTAACATGAGCAAATCCTGAACAAAAACACATGTTGTTAACATAAAATACATGGCTTAATTAATGTGGCCTTCTAATTAACAAACCCCAGAATTAGATGTCACGGCACAAAAATAATCACTGCAATTAAAAAAAGCTGTCCGCTTGATCAATCAGCGGGGACGATCCCGCTTCTGCCTAAGTCAGACATTTTCATGATGATTTGCTACGTCCATTACTGTTTTCCTTAATGGAATTACATAATTAGGGGGTTAATTTACGAGCCCCCCTCGCTGCCGATTTGCCCCCAACATACTGTATCATATGGTGCTCACCTTAGAACTGACCAGATGGTTTGACATGTATGCAAATGTAGTCTTTATATCAAAAATCAGGGACAATAGTCGAGAACATCTTGCGCATCGGTATATGAAAGACAAATGTCACTGTGATATATTTCCATGTAGAACACAACCTCTCTTTGTGGAGACCTAATTTGGGGTCACCTAATGTGCCCACATGCGTCCAAGATAGAAGGACTGGATTATGTGATAAATCAAAAGAAGTATTTGTTAGAAGTATTAAATGGGTGTCAAAAAGTGTCAGATTTCTCTTTCACTTTAGTCCAAGGTAAGTTTGATATGGGAAAATTCAAATATACAAGCTTACAATCGGAATTTTATCACATGGAAAACAGTTATTTTGCTGCTCTTACACCTGAGACTTCCATATTGAGGTAGAGTATATCCATCTGAGTGTAGGTAAAATCAAGACTGCCCTTGCCGTACATCAAGATACAGTCTGATTACAGGTTTCTATCTACCTGGCTGTTTTACAGATAAAATAAAGACTGTACTGACACAAAGCCTATAGTCTAGAAAAGAACTCATGTCGAAAAAGACATTGATGATGCCATATGTAGATCTGAGACAGACTTGTGCAGTCTGATTAAAGGTGTTTTAATCTACCTGGCTGTTTTACGGGTAAAATCAAAGCTGTACTCACCACTGCAAGCCTACAGTCTATAGAAGGACTTATGTTGAAACAGACATACATATTGCCATATGTAGATCTGAGACAGCCTTGCGCAGTCTGATTAAAGGTGTCTATTTACCTGGTTGTTTTACAGGTAAAATCAAGACTGTACTCACCACTGCAAGCCTGCAGTCTATAGAAGGACTTATGTTGAAACAGACATAAATATTGCCATATGTAGATATGAGACAGACTTGTGCAGTCTGAATAAAGGTGTTTTAATCTACCTGGTTGTTTTACAGGTAAAATCAAGACTGTACTCACCACTGCAAGCCTGCAGTCTATAGAAGGACTTATGTTGAAACAGACATAAATATTGCCATATGTAGATCTGAGACAGACTTGCGCAGTCTGATTAAAGGTGATTTGCAGGTAAAACCGAGACTGTACTCACCAGTCACCAAGCCCGTAGTCTATAAAAGGACTTATGTTGAAAGAGACATTAATAATGCCATATGTAGATCTGATACAGACACGTTTAATCTCATTAAAGGTGTCTATTGCCCGAGTGTTTTTCAGGTAAAACCACCACTGTACTCACCTGCCCGTCTATGAGACCACTATGTGATACAAGTCACCGACATTGGGATAAGTGGCTAGAATTCTAAATACACCTTTGACAAGGAAAACATCAGAAGAATCTCATGCATGGCACTTCAAACGTTCAGCGGGATTCATATTTTGCTAGCGTAGACAAAGAATCTAAGGTATGTCCTGCATAAGCCTCTGACTCTCAGAGGGTGTAATATAAATACTTGCATGTGACTTATTGGATACGGCCATCAAAAGAACATTTCATTCCTATAACCCTTACTGAGTTACCTTTAGGTTCATCTATACACAATTGGTTTTGCTTACAAATTAAATTTTAATTACTTCATCATAGCCAGGTCTTTGAAGAGGACTTTCGGAAAACGCTTATCAAAGTTCTGATAAGTAAGAACTTTTGAATAAATCAAATATTCAAAACTAAGTTTAACTTTTAGGCATTTAAATAAAACAGGTGCAAATTAAAAATGTAGATAGGTTTGACTTTAAGTTGTAAATTTAACTCATGTATTTTTTTCAAGATTAATTCATATGCAAAATCATATTCATAATCAGTGCACGTAAACATATTCTAGACCCTTCCTATCAGATTACAGTATACCAAGTTCCCAGGTGTAAATGCAACTACATGTATTCATTTGCAGCAAATATGTGATACAGGATTCCAGGGTGTTCTTCTAGTAACTGTAGGACATGATACATGAACTTTCAAAAAATTTAAAAGAAAGTTTGAGATTGAGTTTTGAAGAATGTATCTCTCCTAAATACTTTTCAAAATATGCTTTAGTGAATACATCATCAAAATTAGTAGGTCTTTTTTATGCAGAAAGACAAGAAAAAAACACAAAAACAATCAATTAGACGTATACCCCTGTGACCCCGATATCAGCTGCCTGGCTGACCTTGAGTGAGTCTAGAGCGAGGAGGGGGTCGGAAGAGGGGGGGGGGGGGGCGGAGGAGGGGTAACAAAACATCTAAGGAGACGCCGAAGTTGTTCCCAGGGTGAGTTCCTTCTTCTCAAGGTGTAAGGTTCCTGTCCGGGCCAGACAATCAACCCCTACCCTATCATCAAGGCCGGAAATTTCCTCATTAAAATTCAATTTAAATCAATTACCGCCGACTTCCACTGCCCAAAAAATACGTTCTCGGAGCGTTTCTGCTCGCGACCGTGCCGCACAGGATGAACTTTCACTTTAGCGAGTCTTAATTAGGGTGTGGCTTTTTCCATGACAAAAAACAATCGTGAAAAACATAGGGTAATTACGACTCATTACCTACCACCGCCATTAATACAAGGAGCTTAGAGGAAAGCTTTCAAGACCGAGATTCTTAACTCTTAGTGGGTAATTAACAGGGGGAAATAGGGTTTTTTGAATAAAATGTTTCCATGGTAATTGAATTGTGGATATAAGGTAAATCTGGGTAATGGTAGGTTTGGCAGGAGGGGTAGGAAGGGTGGGCGATGATTAGCTTGCAGAATTCACTTGCTTTAATATGGCTAATTGTCATGTGTGCCCAAGACTCACTCATGGAGCCGTAAGAGAATATCCTCCTTAGAGTGGGTTGGGGGGTTCACTGTCCTCCTCCAGGGGCTATCATAGATCACACTAGTCCTCTACATACAGCTTACACTACCTGGCTCTCTGTTATAGTCTCCTGATGCTAGCCAGTACTACTCATCTCTCGCTCTCTTTGACTCTCTCTTGGTCTCTCTGACTCTAATCTCGGTCTCTCTCTCCCTGACTGCTCTCTGACTCTCTTTCATGTCTCTGACTCTCTCAGTCTGTCTCTCTGTCTGTTTCTCTCTGCTCTACTCCCTCTCCCTTAATGTCTCTGTCTCTGCGTCTGTTTTTCTCTCATTCTCTCTTATTCTCGCTCATTTTCTGATTCTCTCTCTCTCTCTCTCTCTCTCTCTCTCTCTCTCCCTCTCTCTCTCTCTCTCTCTCTCTCTCTCTCTCTCTCTCTCTCTCTCTCTCTCCCTCCCTCCCTCCCTCTCCCTCTCTCTCTCTCTCTCTCCTCTCTCTCTCTCTCTCTCTCTCTCTCTCTCTCTCTCTCTCTCTCTCTCTCTCTCTCTCTCTCCCTCTCTTTGACTCTCTCCCTCTCTCTCCCTGACTGCTCTCTGACTCTCTTTTATGTCTCTGACTCTCTCAGTCTGTCTCTCTGTCTGTTTCTCTCTGCTCTACTCCCTCTCCCTATGTCTCTGTCTCTGCGTCTGTTTTTCTCTCTCCCTCTCTCTCTCTCTCTCTCTCTCTCTCTCTCTCTCTCTCTCTCTCTCTCTCTCTCTCTCTCTCTCTCTCTCTCTCTCTCTCTCTCTTGCTCTCACTTTCTTATTCTCAATCTTCCACACTCTCTCTCTCTGTCTCTGTCTCATTCCGTCTGTCTCTGTCTCTCCTTCACCCTCTCCACTCTCCTCTCTCCTACAAGAGCTTCAAAAGTGAAAATACCTGTACCTATTTAACAGCATAAATGATCAGCTGTCATCTGTGCGTCTTACCTGCAATCAATCAATATATGAACATGTGTGCATACATAAAGGTTTGTTTGGTAAGGTCTTACCTCCAACAGCTCAGGGTCTCACACGGTAACCTTGCAATTAATAGCTCCGACCCTCCCAGGTACCATGACAAACATGACTTATTCACATCCATATTGCACATGTCCCCATGTGATCAATCAATGCTTAATGGAGAGCGCCCTTTGTTATCACACTGTGGCAGTTTTACAGCACTCACCCAAGACACTGCTGACTTAACCCTTCTAATGCTGTTGCTATTTTCGTCCAAAGCACAAAGACGCAAAGATTCTTGAAAACCATCTAAACCCTGTCATCTTGGTATTCATTAGATAGGTCTCATTGAGTACTCTCATATGAGTACCCATTTGCCAGGGTTTCAGTCATTTTCCAGGATGTTTGCCTCATTTTGTATTGGCAAAATTAGCCTTCTGCAGCATGAGGGTTAAGTTGGAAGTGTGAAGTGCTTGGAGTCGTTGGACTCACACATTGTAAAACTTGGCATATCAATCTTAACGGATAACAGTTTTATCTCATAAAGGGGGGGTGGAGCATACCCTATGTAAACCACAGTAGCTGTGATATATGGTCAGGGCACCACCCCTTCCCGTGGGTGACTTGTGACCCTGGGGTATACACAAAAGGGTGTCGTACCCTCAAATGCGAAAGTAGGAACTAAGTACCTTAATGCTGTGCCTCCATGGGCGTGGGTTGAGCCAGCTGCCCTGTTTATAGCCAAACTCTTTCGGCCCCTCAACCATAAAAATGCGAGCACGATTTTTATTTTCGGCGCACTGGCGGTCCGTGAGTTATTGTTGGCAGGATTTTCGGTTTGCAGTTACAGCTTAATTACACGGTTGGGGATATTAATGGCAGATAGATCTGCTTTCTGTCATCGGGATAGCATCTTAATCTCTTCCCATCCAACTCTTCATTCGTTCGTCTGTCCCACATTCACTCGTTCCACGGAGACAAGACAGATCGTACACTAGAAAGAGCTGGTCTCTGACAACTACATCAATCTCTTCGCGACAGCATACCTTTCTCACAAATAAAGAGATCCGAGATCATGATTCGATAGTTACGCTGGCTGATCCAGACAGGAGACCATGATGCAGATTTAAACACTTATGTCTGGACAGAAAACAATCCCATTCAATTAACCTACAGTGGCCTAGTGGGCTCATATTGTTAACCCTTATGCTGCTGGTGGCTAATTTGGCCAATACAAAATGATGCAAAAAACCTAAACAATGTTTAACCCTCATCCGAAAGTACTCAGCGAGAGCTATATAATGAATACCAATATGACAGGGTTTAAATGGTTTCCAAAAATTCTTGCATCCTTGTGCTTTGGATAAATGTAGCCTCTACATTGGAAGGGTTAAAACCCTGGCACATGGGTACTCATCTCAGAGTACTCAGCAAGAGCTATCCAATGAATACCAACATGGCAGGGTTAAGATGGTTTTCACAATCTTTGTATCCTTGTGCTTTGGACAAAAGTAGCCTCTGCATTGGAAGGGTTAATAATAATGTGTAATCCAATTCCTACTACAAATTGATTTGCAAAGAAATAGATACTCAAGAGTGGAGTCGCAATTTTCATTTGGTTTTATTGTGATGTAAATTTTAAAAATTGCAATCCATATGCATGTGTAATAGATAATAGAAATCTGCCACAGGTCCTATCTTGGATTAAGAAAAGAATGGATATGTAACGAGAGACCAATTACTATATGCCCTATAGTTACATGCTAGCCTCATGCCAGGACTAGCAGATAAGGCAGCAGCACGAGGTCACGTGGGAACAAGGACCAATCAGGGCTCCCGCATCGATTACATTACAGAGAAACCTTATCTCCACCACCTGCTGGGGGTGCCCAGAGCACCTATTAGCGACTATTAATTGACACTGGTTGAGGCTAGCATGTCCAGGTTGACCGACTGGTTTCCATTCCATGTGTTGGTCTTCTAAGGTCCTATGCATATCAAAACCTTTTACCATAATCTTCATCTAGAATCACCAACCACATATCTTCATTGACACTAAACCAGGTTTCACTCAGCTTTAACAAGGCTCCTGAAGGCTTTAAATGTGTATCAATTAAAGCAACACTAATGCTCCACCACAACTGACCACAACCACAGAATCCCAGTTGACCTCAACACATTCAAGTCCATAGTGAAAAGTTTTGATATCTTTTTGACTGAAGCTTTTTCTGGAAAATATTTGAAGGAGACTTGGATTCTCATAGATTCTCTCATACCTGGCTGTGATAACGGACAGGTACCATAACATATTTTTTTCTCCATTCACACTCACAGTTTTTTTATGTATATTCAAGCAGCACTGGCAGGGCCAAATTGTCAGGCCGTTTTGGCTACTATAAGCATGAATGGTTTAAACCACACAAAAGCATGTGGATTCTCTCATACCTGGCTGCGATAACGGACAGGTACCATAACATATCTTTCTCCGTTCACACTCACAGTTTTTTTTATGTATATTCAAGCAGCACCGCCGTGACCAAATAGTCAGGCCGTTTTTGGCTACTATAGGCATGAATGGTTTAAACCACACAATAGCACATGGATTCTCTCATACCTGGCTGCGATAAAAGACAGGTACCATAACATATCTTTTCTCCGTTCACACTCACAGATTTTTTAATGAATATTCAAGCAGCAGCGGGTGGGTGCCGGGACCCAGAGGACGTCGATGGGGGGTGTGGACAATGGACGTGGCATATGGTAGCCAGTCTCATCCCATCAGATCACCATGGAGAGTTGCCTGGCGCGTGGGCGCACCGGGACTCACAGGTCTTTATTCTGCCTGCCAAATTACACAGGGGAAGTTAAACACACACAACACGCACGCACGTGAGGTCAGGGGTCACCTCAAACCGACCCGATGTCATCATTGTTGTTTTGCGATTGTTTGTTCCCCACCAACAACAGTAAAGTTTCCTCCCACTAAGCGTACTGAGACGCAGTAAAAAAGCATCAAGGGACATGTGGCTTTTTTCCCTTTTGATTGAAGTTATTCAAATCTGAGCACCAGGGTACTCTGTCTAGTTTGACGTACATGCCACTTGGACAGCAAGAACACTGTTCTTCAGGGGTGGTATATGAAAGTTCAAAGGAAAAGAATATGTTAAAAAGAAGTGGAAGAGGTGTTTTACATCAAAATCAAAAATATGTAGAGTGGTGTTATTCATATGGACACGTCACTACAGTCAGAGACCTTCTGTCCAAAACTGCCGTGTCAGTAACAATATTTTCATGGAGTACAAGGAAAACTTTGATTGAGAACATCACAGAGATGTGAACACCTGACCGGACACTTTCTCAAGGACCTTTTGGTCGATGTCCACGATGGGAAATATCTAAGATATGGATATGTTCTGATGTGAACACTTTTGTCCAAATCCAAAATACAGTGGTTTCACAGAAATCTAAGCTCATGACAAATCCCTATAAGAACAAATCTTCTTTAGTAATCACAATCAAATACTAAGAACCTGTATAATTAGACACTAACATCAAGTAATGTAATGCGCCTTTGAGCATGTTTATATGGAAAGGGCGCAATATCAAATGACAATATTATTATTATTATTATTATTATTAAGTACCATACACTAATCTGAAAAGGTTTGGAAGAGAGCATTCCATGCCTAATTATGCACTGCATGTTTGGAATGATACTCAACAAATGTAGCTGAGATTTCCCTTGAAATCCATGGAACTTCCCAGGAAAATCTTGGAAAATCCATGGTATTTTCAAGCTTTATTGGTGAGGGAAGTTCCTACACAACATCAAAGCCGCTGATGTTTTATAATACTTCAAAACTCTATTGAAAACATTGTTTTTCCCATGAAGAAGTTTATTAACTACCTTATCAATGTGTTATGGGATAATGAACATCATACCATTATGTTTGGAATATTAAGGAATTTTAAGAATTTTCCTAAGATAATCTTGGAAACAGAGACATTTGTTATTAGGTTAAATTCAGAAAGGGCAAAATATCAAATATCACACTATCATGATTATCAATATCATATATCGCGAATATATCCCGAATATATCCTGGACATATCCTGGATACCACGCCTGGAGGGATATAACTTACTAAACTATAGGATCAATTTCTAGAGACCTACCTGAAGACTGGTAACCACAAGATGTAATGCACACAGCAGGTATGTAGCGAAAACAGCATTTACTGGAATACCTCAGCTTGTCACAAATCCAACTATATCCATGCAGATATCAGGAAAAGAGGTCAATAAAAGGACTGTTGTGTAAAGAAACAGAAGCATGGAGTGAAGAACATTACTGCTCAAAGCCAACTCAGCCTTTTGCATCTAAGAGCAAAGATTCCCTTCTCTTGATATTCCTACATGTAATTACTGATTACGTGAGCAGGTGTATATTTTCTAGTAATACACATGGTACCTGGCACTGATCTTATCACATTACTTCATAACATGGATATATACTAACATGGATAATATACATGTTCTTGATACTATGATGATACTGAGTGGGGCAGACCTGTGTGTAATTCTGCTGAGGTTTGAGTGATGATAAGCAAGCTGTAGGTAGTATCTTTCAATTAGTGTAATATCTTAATCACTTGTTTACTACAGCAACTACATCAGTACCGAACAAACAGGAGGCACTTCAAAGAAGATAACCCCCCCCCCCCAGTCCTCGCCTTCTCTTGTTTGTGTGCTATAATAATAATAATAATAATATTGTCATTTGATATTGCGCCCTTTCCATATAAACATGCTCAAAGGCGCATTACATTCATTGTCAGAGGATAGATGTTGATATCCACATAGTTATTTGATAAATACATCTTTGAACAGATGTGTTTTCAATTGCCACACTCCCAGCTGCCCGAATATTATTTGGGAGCTGATTCCATAGTTTTGGGGCACAGGTACTAAATGATCTGTCACCGTAGGTTTTCATGTTGGTTCTCGGCTCGCAGAGTAAGTTCTTGGATGTTGATCTCAGTGTCCGTGGTGGGACATACTCTTTCAGCATTTCCCTCAGGTAAGAGGGTGCAGTTCCATGCAAACACTTGTACGCCAGGAGAAGAATCTTGAATTCTATTCTCTTCCTGACTGGTAACCAGTGAAGTTCCTTTAGTACTGGAGTGATATGGTCATACTTCTTTGTGAGTGTGATCACCCTGGCGGCATTATTTTGTACTCTCTGGAGCTTACATATTAGCTCTTCAGGTATTCCACAGAGAAGTCCATTGCAGTAGTCGAATCTTGAGGTTACCAGGGATATGACAGCACCTTTAGTTGATTCTGCAGTCAAGTATTTTCTGATCCTTCCAATGTTTCGAAGGTGATAGTTTGCTATCTCTCAATCTGTCACAGAAAAAACCCACAAAATTATTTCAAATTATTTCCTCATCCGCGTTTTATGATCATAAGTGCCATGTAATCATCCTGTCATGCGCTAGTTTAAAGAATATCTCAAAGATAATATATCAATGGCAGGATTACAATGGGGCTTCAATATGCTACTAAAGACTGACCCTAGATGTATTGTTGTTAGGGGACTGTCTGGATATACCAAGCATAGTCTTAATATCCATCATGAATCCTAAATCTTTTTAATCATTATGTTTCTTTCTTACTTTTTGCACTATGTGTTGAAAGCATTTTCTGAATAATTCTTTGCCCCTTTTTTTTGTTTTCAGCCCAAAACCTGGAGGGCTACTAGTCTTTTCATATCTCTCTTAGAGTCATATCTTGGTCAAAATCTGTGAAACAATCGCCATCAATATCAATAATCACTACATTGTGTTATTTTAAATTCTACATTTTAATCATGATAATCTTCATCACCATCTTTAGAAAACTACTGCTACTACTAATAATTAATGAATACCTTTGTGTGTGTGACTGTGTGATTGTGTGTGTGTACATACATACATACATTGTTATCATGCTCATTTCATCCCCTAGCCTATAGGTTACCTAATTACCTCCTACCATATATTGACTCTGGCAGGCCATATATCTTCATAATTGGCCGAGATTACTGGCAGGGATTAAGACTTCAAAGTGCTGGCATTTATATAATCAACCTACCAGTGAGAGGCTAAGACAAAAGGTCAACACCAAAGGTCACGCAGTCACTCGCCACTGTGGGCTTGGTTGATGGGTTTGTAGATAATAATAACCAATGTTCACTGCTCATGAAACTTTCTCCAATAGTATCTAAAACTATATCCTCAAATAACCAATACTTTTGACCCAAAACCTAGTTTTTTGTGTGTTCTTTTCTTGGAAGACATTACATTTTTGTTCAATGCTTTTAAAAGACAACAGGGGTAGATTTAGGAAGCAAGCATAAAGAAAGACCCCCAATTCAGAAATCTTGATTAGACTGCTTTAGTCAGTAACCTGAATATTTAGAGTCTTCATTAAAATGTGATTCGTATATTGTCAGAATGACAGATAGACCGAAACCTCTGAGATATGAACATACCTAGGACCAAGGAAAAATTGTTCACTATTCATATCTCAAAGGTAGTGTACTTGGAGAACAAGGGAATGGTATACAAATGGGTTAACCCTTCTAATGCTAAGGCTACTTTCATCCAAAGCACAAAGACACAAAAGTGTTTGAAAACCATCTAAACCCTGTCATATTGGTATTCATTATATACCTCTCACTGAGTACTCTCAGATGAGTACCAATATGCCAGGGTTTCAATCATTTCTAGGGTTTTTGCATCCTTTTGTAATCACAAAATTAGCCACTATCAACAATAGCTGTTTACATTTCAAAGTTGTTCGCATTAGGTTTCACAGTACTTTTTTCCAATATAATGTTTCAAGATTAATCATCCTTCTTTAAAATCGATCCCTCTATACACACTAATCCCATTTTTATCCCTGAAAACACCTGGTTGGATGTCTTTTATAGCAATAACTTGTAATTATTGTTGTCAGGAGAGGAATGTTTGCGTCAACCCTGAGCAGGTGCATTCTTGATGTGTTCCTTTCCTCCCACTATCTATAATATCACTTTATTTTCCCAAAACATGACACTAAATCATCCCCTCTCTTCCTCGGCACAAACTGAGAGATGGATGGACAGAGAGTATAAGATGGATGCTTGTCCTACTCCCATGAAGGCCGAACCTATAGCTCATTTGACTGGCTAATGGACACTCGAGTACTCCATTAACAACACTATTCAATATTCTAAAAGCTGACAATACAACAACATTCTTTTAGTTTCATGAAACCAAACTGAAAATGCTACCACTATATGAGAATCAATAAGAGCTGTTCAGAATTGGGGGAATGGGGAGTCCTGGGTATTCAGAATTTGGACAGAGTGGGGGGGGGGGGGGGGGGGGGATTTCCCCCTAACAGTTTAAACCATATCTATCTCTCTATTGACTTATTAGCAATGCACTTTAAAACATTGTAAGACACCATACTTATAATTATCAATAATGAATATTTGAATAAACATCATTGGAACATATGTATGTTTTCATTGACCACTCTGAAATACAAATTTTGAATGTATTAGATATAAGGCACCAAACTGCTTCCTCTCCCTGTGTATACATCTCTCAGAGTAAGCCATTGTTCACCATAGCAGTAAGGTAATAACACACCCACTCCTATCTCTGCTACAGGTAAACACTGGCTATCTCCACCTGATCATCTTATCAACCTAAACCATGATGGCTTTAAGATGGTTTAATGACGATGTAATCTAGGTATATCAGTGTTCATGGCAACCTATCATGGGGGCTGCAGATAGGACATTGGGGATTTGATAAAGATTTCATTGATAAAATGTAACAGATTTATACCACTAAATAAGATACACACTAGTGGCAATATAACTAAGTAATGTTAAAAATTGGATTGATAAAATTGTACAGGATTCCTAAAGCAAAGTGAGATGCAGTGCCAATAAAAAACAGTAATGCCAAATATCTGACTGATAATATCTTAAAAGATTCAATTTATCATGCAGTGAGATTAAATGTCAATATCATTAATGTAAGTAATAAGCATTTTCCAATTCATATAGAATTCATCACAAAAAATGAAATGCATATCAGTTTCTGACAGAGATGTTGTGTAGGAAACATAGTATGCTTATGTTTAAGACTTAAATCCACTGATCACTGCAACTGATGATATTGTCGTAAGGAATGCAAATTTTATCAATATGGCATGTGAAAGAAAATAATAGTTTTCTGATAAGCACAAGTTTACAATGTAAGTTTACATGGAGATTTTAGATGATGCCATGCCAATGCCATGGAAATGAGTATGGAAGTCTACTAGTAGATTATGACCTAACTAAGAGTATCAGAAATGTCATACAGGAAAGAGACAATCTATTGGCATGTACACATTTGCATTTCAAGTTTACATGAAGGTTTTGGATTTTGACCTAACTAAGAGTATTAGCAATGTGATACAGGAAAGAGGGTAGTCTATTGACATGCACAAGTTTGTATTATAAGTTTATTTGAGGGTTTTAGATTATGACCTAACTAATAGCATTAGCAGCATAGTATCCTGGTTCCATCTCTATCTTTTACATTATGGAAAGACCTCTGAGATATGAACATCCTCTAATAAGAACCCTTTGCCCTGGTCCTACGGAGTTCACATCTCTGCGGTTTCAAAGTACAGAATGAACCCCCTACTCAGAAATCCTGGTCCCCCTCTGAACTGACACGGACAAGTTTGTACTTGAAGTTTACATGAAGATTTCAGAACGTGACCTAACTAAGACTACTAAGAGTATCAGTGTGTGATACGGGAAAGGATCAGGTAGTTTGCTGAGCCGTTGTAATCCAACTTTGTAAACCAAGCTGATGCCTTATGCACTCCAGAAACTGCCATCACGGTAGTGTCAGATTTCTAAACAGGAAGTGATGCAATATTGCCATGTGTATTGTCAGGTCCTCCATGTACTACTAGGGATTAGAAAGTCTTGCAGAATTAGATCTTACTGCAGACTGCGTATGACCTGTGTTCTGAAGGGGATTGTAATGTCAGCACTCAAATAGTACACAGGTGTGTTGGCTATATGAAAGGGCACCAATTATTCTTGATGTTTGTCCTTCTGTTGAAAACATGAAAACAGCTATTTTTCATTGCTGGTTATATCCACAATTGAAACAAATACTTTCATAAATGCAAAATCAGTTTCAGCATAAAGCTACTGCTCCATCAGTGAGAAAGTGATGAAATAATTTGCTGGGTATGATTTTGAATTGTTACGGAAATATCAAAATCATTTCATGAAAATTCTTAAAGGTGCTAAGTTGCTAACCCCTTTTAACAGGTGTGGATCCAAAATTGGATCATGCTTTTCAATGGATGGTCTCAATGACCTCATTTAAGTTGTTCTTCATAGGTACTTGTTACTTCTCAAGTGGGAAGTATTGACAGCCTTTAATTTGACTAGATTACCTTAAATAGTCCCTCAGAGACCTGATGATGGTGCCCATCTGAATAGGAATGGTTGGTAGTTGAATAATAAGGTAATGGTGGCTGCATCATGTCATGCTACCAAGTAGTGGAAAGACTAGGGCTTTTTACAATTAACAAATACAGCTTGGAATACCTTGGAATTCCAGGATTTTCCCTAGATATGAGCCCTTTATTGCTGCTGGTGGCTAATTTTGGCCATTACAAAATGATGCACAAAACCTGAAAAATGACTGAAACCTTGGTATGTGGGCACTCATCTGAGACTACTCAGTGAGAGCTATCTAATGAATACCAACATGACAGGGTTTAGATGGTTTTCAAAAATCTTTCCAAAAGTAGCCTTAGCATTGGAAGGGTTAACAAATACAGCTTTCCAGGGATTTCCCCTAGATAGGTATTACCAGAGATATATATAGGTTAAGGGGATAGGCAACGTATTTGCGCCCCTATTGGCTTACAATAGAGAGGCGAGCGGTCACGCCAGATCTCCAACCTCCGCGAGATTTCGCGCGAGATTTGAAACTGCCATGATACTGCTGTGAGTGTGATGGTGGTCTGTGATTATAGCAGCAGTGCAATCACTGCATAATCAATGGATTTACCCTTTCCTGACATTTGGCACTTGCGGACATGAAGGTGAGTACCGTTTGAATACCTTAATCAATTCAATACTAGTAAATATAATTGCAATTAACGAATGTTTGATGTAAGTGGACTGAGCTCGGAAGATCGCCTGCTCTACACGTGATGGGTTGTAGAATGAACTTCTGATTCTCCAAATTCGCTCCTCATTTGTACTTATTGAGCTCAGAAACCAACAACTCTTTGTTGGTATAAACCAGCAGATATAATAAAAAAGGAATCAATCCAATCCGAGAGCGTATTTTAAGGTACTGTTTAAAAACATAAATTCATGTTTTGAAAATTTTTCTGAGCCCATTCTGGTAACAATGCAATGGTTTTGTTTGTTCAGCCATTTTGTTTTCTGAATGGTGTATTGATGGATAAAAGTATATATTTTTTAATTTCAAGTTCTCATTACCCTAAGGAATATAGCTCCAGAGAGAGACCTATGTTTCTTCTATTCATTAATTGTTGTATCTTTGTCCGACTTGACTAATTTGCTACTTTTAATAGGCCAAATGGTCTGACACTTGAAGGTGACATGTGCTATTGAGGGCTAGTTGAAAGCCCTACCCCAAAAGGTAACTTACAGCAGTATAATCATATGACAAGGTGTATCTCTAGATTCTTGAGTGTAATTAGGTACAGATTAGGTACAGATTTTGCATCTGTAAATACTATAAACACAACTCTAAGGGTGCTTTATTAATACTGCATACAGTTAATGTCTAAGGTTGAAAACCCTCTAAACCCTGTGATGTTGCCATTCATTGGATGGCTCTAGCTCAGTACTCTGAGATGAGTTTCAATATGCCAGGGTTACAGTTAATCTGTTATGGTTTTTGCATCATTTCCTTTAAAAATAAACCTCCTCAAAAGGTAAAAGCACTGAGTAATGTGTGTATGTGGTTATTCATATCTTTGTATTGAAATAGGTAAATTAGCATTCTAGCCCTTTAATTCAAATAATTTGAATAAACATTAAACTCAACAGAGATGAAACATTTTTTTAAAAAACTGAACAATAGATGTGGTATATTCCCTCTTTTGCCAGAGAATTTCTTTCAGTCTTGAGTGGGTAACATTGCCAGAGGGTGAGAGGTTTATTATCTACTCATAGTCCCTTTAAATCTTCCGACTTCCTTTATAGACATTAATGAGAAACAAAAGAAGTGTGGCATGTGTTTATTGGGTTGATATCCTGTACTCATAGCTCGGGCTCCAGACAGGGATGTTCCTATTGATCAGAAGCCAGACCTATGGATTGCAATCAGACGTGTATCCTGTATTGCCCCTGAGAGGTGCGGCTCTGACAGTAAAGGCAATCCACAGCAGTAGATTAAGACAATACAATGAGGCAGGAAAGTATCAGGTTTTGTCACTGCATCCTGTCTGATGTTATGGACCTGTTTAACCATGGAATATACTTAAAGAGCTCTTCTACATTCCCCATACCAGAGAAAGTAATTAAACAACCCTGTGGTATACACAGGAAGTGGTGATAAGTAGAGCAGTGCCCATGCCCAGCTGAGCCAGGTTGAGCCCCTGGGAATGAGTGGGGTACAGATAAGAGCTCATTTGCATAACAATAGTGCTTGACTGGTGTAGGAGCTATTATTAGCTGTCTCCTATCCCGTTAGTATGGAAGTCCCTGGTATTACTGAGGCAATTTGCATATCCTTTTGACAATTGTTTTAGGTAGGTTAGGAATAGACAGTTGGAAAGAGTCCTAGGTCTAAGATATGTAAGGATAGGCTTCTCTATGCTGCCTGTCTACTGTGGCTTAGCATGAATTGTTAATAAGCAGTGAGTAGTAGTCACACTCTTCATCCCACTGCAGAAAGAGATCATGAATCATACAGAGTCAAGTCCATCCCCAGAGAACATTTGATAAATTCTGAACCCACACCACAAAGATGTCTATTTTCACAATAAAATGTATGGCTTTTCACCAGAAAAGAAATCTAGATATTGACCAGTAAGAAAAACTGATTGAGATTTTCCTGGAATTGCTATCTTAAGGTGTGGTGAATACATATACTCTTACCCATTTACACTCAGAGAGGCCAAAACAGGCCTCACAATTTTGGAAATATTTTACTTACAAAAGCATTTTTTGAAAAACATTTGAAGGAGAAATATTTATCAGAAGACACACAACAGCTCTCATTCAAACATTTTGCCAACTTTCCCTTAATTCCTAACTTATTTTCAAAAGTATGAGAGTAGCAGACGTTAGTTTCTTAAGTACCTCTGAGTGTGAATGGGGTAAGAATTGAAAAGGTTTTCACTTTTTCGATATCGATATCTGGTGTTGTACCAATCCCTAATATGATCAAGATCATTAATAAGAAAATCCATCCCTTACCAGAATATAACCAAACGAAATGTCTAAGAGTGCTGATCAGAACTGCAAGTATGGTAGATGCGCAATGTCTCTATCCTGCCTCTGATGCTCACAGTGATTTGACTACATTTAAAGGCATATGGCTCATCACTTCTCAAGAGGGCTTAACTTAACAAGAACACCCCTTCAACCCGTAACCTCTGACCCCAGCTTTTAGGCGAACCCACTGATACCAAACACTCATAAGTGCTAAAATATGGTTTGCAGCTAAGTCCATAAAGTGCCCTTTGTTCGGCGGGCGCACTTGACGTTGGTTTTGAGGGTTTATGGTGGGATTAAAGCCCTTGCAGCCAGCCATTTGAGGGCTGTTTACCCAGCGAGTCCCCTTGCTAATCTATTTGCTCAGAACCCTTGAGAAACCCTGGTGCTACCCAATGCCACCCGAAACCCTCCACCGCAACCCTTTTTCCACTCGCACAGAGCCCTAAATGAGATCTCGAGACTAAGCCCTAAAATCAACAGCACCCACACCCCAGATTCCGGCATGGCTGATCCTACCATTGTAAACCCGATCTTTCGATTCACATAGCTATGCATTCCGTGTTTGACTGGGCACATTCCTCCCGAGATACATCATAAAGCATGTCTCGCACCACCAAGGTTTTGTATTCCATTAGAATCTAAGGGGCAAATAAGGGGGAGAATGGGCCCCCCTCAATATGAGGTAGCAATGATTATTTGCGCAAACATTTGCCGAAACTAACAAAAAGTAATCCCACTTAGAGAGTGGAGAGCGTGTTGACGCTGAACATGTTGTCCCAGGGGCTCGGTAAACAGCAGGCCACCTGTCTAGAGGATGTTTCCTGTTGGATGGTCAAACGGTCAGCGAAAAACACACCTTAAGACAAAACGGTGGCAGGGACACACATAGGGTGAATCA
The DNA here is from genome assembly GCA_963942565.1 of Maea johnstoni. NCBI lineage: Eukaryota > Metazoa > Annelida > Polychaeta > Spionida > Magelonidae > Maea > Maea johnstoni. Next base: position 14,960,109 of record OZ012690.1, read on the forward strand.
GCCAAAATCGACTGACTATTTTGGTGGTATCCCTCTTACAAAAGCAATATTTAGAAAATGTTTAAAGGAGAGTTGTTCATCAGACCTCTATCTAAAACTCTCCATCAAATGAGGGGACAAGGGTAAATCTTAAGTCATAAAACAAAGTATGATAAGATAGAACAGAAGTACAGCAAGTGTGGAAATAAACAAATATCATTTGATGAATCTTGTAAATTGCACAAATCTCAAGGTCTGACACACTCTATTAAAAAAGTTTTTTCTACTTTTTAAACTTTTTCATACTTTGAAGCTAGAAGCTGAGTTCTGAGCCAAATGGGCAAAAACACTTTGCTTTTTTAATATAAACGAAGATTGCTTATCCGATAGCTAATCTTTTCTTAATTTTCCACTCATTATTCTTCAAGAAAGCCCCATTTCACACCTTAACAAATGAGAGACTAATCAAAGATCACGCTAATCCCGTTACCTATATCTAAGACTAAGAACATCACTCAATAGAATCATCAATGACATCCCAATCTCGGCTAATTGATAACTCAATTAGCGAAATCAAAAAATATCTGAACAACAGCACGCAATCACTTTTCATGTCGCAAATCGAATATTCGAGGAAATCTCCAAGCAATCTGCCTCAACTTTATTCTAGCTGGAGGAAATTGATTTTTAAAACAGTTTGTGCGACGTGTGCGTCTTTAGCTTTTGATGGCAATAACGCATACGTTAATGCAATAATTCGTTAATGTCGTTATCGCGCAATCACTTTCTGCTACTGTGTGGACTTGACGAGCGGTACAAGAAGTCTATCATCTCACATAACATTTACCTGCATGAGTTGGCAGGGAACGATGTCGGATTATTAGCTTGTACGGCAAGCGGGTTCGACAGGGAAATATTGTATCATGTGCAATGAGGTGTGGTAGTGATTAGAATGAAGCCTTATTATGTTACCAGCCCGAGGGGGAATTAGCTAGGTAAACACCTTTCACGTGGGGGAACCACTAGGTGTCAATCTGGGGACACACCTGCATGCTGGTCGAAAATAGCTCCATGGGCTGGGTGGGGAGGGGGGTAGAGGGATGTTGTAAGGGGTAAGGATAAGGAAGGGTAAATATGGATAGGGATTGAGGGACTGAAAGTGCATGCTGGCAAAAAATAGTTCTATGTGCTGGTTGGGAAGGGGGTAGAGGGATGTTGTGAGGGGTTGTAAGGATAAGAAAGGGAAAATATGGATAGGCATTAAGGGACTGAAAGTGCATGCTGGCAAAAATAGGTCTATGGGCTGGGTGGGGAGGGGGTAGGGGGATAGGAGGGGCAGGGGGTTGTAAGGGTAATGAAGGGAAAATATGGATAGGGACTGAGGGACTAAAAGTATAAGGCAGGAAATAGTTCTATGGGCTTGGTGGGGGGGGGGGGGGTAGAGGGATGGGAGGGGAGGGGCAGGGGATTCTAAGGGTAATGAGAGGAATATATGGATAGGGATTGAGGGACTAAAAGTAATATATATATAAGAAATATTGGTGGGGGTCGGTAGATGTAGGGGAGGGGTAGGGGTTGTACAATAGATATGGAAGGGGTGGGAAGGCTAAGGGATAAGGGACTTAGGTAGGTAAGGACATGGATGCCGAGGGGGGGGGGGGCTATATTGAACTCTGATATGATCCCCTTCAGCTCTCAATGTATGAGTACCATTCTCAGAAAAAAAGCCCACCAGCATTCAGTCTGATAGCCTCTTGCATAAGCCACGTGCATGTACTGTCCCTGGGCATATTGAAAAAAACTAGCAACTCACCAAAATAAATGCTTCAAGAACACATTTTTGGGTGCTGAGTAATATTGACAATCCATTTCCACGGTGCGAACGACCCCTTGCTTTACCTCTGGGATGTCAAAATCAAGATGGATCGGAAACTGAAAGTATTTTTTTCCATCTCTCGCACTAACCCTTGGCGTCTATCTAACGATAACAAATATCCCCCTCTACTTCAAAACGTGGCTCCGCTTAGTCAAGGTCAAAGCCAACATGGCCACCTGCGGCGAGAAAACGTATCAAGTCCTTAAGAAGATGACACAACATCGAGAGGTTGCGTTTTTATTGCCGCTGACAAATTAGTTTCCATTCTGATGAATAATTAAGGGTGCTTTATGAAGGATGCTTTGATGTAGTTTACGGACACCTGGCCATTGATAGGCAGCAGTCCAGATATAGTGTGATATATGGGTTTCCACTTAGGTGAGATATGGTGAACTTTTCGCCCATCTCGCTCAGGACCATGGGGGGTCAGGGGGCTAAGAACAATAGACATCCTTCTATAGGAACTTCAAAGCCCAGATATGGCATCTCAAGAAACAATAAGAAACATTAGATAAGCCATGAGCATTTCACAGAAGTGACTCATTTATTCTTTAATTGGTGACATAATGTTTAGACATACGAAAAATGTATTTCTCAGAAAAGTAATAAGAAATACAAAATGTTCCTTGAACATTTCAAAGAAGTGACTCATTTATTCTTTATTTGGTAACATAATTTTCAGACATATAACAAATGAATGTCTCAAAAGGTAATATGAGGTTAATGAGATAATGCAATGATTATTTCAAAGTAACTGACTCATGTATTCTGTATGTAGAAACTTAATTTCCAGGTATACAACAAAAGAGCATCTCGGAGGTAATATGAATCATAAGATACTGGCTTATCATCACATTGCTGTGAAGAAACTCATTTATTCTTTAACCCTACTAATGCGGAGGCTACTTTCGCCCAAAGCACAAGGACACAAGGATTTTTCAAAACCATCTAATCCCTGTCATGTTGGTATTCATTGGATAGCTCTAGCTGAGTACTATCAGATGAGTACCGAGTTGCCAGGGTTTCAGTCATTTTTTAGGTGTTTTGCAGAAATTTGTAAAGGGCAAATTAGCCAACAGCAACATAGGGATTAATATGCTTAGTTCACTATCTTTTAAGCATACAACCACCAAATGAATGTCTCAAGAAGTAATACACAGTATAAAATACTCAGGCTGCTTCAGGCATAAATAGGCTGAAGGCGAGCCCTGAAAATATAATAGAAGTTGGGCTGAGAATGAAAAGGGATCAGGAGGAAGAAAAAATAAATAAATAGAGAAAAAATCTTGTGATGATGATCTATCCTGCTGTCGGGAAGTGACAATAGTTTGATCATCACTCCCATTGTATTACCCCGCGTTAATCTTATAGGCCGCCTTATCGGGTCCCCAGCACACTTTTCTCTATTTACAGACCCTTCCCCACAATAAAGCACACAGTAAATTCATATTACCACCCATCAATTAAGGACTAACTCACACTTTTCAGGATTAATTTGCAATTTTCCGAGGCCACAGATCAGGGTTTGTCAAACACTGGATGAAGCTTGGGTTATAAGCAAGCATTAATTTATCACAAATTATGACACTCGACAGGGAAGAGAAAAAAGATATATTTCTGATATTTTGCAACCCAGATTCCAGGGCCAGCTTGATTTTGTGTTATAGCAAGAACCATGTATACTGTAAGCTCGATTCTTCAACAGTAATTTTGGCAGAAGATGAAAACGATTCGGGATCAAAATCCAGATTATCGAGGATCCAGAGGTACCTAGATAGATCAGGGATACAGGAGGATGGACATAAAGTGGTTGCTTTATTGCCTAAACAGGCAATAAAACTGACTGTGGAGATAACTCACAGTGGATCTGGGGGTTTACCATGCTGCTGTTTTGTTACAACACGAGGCCTTCTCATCCACCATCAATTAGTGTGGGTATTAGTGGACTAACCTACATCTCTGGTGGATTTTAATCCATCCAATGCTGAGGCAACTTTTGCCCAAAGCACAAAGATTTTTGAAAACCATCTGAACCCTGTCTTGTTGGTATTCATTGGATAGCTCTTGTCGAGTACTCTCAGATGAGTACCCATATGCCAGGGTTTCAGCCGTTTTTCAAGTTTTTTGCATCATTTTGTATTGGCCAAATTAGCCACCTGGTGAGCAGCATAAGGATTAAGCTGCTGGTGGCTTATATGACCAATACAAAATATTGCAAAAAACCTTAAAAATAATGACAACCTCTGTCACATGGGTACTCATCTGAGAGTACTCAGCGAGAGCTTAATCCAATGAATATAATACCAACTTGATCGAGTTTAGATGGTTTTCAAAAATCTTTGCTTCCTTGTACATTGGATGAAAGTAGCCTCACCATTGGAAGGGTTACTTTTTAAGATGGAATGTCCCTATAAGCAGTAACAAGCAATGCCTACAGCCCCTGGAGCCCATTTCCAGAAATTCCTAGACTTGTTCAGATAACATAACTTGAGCGATGATATGAAATATATCTGAAACTTCTCAGAGTAGTTTTTCAATCAATTGAAGAAAAAGAGCAAAATATAGCTTTGGTGATAGCCCCAGTTTATGGAGATAGAGGTTCCATCACGAGTGGATGGAAAGAGGAGGAATCTTGCACGAGTGAGTGATTTTGTGTCTTGGGACGAGGCTTGCCCGAGTCCCAAGACACAAAATCACTCACGAGTGCAAGATTCCTCCTCTTTCCATCCACGAGTGATAGAACCTGTTTCTCCCACGATAAAAAGGAGAAATTTACACGTTTTACCGTGAAGTTAGCTAGCTAAACAAGGTCAGCCAAAGGTCACCCACGCACTAGTTCAACAATGGTAATACGCGTTTGTTGTGTCGTGCACCGTTTGTTTCCCCAGAAACCGGCGCCAGATCACGTACGTGACGCTTGTTCAAATCCACGCGCGCTATTGTTGGGTCTACCTTTGACCCAGCAGCAGTGACCCATTGATTGAAATTGAGGGATCTGATTGGACAATTACACCAGTTTGACCTTTAACCCCATTGAAGAACACCCATTGAGGACGACAAATCCTTAACTGTAAAATACACCTCAGAGTGGGAGAAAAGTAGAATCCTTACTAGTGAGGTGTGTGGGATGACTATGACATATGTTGTGTATTCAAGGTATCAATACACAAAACTGTGACCCTAACACTCGTCAACATCTGTAGCCATCTCTATGACAACAAACAGTGCAGCATCTTCCCATCTGAAAGCGCTGGCCGGTAACAGCACCTGCTGAGTGACCAAATATGTGAAGAAGCGATGTGAAATATCTGGTTATTTATATGCTCTGATAAACACAATTGCCAACAAGTTATGCAACCATTAAGTAAATATCAGGAATAGTATTTCAAACTGTATCCTGTTACTACCCCCTCCTTTCTTCAAAACACATTACAGCACAGTCTCAAAAGCCTTTGCCATCCCTATGGATTTGTGTAGGATTCAAATGATTCTGTTCAAAATGTAACACAAATTCTGCCTCCATGTTATCTTGATCAAAATCCTCAATTCAGCTGCATTTTGACAAAGAAAATTAATAGCTGTGGCTAGGATACTCAAATGAAGGACACTGAATGTTCAAACCCTTTGAAATCTGCCTTTGCTCTGCTCCCTGCTTAACACAGTTATAATTGCTCACAGTGGCCAAAAGCAGCCTGACAATTTTGATGAAAGCTCATAGGCAAGAGCATGAATAGGAAATATTGGATGGAGAAATGTTAATCAGAACATTACCAACAGCTTTCATTAAAAACCCATGTAAAATCATTATCAATTTTAGAATTATTGTCAAAAGTACCATAGATCCCGACGTCAATTTCAAGAGGAACCCCTAAGTAATAATGGGTTAATGATGGCGTACCACAACAGAATTCATTATGAAATAATATCAAAGAAACTACTTACGACAATTGTTATTCCACATAATGACAGTATATGACCATCTGGCAATAGACACTCACCTGCAAAACAAAGAAATACATGTTAAGTATTGATTTACACATTGCAAATATACACAAACAATAAAAAAGCAAAATGATGTTGAAAACATGATTTTAGATTAGGGAGATACTTACTTAGATACACAATGAATTATTATTATGTGAATTTTCAGATATGATATACCCTTGTATACAAAGGGTATACCAGAATGAGTGCTCAGCCAGAGTGAGAGATGCATACTTAGATACACAATACATTATCATTACATGAAATTACAGATAGACATATTAACATAGGGTATACCATAGTCAGTGTTTGGCCTATTAGATGCAATCAAGCTGATGACCAGATAACACAGACAACTCAACTGATTCTCAGGCAATAGCATATTTAAGCCACAAGTCTGCTACTCATAGTACATGTACTAATTTAGAATGTTGCAAAGATGTTGTCCAAAACAGTCTGATTACTTTGGTGATAACTCTCTAACGAAAGGGATTTAAAGTACGTTACTACAGTTAAGCCACAAGTGTGCTACTGAGAGTACTATAAAATATTGAACAGATGTGGCCCAGTAAGCTACACTTAATGGCACAGAGGTATACAAAACTTAGGTTATGTACTATATCTCTGATATATGTCACTATAAATAAGACCAGTAAACCCCATGATGCCAGAAGCACCAAAAAATGGCTTGATGAATTAGGTAATACCTCTGAAACCTGAGCATTTTTCAGGAAATATTTGAAAGAGAAATATTGATCATAATTCCACCCACATACCTCCTTCAAACACTTTGCAAATTTATGATTTATTCCAAAGTTATTTTTAATAACTCATGTCAAGGAGATCTCAAGTCATGAATGGGTTAAACAAGAATGGCTGAAAGGAAGGTGAATGTCCATTTCACCCTCGCAGAAACCCCACACATTCCAGCGACACTTTTCTGCCTCATTTCCCTAGAGATTCAAACAAACACGACATCAAACAGATCAATGCTGTTACGGCCTCTTTAGAAAGTGACCAGCCGATCGTTCCCTACGAGTGTCCTTTGATGACGGAGCTCACGCCAACATAAACATATATAATGGAACACAAACAACGTGCTACTTGGCTGCCACGGTACAAGGGGACTTGGTACCACACAAGGAAAACAGTCCGGCCGGACCATTGCTCAATTTTAACTCGTGAATTCCACCGAGAATGCAGGTAGATACACTATGATATAAGGTACATAGTATTGGAACTCAGCTGTGGATTTTCCCTCAGGCTATATTGAAATGAATCTTGGTTGAGAAAGGGGGGAGGAAATTCCCTGTTGCCATTTCAGAATTTAGAAGAGAAGGGAGTAGATCCCACTGGTACCTCGAAACCTCTGAAATGTGAAGACCTTGGGCCCATGGCGAAAACATTTACATCAGGAAGATTTCACTGATTATATAATTTTTCTCAATATATTAAGTACAGCTGGGACTATTAAATGAATGAAAGTTTATATCCATTCAGAGCATTTTAATTAAGTCACCTTATGGCCATGCACATATTATAGGAGATCTCACTTCTACATTCACTCCCTTTACAATACCACCACTGAAATAATATATGCCATTCAAACCTCTCCTTAGATCTCAATCATCAAATGAGCTTCAATAACCCTGACTCTATGTGTGTGCTAATTGGCTGCCATGCAATCAGAGCTATCTTAATGATGATCACCCTATCTGCACCTATGATCTCACTGTTACCTGTATAATCATCTCCATGACACACCTGAACCCTTCCAAGGCTACTTTTGCCCAAAGCACATGGACGCAAAGATTTTTGAAAACCATCTAAAAACTGTCATATTGGTATTCATTGGATAGCTCTTGCTGAGTACTCTCAGATGAGTACTCATGTGCTATGGTTTCAGTCATTTTTTAGTTTTTTTGTATGATTTTGTATTGGCCAAATTAGCCAGCAGCAGCTTAAGGGTTAATACAGGTGAGAGAACAGGTGAGAGAGGCTGAGATTAACCAGACACCTGAAAAATGACTGAAACCCTGGCACATGGGTACTCATCTGAGAGTAGTCAGTGAGAGCTATCTAATGAGTACCACCATGACAACATCTGGATGCTTTTAAACAAACCTTTGCATCTTTGTGCTTTGGATTTAAAAGTAGCCTCAGCGTTGAAAGGGTTAACACAGGTGAGAGAGGCTGAGACACCTGACAATCAAACACAGCATGATAGCATGATAAGAACCCCCTCATATCTTAATTACTATCTCGAACGCTTTAAGAGGTAAAACATAACCCTTAAAGCCCATTCATGCTTTCAGCTGACACCTTCAATACTGCTTTTTAGATTTTGATAAGTTGATAAGTTTGATGAATTAACCTTTGTTCAATGGCAACGTTTTGTTCACAGCTTGGTTATGAACACGTCTGACCTTGAGTCGACCCCATGATGGGAATTAAGATTGTAACAGTCACGATACATGTAACAATAAGTCTCAGGGATAGCTGTTTTGTATATGGTGTTCGTCCTTGTGTAGTAATTACAAAGAGAAGATTAGTAGCGTTCTATCAAATGTGACCTTTGTTGAGAATGAGGTTTAGATTTATATAACATAATAAACCTTGAATTAATATATTCCTTCATCCCCCACCTCCCTTTCATATATCAAACTAACATTAACCCTTATAATGCTAAGACTACTTTCTCCCAAAGCAGAAGGATGCAAAGATCTTTGAAAATCATCTAAACCCTGTCATGTTGGTATTCATCGGAAAGCTATCGCTGAGCACTCTCAAATGAGTACCCATTTGCCAGGGTTTCAGTCAATTTTAAACTTTTTTGCATCATTTTGTGTTGACAAAATTAGCCTGCAGCAGCGTAAGGGTTAATCATGTATGGGAACGCCTGTAGATTTTGAATGATCTTTTCAAGGTTCGACACTTAAAAGAGAAGAAATTAATAAATGTGTTCTATTCATTTTCGCAATTGTCAATTACAAGCAAACCATGAATTGAATAATGAATTTAAACTTGATGCAAGGACATCCCCCATCATAGGAAGTGGTATTTAAACACATAACCATATCAGTTTTAACCTATCCATGTCTAATAATACCTCGACAAGTGTTACCTGGACCTATTAGTACCTCCAACAAGTTGGGACTCAAAGCAAAAAATCACAAAATATATATGAAGGAGATTTGTGGTTTCAGCTTTGATCAACATTTCTTCTCAGATGTTTTGGGGAAACTGCTCTAGTGACTGAGATATTACCAAAAAAAGTCAGAATTATGTTTTTACGCTACAAGCTCGAATGAGTAAGAGAGTTTTACACATACAAGAGGGCTCATTCTAACCAACCCCCAGGGTGAATGACATTTATCTGAGATTTCTTGGTATATATATATACATATAATATATAAATACAAATATATATGTGTATATATATATATATATATATATATATATATATATATATATATATATATATATATATATATATATATATATATATATATATATATATATATACAGGTGAACTTGGATATGACTGACCACTGTATGACAGATTTTTGAATATGACGGACGATATGCTTGGTCCCAGTCCGATGCATATCAAGTGTTCGTCATATGTATACGACGGATTTTGCATATGACGGACCAATTTTCCTGGTCCCATTGAGTCTGTCATATCCAAGTTCACCTGTATATATATATATATATATATATATATATATATATATATATATATATATATATATATATATATATATATATATATATATATATATATATATATATATATATATATATATATACATTGATAAAAAATGTCAGTGCAGTCTAGACCAACACACTAGGTCATAGGAAATCAATTATCTCCAGGGAGAATTGCTAACCTTTATATTTCAATCATGAATTTCATTATGACAGACAGGTATAAACGTTTATCTCACAGATTGTTTGGTGTACACATATCAATAAAATATCAGCACAGACTCAAGAGGGAACATGCTACTATGGTGTGTCCCAGAATATCAATTATGTCCAGGGTCACACAGTACTAACCTCAATGTTTTGATCATCAGTTATGTTGTTAGTGCAGATACATACATAAAGTGTGAAATGATAAAGGGCAATTCCACCATGTATAAAACAATGTTGCTGTTGGTGCATCTAAGTCATTAGCAGTTACCTTACTGCTAATGACTAATAGTTGCACCAACAGCCTGCTTAGAGGCTATTAACTGGCTAAGATGGCTGCCCCCAGTGCTTCTTTTTTGTGTCTATTAGGAGGTGTTTGAACAGCAATATACTTCTTGTATGAAGGTTGGCACTGGAGGGAACTTGGGTTTAAGTAGAGAATACCATAAGAAACTATTTGGGCCTCTGTTTTATACATGGTGGAATTGTCCTTTAAGTCAATCCTAACAAAAGGATGTAAACAATCAAATAATCAAATATATAGTACCAATTGAGCTAAATGCACCAACTGACACCAATGTTTTGTTAAAGATTTACACACTGGAACTATTGGGCACTGGCTGGAGTACAGAATTTCAAAAAAGAAAAATGTGGCAACATGATTTTTAAAACATGAAAAATATGGTAATGTTTTTTCAAGATAAATTGAAATTAAAACCTACCCCCCTCCTTTTTACAAACCAAGTATGGCCTTCACCTATTAGTAAAATCTCTGGTTCTAGATGAAGATTAAAACATGCTTTCAATGCTTCAGAATGGCAAGTTCAAATCACCCCACCCCCCACCCCTATATCATGCCCCTTGATCCAACCCTATTATTCGTACAGTTATTGTTAACAGGTTTAAATGACTTATCCCCCCTATGTTATGACCCATGGTCCAACTATATTTGTACAGTTACTGTTAACAGGTTTAAATGACTATCCCCCCCCCCCCATATATTATGCCCCTTGGTCCAACCCTATTTGTACAGTTACTGTTACCAGGTTAGAATGACTACACAGTCCATGCTTACAGGCCATAGGGGCCATAGTAGGTTGTCCTATACCTCACGGGGCCTACCCTACTTTAAGTGGAGTGTCAGTTACAGTTTCTATTTCTAGATGAGATTATTTTCATTTCTCATTAAGGCAACTCATGCTAGGTAGATATGCCAATTCTAGTGAACAAGTCAACTGAAGGAAATGTGGATCGGGAAGTTTTGATAACCTTCGTTTTAACCTTCATGCTGCTGGAGGCTAATTTGGCCAATACAAAATAATGTGAAAAAAGCTAAAAAATGACTGAAACCCTGGCAAATGGATACTCATCTGAGAGCACCCAATGAGAGCTTTCCAATGAACACCAAGATGATAGGGTTTAGATGATTTTCAAAGATTTTTAAATTTTTGTGCCTTGTACTAAAAAGTAGTCTCAGCATTGAAAGGGTTAACATAGCCCCAAGCAAGGTTTCTATATCCGACCTTTACTGCAACATTCCAATATAGGGTACTATAAAAGCTTAAGTAGTTTGTTTTGTTACTAAGTATTTATTTACATTCTTTAAGTTGTATTATTACAACCATTTTTTTCTAGGTGAGTGAGCTGCAACTTATGGTTTCCATTTTTTTTTTATACATATAGTGTTGTGCAAACAATTGACAATGGCCTTCCTGTCAAAAAATCACAATTTATAACAATAGAGGCAGTAGTAGTAGTAGTAGTAGTAGTAGTAGTAGTAGTAGTAGTAGTAGTAGTAGTAGTAGTAGTAGTAGTAGTAGTGGTAGTAGAAGTAGTAGTAGTAGTAGTAGTAGTAGTAGTAGAAGTAGAAGTTGTAGTAGTAGTAGTAGTAGTAGTAGTAGTAGTAGTAGTAGTAGTAGTAGTGGTAGTAGAAGTAGTAGTAGTAGTAGTAGTAGTAGTAGAAGTAGAAGTTGTAGTAGTAGTAGTAGTAGTAGTAGTAGTAGTAGTAGTAGTAGTAGTAGTAGTAGTAGTTAGTAGTAGTAGATGATAGTAGTGATGATGATGATAACAGTAATATCATTATTTAATATCATCATTAACAATAATAATAATACTAATACTACTACTACTACTACTAATGATGATGATTATAATAATAATAATAATAATAATAATAATAATAATAATAATAATAATAATAATAATAATAATAATAATAATAATAATGATAATAATAATAACAATAATAATAATAATAATAATAATAATAATAATAATAATAATAATAATAATAATAATAATAATAATAATAATGATATTAGAAATAATAATAGATAGTGATAACCATGTCCCCTCGGTTACTTTGAAGTAAAAGAGTAATTTTTTTCAAATAAATTCATTAACATTTTTATAAAAAGATATAAACCACGGAATGCACCTAAGATTATCATAAATATGTTATTCTATCAAAACATAACTAAAAAACAAAAACACCTTAAACAACATGTCATCAGCATGAACATTACACAGAATGTATTAGTTTCTAGTGGCACTTCTCTGAGACTAGTTAAAGAAATGAATAATCACATGATTTGGCACAAATGAGAAATAAAGTTTCAGCCACCTCAGCGAAATTGTAACCTTAAGGAAAACATAGCTACTTCCTCTCTATGCAAATTGTAAACTGACGCTCCTTCAAACTCAATGCAGCTTTTGTTGCAACGGTTTCCTTATAAAATGCTTGTTTAAAGCATTTTGCTGCCACTTCAGCTGCGATATTTACTGAGCATACAAGGTGCTCCCACCCTTTCAATAAAGGGTGTTTGATGAACAAACCCCGGCTAATATCTTAATCAAAGTTGACATTGATTGTTTACACCAAAAACAGCGTCAGCCATTCTCTGTTGTAACAGGACCGCCACTTCTCCGACCCACTAATGAATTGGTAGCTCCTTAAAGATCAACCTACTAGCATCTTAGGTTACATAATGTCCTAATAGGAAAGTCCATATCTTTAAGAACAATATTTTACTTAAAGCATATTTCAATGTTTGATATTCTTAAAGATTCAACTAAATGGGTTCTTGTAGTGTTTTCTAAAGTTTTGTTTTGTTTATAAAACACTTTACTAATAGCATGTCAGACATCTTTAAGTGACCAAATATAACAATAGTTTTGCACTTGCCACTTTTTGTATAGATGTGTGGTGAACATAGTTTAAAGAACTTTCAAAGTGCTTTTCATGGGACTTATAGTTTTGATATGAGATTGTTACAGTACCCTAAATTTCCCATACACATGTGACTATGCAATAGGACCATATCCAAAGCGAACTGCAGAGCTAATGTCAACCTCTCTCTCTCTCTCTCTCTCTCTCTCTCTCTCTCTCTCTCTCTCTCTCTCTCTCTCTCTCTCTCTCTCTCTCTCTCCCCCCCCCCCTCCCCTCCCTTCCTCCCTCGCTCTCCCTCTCTGCCCCTGACTCTCTCTCCCTCTCTCTCTCCCCCCCCCTCTCCTCCCCCCCCCCCCTCTCTCTCTCTCTCTCCCCCCCCCCCCCCCTCTCCTCTCTCTCTCTCTCTCTCTCTCTCTCTCTCCTCTCTCTCTCTCTCTCTCTCTCTCTCTCTCTCTCTCTCTCTCTCTCTCTCTCATGTATTTACACGTATACATGATAGACCCAGGTCACCTATGCATTTTGTGTATGTATGTGTGTATATATATATATATGTCTGTCTATATGTCTTCGTACATATAGGATGTGTTACTTGCATTGCTATCCATGCAGAGGCAGTTGATAACATGTTACATGCAGAACATTGAACTCATGAATTCATGAAAACTTAATCCAGGACAATGCTAATCTACAGTGATTATCTAATCACCTATACACCTATTAAATGTCACTGAGAGAAGGCGCAGAATAGCTAAACTTGTTACTCTATACCGCAGGGACAAGAGGCATGAAAATAATGCAGTTAAGTATCCTGAACAGGATTATCTGTATAATTTATACATGAAGAGTACACACAGGACAGTTCCCAAAGTCCCATATGTTTGTTTGAATAGCTAAGAGAAAGAACCAGAGAGTGGATGCTATGAGTCTGTGAAATGAAAACGAGGTATCCTAAAATGCTTACCCTGGATTCCCTACTTTGGATTTTCACATAGCCCAGACTGAAGCTTTGGTGCCAAATCACTCCTATGGACTTAACCCAATGCTGCTGCTGGTAAGTATTGTGCAAATTCTTGACCCATTGACACTCAGAGCGGCCAAATCAGGCCTGACAATTTTGAAATATTTTTCTAACAAAAATATGTTTGGGGGAGTCAAAGAATAACCTGCCTTCAAAATTTGGCGAACTTTCGCTTTATTCCCAAGTTATTTCCAAAAATATGAAAGTAGCAGACGATACTTTTCAGAGGAACTCTGACTGTGAATGGGTTAATGAGATTAGTGTCTTGTATGAATGTAGTGAAAAAGCCAAATTCATACTACAGATAAATGGTAAAACAACGTGGTCCACGAATGTAGATACATCATTGCGATCCTTGATTATAAATCTCATGACATTTTTGAAAACTCATCTGGTTTCCATTCTCTTGGATCTACCTCTCAGCTCAGATTGAGATGTACAATATTTTTATCGGTTGATAACATGATTTTATTGCTGTCCCCAGAAAGACATCAATACTAACATGATTGATTATAGATTAATAAGAAGTTCCATCTGGCACAAACAGGACAAAATAAAAATATGTAGAAAAGCCCAACTCCTGGTGGCAAAACTAGTCACTAATGCCACCAACTCAGATTTTGAAAACTACTTTGATTTGCTTCTCGTAAAACACTTATAGGTCATGGAAAGGTTTAGTGCTGATTACACTAAAATGTGTTAAATATATTACAACCTATGCTGGCTGATGCTATAATGGCTAATTTTGCAACATGATGCAAACAGTTGAAAAAATAACTAAAACCTTGGCATGTGGGTACTCATCAGAAAGTACTCAGAGAGGGCCATCTAATGAATAGCAACATGACACGGTTTAGATGGTTTTCAAAAATCTTTGCATCCTTGTGCTTTGAAGGAGAAGCTAAGCATTGGAAGGGTTAATATGTGTAATTCCATTGAAGTTCTGGTTCATATTTTTGTAGTAGAAAATAGGTGTTGGAGAGCCACAAGAAACAGTTCTCCTATCTCTGCAGTTCAACAGTGCGTCCACAATTAAATCTGGGTTGGCCCTTACAAAATGAATCTGAGACATCCTTGGATTTTCCTACGAAAATATTAAGATTCCTTGATATCCCAAACTTCATTTGGTAATTAAACATAAAATAGAATGCACAGGAGAAGTCAAAGGAAGTCTGTCAATCTGAACGGTCAATTAATTAAATAGGGTCCATACTGCTCCTTCAAACATGGCAGCAATATCACTACCAGACACTCTATCAAAACATAGTATCCCCAATTGTCCAGACATAAGATAATATTTCTGCTGCAAATCAATGCAATGGTCATTCTGGGATGCTGCCATTCAACATTGTCATAACAGTTGGCACCAGTAAGAATAATATCCTGCAGTGGCTTTACTCTATATATAGGAAGTTCAATAATTGGACTTCAAGAAATCACACTGTTTTCGCACTACTTACCATTGCATGGAGTGTATTCCATTGTTCTATAGATTCAACACCCTGAGATCTGTTCTATGTTAACACTTCCAATGCCGAGGTTTCTTTTGTTCAAAGCACAAGGATGCAAAGATTTTTGAAAACCATCTAAACCCTGTCATGTTGTTACTCATTTAGATAGCTCTCACTGAGTACTCTCAGATGAGTACCCATATGCTAGGTTTTCAGCGTTTTTTGCATCATTTTGTGTTGGCAAAATTAGCCACCAGCAGCATAAAGGTTAAAATCACATCACGTCATGCACAGGGTTTCCCCTGGTTTATAAAACTGTGTATAATTCAGAGACCCTACAGGGTTCATTCAAATGAATGCTTTCACGTGAAATATAAGTGTAGGAGAAACTTACCTGTGAAACAGGTATGGAGTGTGAATAATCCATGCACTGCTTTGAAAATAAGATCATCCCCTTATGTCCTTGTTGATAGAACTATATGTAAATGAGGCAGTACAGGACTCACCCCTAGGGAAATGCCTTCAAACAACCATACTCTTTGTAACAGACATAACTTTTCTGGTCGTCATCACAAGGGACCAGAACACTAGTCTATCTTCCTCACAGCATTCAGCGATGAATTGTTCGGCTAAATTATTGATGACGAAACTGACATTTCATGTGATACGACACGCCGAGAGAGAGTGCACGGCATTTCAACGTGGGTACATTAGCGTAAAATGTAGTTAAACTTTCCATATCCGCGCACTGGTTAGCCTTTAGCCCTAATTACCCGGCGCAGTTATCTATAATTTACAACAGGAAACTGCTTATGAGAGAAAGAAAGCATACAAAATATCAAGGTAGAATGCAGCACGTTGATGTTTCACAAGAAACCAGTACGCACGAAAACCTTACCCATTCATGCCGAGATTTACTTGCCTAGTGACGTCTGGACCTGTTATACCTTTGAAAAAATCTTTCAAATGAAGCATAGATTCCCCCCAAAATTGAAGGATAGTTGTAGATAGAGTTCTGATGGACAAAACTTCTTCAAATCTTTTCGATTTTTTTTCTTTTGTTAGCGAGAAATTACCATAATTGTAAGACAGTTTTGGCTGCTTCAGGTATAAATGGGTCAATACAGGTAGATAAAAGTGATAACGTTATAATAACTATTAAAAGGACCTCTATCCAGCCAAAAACAGTCTGACTTAGATTCCATTTAAAAGTGCATACATCAGTACTGGTAAATAACTGAATCTTATCAGCTCTTACCAAATCAAGTTTATAAAACCAAGGATGTCCCAGATTTATCCCAGAAAAATGTGAGGATTTCTTGGAGAGTCTCAGCTACATTTGTTAAGGTATCTCATCTATGCCTGTAGCTGGCAGTGGAATCATCAACACTGATAAATAACTAAATCCTGCTAACTCTTACTGAATGATGTTCATAATACCAAGGAAATCCCAAGTTTTTCCTCGGAAAATCAGAGGATTTCTTGGGAAGTTTCAACTTCATTAGCTATTAGGGTTCCTATTCATGCCAGCATTTCTATTGAAATCAGTTTTGAGAAAGAAAATATGAAAAGGAAAAAATGACCATAACTTCATTAAGCGCTGAATCATCAGAAATATGACAGCATGTTTTATGTGTGCTGCAGATATGAATGAACTGAAGATGAGATGGACAGAAGTTTGTCAATCTTCTCCGATAATAGTCCCAATCACAACCCCCCTGGGATGAGTTCAGCAACTCACGACCTTGAACAAAGGTCAAGGTCATGACCTTTCACCTCCCACAGACTCCATGAAGTAGTCGATGGAGAATAAGGCTATATCATGTAATAGCACAAGGATGGACTGAGTCAGCATATCATAATTAAATACATACCCATGGTTCTTCTTGAAGAAAGTCACTTAGATGGTAATAATAAGATAATGGTGCTTTTGAAAATAACTTGGAAATAAAACACACTTTTGAAAAGTATTTTAATAGGAGCTGTTGGCTGAGTTGTAATTAATATTTCTCAAAACCAGATAAATGAGGCAATTCTTAGCAAGAAAAATATTTTGAAATATACAGAGGGAGGGGGTTGAGTTGTTCAACCCATTAAATCCCCTCTGTGTCTGTAATATCAAGGTGCGATCATAACAATTATCGGATGACAATGCATAATACAAAATATGTAAAAGTTTAAAGGAGAGCATTGGATTTGTTTCTGATCAGCAATAGTTAGGAAATTTCACACATTTTCTGTAAACTGCGTTGATGACGAAGACTTTGCCAAAATAGTCACAATTTCTTCGGCTGCTACGGGCAAGACTGTGTTAACCCTTCCAATGCTGGGGCTATTTCCGCACAAGGACGCAGAGATTTTTGAAGAACATCTAAACCCTATCATCCAATTCACAAAAAAGCAAAAAAATATGAAAATCATCGCAACCCTGTCATGTTGGTATTCATTAGAATGCTCTCGCTGAGCACTCTCAGATGAGTACCCATATGCCAGGGTTTCAGTTATATTTCAGTTCTTTTGCATCATTTTGTATTGCCAGCAGCAGCATAAGGGTTAACACGATCACCTGATCAATGCAGACAATTAATCGCTGCTATCAAATCTCAGTAGGCAGAGGGCTTATTGAATTAAATCAGCCAAAGATTGCATCACCACCGGCCTGCCACCTACAGGCAACAAGATACAATTAAATCAAAACTGTAATCATATACAGGTCTTTTAATTACACGTCTCTAAACACCCCAGCAACTTGGCTGGACCCTACGAGCAACTAGATACAATTAAATCACCAGAGTAATCGCATACCCTGGTTGTTGCTATAGGGTTACGCCTACCTATCTACCCTCATACAGGACCCTGAAATGGACACTACTCTCAGGGAAGGATATCTAGCGTGCCAATTAAGAAATGCATAACTTAATTAAAGCCTTTCTTGTTGTTTAAACCAGTGCGGATAGAGCTAAAACTAAACTCCCACTGGTAATAAGAAAGAACTAGTGCTGTCACCTAGCAGGACACTGATAAACTAAACTCTGAGCTGTGTGTATAGAGCATATTTCACAATTGAAAAATGCCCAATTTGTCAGCACACTGCTTACATCTGTGCACACTCAAAAACATCAGACAAATGCCTATTTCCTTAACAGATTTGTGATAAATTACGAAGTACGAGCCTTAAAAAAGAAAACAATGATGATGATGATGTTGATGATAATGATGACATTGTTACTGCTGCTGCTACTGCTGCTACTGATAATAATAATATATATGATAATAATAATGATAATACTAATAATAATGATGATAATAATAATAATAATAAAAATGATAATGATAATAATAATAATAATAATAATGATGATAATAATGATACTACTACTACTACTACTACTACTACTACTACTACTACTACTACTACTACTACTACTACTACTACTAATAATAATAATAATAATGATAATAATAATGATAATCATAATAATAATAATAATAATAATAATAATAATAATAATAATAATAATAATAATAATAATAATAATAATAATAGAAATAACAATTAAAATAAAATTACTCATAACATTTCTCATGCTCCCAACATAAACACCTATAAGTATTGCATTAATTGCAAATAGTAAGAATTTTAAAATTCTTTTTAAGAAAAGATTTCTGCACTGACCTGGCGGTCGGGCTGCCATGTTGACTTGCTGCTCCCTGGCAGTCAAGGACCGAGTGGAGGGTTTTTTGCGCTGGTTTATAGATGGGAATCACACGAGGTAGGGAACAATAGGACTGTACGTTTCCACACCTGTATATTGATTGACTGACGGCTGTCAATCATTGTGCTTGATGAGAGAACAATGCTTGCTTAACAACTACTGCATCATAGGACCACCTACCATGTTAAATATGATACCATTTTGTGCCCAATAATTTTCCTGCCAAAATCATCATCTATTACCTGCACAATAGATTCTGAAGATAAAATTTGAAGATAACTTTGGAATAAGTTATGGATTCACAAAACTAGGAAAGTTTTAAGCTGAGTTCTGACTGACATTTTCCTATTAAATATTTTCTACAATATGCATATTTTCACATGAATATCACACAAGTTACACAAAGTCCTTTTTATGATGTGATTGTCTAACATTTCACACTATCTAGCATGAATGTGTTCACAAAGTGTTCTATTATTAAAATCGTTTTAGAAATGCATGAATTACCATGAATGTGTAACAAAGTGGTCTATGATTATTAGTCTTACAAATCTCATAATCTGGCAAGAGGCCAAGTAAGGATTCGGTCAATAAGCTGATTATAACACAACAAAGACCAAATCACATCTAGAGTTGAAAAAAATGCAGCAGTTGCCAGTAGATCAATATATACAGTGTATAAAAAGTTTGATACATCTTGGCGAGAAAATAATTACATTGTTTCCAGGGCATTCACGCAGGTGACTGATTCAATTATGTTTTATTGTTATTATTCATAGGCATTCTCTGATATTTTTCCAGTTAATAATTCTTTTTAAGGGATGTCTTGAGATTACTGGGCTTTGTAACTTCTGGATTCTGTGTTGTATAATACCAGGTATAGCAGAAAAATCTTGTCCTTCGACAAGGATCCTAAATCCTATTATGTTTGGGTCCTTGCTTCAAAAAAAAATCACTCCACAAATACCAAAATAAAGAAATGAATTTGAAAGCAAAAGCAAAAGCTTTGAAAGCCAAGATTGTATTACCTTTGGGTTCTAGCATAAAAAAAATATCACTCTACAAATATCAAAATAGAGAAATTATTCTAAAAGCACAAGCTTTGAAATATGGCTACCGTATTCCTAAATGAGTAGTCTTTTTTGCAATCCAGACTGGCAATACGTTTATTTCCATCAGCATTGTGATATTGATAACTTGTATCAAAGGGATAATAACTTCAATTTTGGCCCAAGTTTATTTGTTCTATTTACTATACATTCAAACCACTTAACACAAGTTTACATTAGACTTGAATAAATAACAGGAATTGAGTATATAGGGAGTTTATTTCGAAGAGTGTGTTACTTTTCAACCTGATCATCAAAAGTGGCATTTTCACAATAAGATTTAATTTTAAATGAAATATTTCTGAAATCATTTGGGTGTTTTAAGAATTATTTCCACATGTGTACACTCAAAATATGAACAATTTAACCCATTCCTGCCTCTAGCACAGAAAACCACCTGACAATTTTGGCGATATCAATCTATCGAAAGCAATTTTCAGAAAATATTTCAAGGAGAAATGTTGGTCAAAACAAAACCCACAACTCTCCTTCAAATATTACGTGGATTTATACCTAATTCCAAAGTTACTTTCAAAAGTATCAACGGTTCAGACGACACTTGTCTAGATCTTCGGGCATGCAAGGGTTAAAGATGAATGATCTCTGACTTCTCTAAATTAGCTCAGGAAGAGTGTGGCTGCTAGTCAATGTTTTGATGGAGAAACTTTCTCATGCTGGCTCTATGGGGCGCCAGGAAAACAATGGGAGAATGCGTGGACTGGCAAAAGCTAACGAGAAAGGTGTTTGTCATATTGATTAAAACCAGGATTGTGTTTTGACAGTGCACTCACAAAAACAGTGCAGCACATTTTAGACGTGATCGGGACTCGCGTATACAAAGGCCCAGCATGCTGAGATTGATACAAGTCGGGGCGACATTGTGTCAACTCTCCCTGAGAGCTTCTTCGTAGTACGTGAATAAACACAGCCTTTTCATTGGTGCAGATTAGCGGGGTAAGGTGCGACAATGCCTTAATAACATGCTGCAATACTTGTCAGTGATTGGCGATGCCTAAGTGGTTGAACGGCAGCGGTTCAATGCGAGGCCACCAGGGGAACGGCCACTTAGATTAGCCTATGTACACACTCCGTGGTGCCAAAGAGAGGCCGGGTAAATATGGTGACAGATTCACATGCAACGCAAGGTGTGTCTATGGGAATCATAGAGTAAGTTAAGTCAATGAAAACACAACAGTCAATAAAGGAAAGAATCATATCTATATGAACTAGAATATTGTGGTAAAATGCCAATATAGTATTACAATGCAATGCAAGGTAGGGTCTATTGAAATCACAATGAGAATCAACTCAATGAAACCACAACAGTCAATATAGTAAAGAATTGTATTCATCAGGCAGAGACTATTATGGTACAATGCCAATAGAGTATGACAAGTCTTCAGAAACCTGTCATAGCATGTTATTGTGTACTAATAGATTATAGAAATGAGTAAAATAACCAGTGCAAAAAAAATAATTATAATTCAAATTTTCTTCCAATGCAAATCTATTTCATTAATCCAGAATCTATTCTTTTATTCAAAATCTGTTTCATTAATTGATGATTTATTTCATACCTGAAATCTTGTTTTGTATATCCGCTGGTCAGCTGCAACTTTTTGAACTTAGGCTTCAGCAAGGTTCCTAACTATCAGGGCCGAAAGGAATTGTTGAGGGCCCAGGGATAGTTCACTTTCATATATTTCTTTTAAATATGGCTGAAAGCGCTAGCATGGTTCATGATTATTTTACACTTGGGATAAAACAGAATGAAAACCTGAGAATTAAAATGCTGGGATAAGATATACAGTTTTGTACCTGTCTGAGTCATCCCCCAAAGCCAGACTGTGGACCCTTATGCTGGTGGTGGCTAATTTGGCCAATACAAAATGACGCGAAAAACCTGAAAAATGACTGAAACCCTGGCAAATGGGTACTCATCTAAGAGTACTAAGCGAGAGCTTTCCAATGAATACTTACACAACAGGGTTTAGATTGATTTCAAAAATTGTGCATCCTTGTGCTGTGAAAAAAAATAGCCTCAGCAAGGTTGACATGAAGCCTAAATCTGGTGAACAACAGAACCCTCCCTATCAAAGAACGTCTGACCTAGTAGCATTTAACCCTTATGCTGCTGGTAACTAATTTGGCCAATACAAAATGACGCGAAAAACCTGAAAAATGACTGAAACCCTGGCAAATGGGTACTCATCTAAGAGTATTCAACGAGGGCTTTCCAATGAATACCAACAATACAGGGTTTAGATGGATTTCAAAAATCTTTGCGTCCTTGTGCTGTGAAAAAAAGTAGTCTCAGCATTAGAAAGGTAAACATGACGCCTAAATCTGGTGAACAACAGAACCCTTCCTATCAAAGAACGTCTAAGGACCTAGTAGCATTTAACCCTTATGCTGCTGGTAGCTAATTTGGCCAACACAAAATAAATGCAAAAAACCTGAAAAATGACCGAAACCCTGGCAAATGGGTACTCATCGGAGAGTACTCAGCGAGAGCTTTCCAATGAATACCAACACGACAGGGTTTCGATGGTTTTCAAAAATCTTTGTCCTATGGATGAATGTAGCCTCAGAAGCATATGGGTTAAGCCTCTACAACAGACTTACGCCATACCCTCTATATCTGTACTCTACCCATAGACAGATCTGTCTGATAATCTACCTATTGATTGAATGATTATGTAGTACAGGTGAGTTGTGTACCCCAGCCATTATTGCATAGAATGATCTAATTGTGACGTGTGCTAGCATTATAAGGCAATAATGAATAGCCAGAGTAAGCGCTAATTGGTTCGGATTACCAGTCTTTTACAATTCCTGTATTGAGCAGTCTACTTAGTCGTATTATTGGTGCTTTCACAGTCAATCACTTTTAATATTAAACCCTCGGCGTGTATCATTAAGGGCCATTTAGATGATTACCTACATGGTACAAGCATGTCAGCATGATCACAATATTTGTATTGGCAGCGCTATTTCAGAAACATCAATCCAAAGTAGCCTCAGCAATGGAAGGGTTAGCCTGCCTCCCAGGCCATATTTAAATGTCTTCCATTGTGGAAAGATGGCACTGCGGTATACTAGGAGTTCACTAGAAAACTTCCATCACAGCCCTCGTGTGGCAATTGTGTGAACTAAATGGCCAACAGTGGGCCACAAGTCCCTATGAAGTACAGGTGCAGGCATTTATATATAATAAACTAAAACAGAGTAGGGCCTTGTAGCTAGGCTATGGAAGGGTTAACAGACTGACATTTTCAACAAGAGATCGGTATTGATCATCAGAAATTCCCTTGCGATCAACACACCGCTTTTCTCCCTGCTTGACACATGCCTTCTAATCATGCTCTACAGATTGTATAGTTATTCAATAAAATGCAAATGATGTCAAAATAAAATACACCCCACCACCTCAATATCATCATGACTCCTTATTTCTAATTAGGATACTTATTTTAACCAATTCATGGCCATACTTCAAATTAACATGAACTATAATACAATGTATATTTCTCATCTGAATAAATCGTGTCCCTTTTATTTTAATGAACTCTAAGACCTTAGCTCTTTCATGCTCAGATTGCCTTATACCTTAAAATCTAGGTTTTAGTTTCTTAAGCTAGTCATAGATGGCGCCAAGGGTGGCTTCCCTCTAATCAACCAGAACAAGGAACTGGATACCTCACTGTGTCCACCTGGTGAGCAATTTTGAAACTATTCATGGAAGACTAATTTTCATGGTGAAATACTTTTCAGCTTAGATAGTAGAGAAGTAAAGAAAATATGAGCTTGCTTGAAATAAGGCTTATAAGGCTATCACGGTCTCAAATATTCCAGGTGTTCTAGCAAGAAAAAGATAATTACATATTGTGAGGACAACATGCATATTTAGTCCCTGTGCCCCAACTGTTTCCCACTTTCCTAATGCATCCTATTCATCAAATGTTAACTGATTTATTGTCATTATCTGCTTGAAAATAGAAATCAAGTTAATAAATCAAGCAGGCATACTAATTAAATACTATCTCTTCATTATAATCATCCACATCATACATAATAAATGACCACTTAAGGAGATGCCTAAAAGAACTGAATACACTACCTTTCACTTCTAGAAAAAAATTAAAAGAAAAAAAATCAAACATGATAACTTACTTTCGTGTTTCCTACTCAATCTATTGCTCGTGTTGTGCCTGATGTTTTCGCTAGATTGGTTCAAATAATTTGATCCTATTTCAACAAATTGATCTCTCATTCCCCACCACGCATGTGCTTAACCCATTAATGCTCACAGCGGCCAAAACCAGCCTGACAATTTTGATGAAATCTTTCAGGCTAAAGCAGAATTGGCAAAGTTTTTGAAGGAGAAATGTTCATTGGAATATTATCCACAACTCCTCTTCAAATATTCTGTAAAATTATTCTTTATTCAAAAGTTATCGTCAAAAGTATCGTCAATCCAGACGACAATTTCTGGAGGAACTTTTAAGTGTTAATGTGCTTAATAAGATTTCATGCCATCGCACCTCCGGCAGCTATTTGATCTTGTAGGTAATCACTCCAGAGAGATAGAAACATCTGTGCCGATATCTCTGAATCACATGTCCTCGTTTCTCAAAACAATTATAGTCGTCATGATCTTAATTAGAGTGTTTTCGTGAAATCCATCAGTGCAATAAGTGGAGAGGAGAAAAACAGAGTAGAGTAGTAGTGTAAAGGTATGGTACAGTAGGTACCCATAGGTAGCACAAATAGGTAAAGTAAGATTACACAGGTGGGCACAGGTAGATGAAGTTCGAATAT